>MU225806.1:1951859-2014237 GCA_018584345.1 Thuja plicata | reverse complement strand
GAGGGGGAGTTGGAGGGGGGATGGGGTTGGTTGCAGAGGTAGGCTAACACAGGGTGCCATGAGAAGTTGATATTCCAACCACCATCACGGTTGAGTTTGGATGACTGATTGGAGATTTGGATGGCTTCAAGAAGTTTCCTTTTCAAGAAATTATCTTCAGTGGCTAGGACTTGGGTATCTTTAACGGGAATGTGATGCTTGGCTTTGGCAGAGTGTTCGGCAAGAGATGATTTTATAACTCTCATGAGTTTTGTCTGCGTGATGCTCTTTGATTCTAGTGCCAATTGACCGACCTGACTCACCAATGTAGGGAGTGCCACAAGAGAAATTCACTTTGTAAACACCTGCATTGAGAAGGAGGTCTTTAGGGTATTTGGGAGAGGGGGGGTGCTTTCTCAAGGTACGAATAGGTTTAAAAGTATAGTGAAGGCCCTTTTTGAGGAGAATCTTGGAAATTTTGTTTGAGAGGCCTTCAATGTAGGGGAGAGAGGCGACAGGGCGAAAAGGGGCAGTGGTAGTAATAGGTTTAGGAACACGACAAGATTTGGCTTGTTTGAAATCTCTAGAGATGTGTTTCCTTTTGTACCCATTTAATTGGAAGACTTGGGTAAGGTGGGCTAACTCGAGGTCAATATGGTCTTGGTCACAAATTCTGAAAGCTCTAGTCGCTGGAGTTTTAAGGATTCCAAAATTTTGGGCTGGGTGGTGATAAGATGAAGCATGTAGGTAAAGATCAGTGTGCATATATTTGCAGAAGACACGCTTGGATAGGGAGCCATCATGTGTATTGATGAGGAGAATGCCTAAGAAGGGGAGTTGGTTATGAACTTCAACTTCTTTGGTGAAGGAGATGTGAGCTGATAAGTTATTTAAGTGGTAGTGGAATTCTTCAAGTTTTTCACAATCATGAGGCCAACAAATGTTGGTGTCATCAACGCAGTGCCAAAAAATTCTACACAGTCAAAATCCAGAAGCCATAACTACTAATTATGATGGACTGTGAAAATTTCATGCATCTTATAGGTATTAAACAAATCTAAAGTAAACTCACCATCTCTATCTGATCTCAAATATTTTATCTTCAAACCTGATTCATTCTCAACTTTTTCTTTGAATATCTTGAATTTGTCAAACGCCTCAGATATCTTGCTCAGATATGTAACCCACATTATCCTAGAAAAGTCATCAAAAAAAAGTATAAAATACCTTTCACTATAATAAGATCTTGTTCTTGTATGACCACAATAATTTGTATGTACCTGATCCAACTTCCCTTGTGTTGAGTAAGATTTTATTTTAAAACTGCTTCTAGTCTGCTTCCCCATAACACACTCTCTACACATAGTGTTAGATGGTTTCACAATCTTAGGTAGATCTCTAACTGCATTAGTCATACTTGCCTTCACAATATTATCAGAGTTAACATGACAAAATCTTGTATGCCATAACCAACTGTCATCAATCTTTGCAACAAAACAAAACAAGAAACCTCTTGATTTAGTACCAGATGCAATCAAGTCTTCTGACTTACTTCTGATAGAACATTTCCCATCAATGAATTTCAATTGATAACCCTTGTCCACTAGTTGTCTAACACTTAACAAATTATGCTTAAGCCCATCAAGAAGTAACACATTTTCAATATTAGTTTTTCCATCTAGAGAAATAGATCCAACTCCAATGATAAGCTTAGGAGTATCGTCACCAAATCTTACAACACAACCATCATAATTTTTCAAATGAACAAAATTATTTTTATCTCAAGTCATATGATGTGAACAACCACTATCTATAACCCATTCAGATTTATTTTCAACACGAGATACTAAGGCTCTTTCTTCATGTATAGGTTCATCATCCTTAATAGAAATAAATCCAATCTCATCATAATCAATAGCTTCATAATTAGAAACACCTTCACTAGCATAATAGCATTGATTATCCTTTGAATACTTAGGTTTATGCTTTGGAACCCTTGTAGTACATCGAGATGAAAAATGATCTATCTTATTGCATGAAAAACATTTCAAAGGTAACTTTCCTTCAAATTTACCCTTACCTCTCTTTTCTCTTCTAGGGATCAGGGCCACAATTTCATCTAGCTTTCTTTCTTCTTCATGTATTTGTTCCCATTCATCAACACATTCTCCAAGTTCTTCTCTTAAGTAACTACTGCTAGTGCTCGCAATTCCTAATAAGGTATTTTTTATTTCTATGCATAGTCGCCTTGAATGTTGACTCAACTTTAGGTAGAGAATCTCCCAGTTCTGTGGCCTCAAAGGTAGTTAGTTTCCCAATCAACATCTCTCTGTTGAAGTTCATTGTTAAAGGTATAATCTATTCTATAGCTTGTACTTTAGTTGTGTATACAGGTGTCAGGGATCTAAGAATCTTCACAATCACTTCTTCCTCACTGTAAGTACCTCCAGAGTTCCTGATGCCAGTAACAACTTCAGTAACTCTCTGTGCATATGCTCCAATGTTCTCATCATCTTTCATTTCAATGTTTCCATCTTTGTCTTCCAGTTCTGTAAGTTTTCCTTCTTTGTAAACTTATCTCCTTCATACAATGCTTCCAATCTTGTCCAAATTCCATGTGTAGAATCTAAATCTTTTACCTCTGTGAATTCGCCTTCAGAAAGTGCGCTAATCAATGCTTCTCTTGCGGAAATGTTACATGAGAAAGACTTTTTTTCATCTTCAATATATTTATCTAGTTCATCCCCAGCTTTAATTTGTTCCTTCTTCTTAGTAATCATCCAGTAGTCTATTCCCAAACATAGAAAATGTGTTCTCATCTTGTTCTTTCAACTGACAAATTTTTCAGGATCAAATTTCAGACTATCCTTCCTATAGTAAGCCATCTTCAGGATCACCTCAAGTTTTTAAGCTTTTTATCTAAGGACCAGTAGCTCTGATACCAATTGTTAGGAATAAAAGTCCACCAACACAACTGAGAGGGGAGGTGGGGGTTGAATAAGTTGTGAGACACATTATTAAACATTAAACTTTATAAACCAAAAATTTAATCCAAATGATAACATAGTAAATGCCAACACAATAACACAATCCTTTTTTGTCGAGGAAACCTTGTCAAAGGTAAAACCCCGGTGGGAATTAGCACCCAAAAATAATGCATTGAGAGTATAGTATTCATGTTAAAATATTTATCCTTGTTAGGAGCTTATTAATGCATTATAGTACATAGTCCATGTTAAAGGATGAACTCTATTAAGAGTTAAGAGAAACAGTGGGGTCACTGCCCAGGAACACTTCCTAAAGAAGGTAAAGCCACCCTAAAGGACTTACAATCTGAAACACAAGTGTATATAGAAAATATACATTCCAGTGAACTGTCTGATAGAAACTGTCTTTGTTTGGTCAGTTCCAATGAAGTACCATAATCACATCCTCTGCTCTACATCCAACAGAAAATCAAGCTTGCAGCTTCCACACTTCTTTGTTTCTTAATCTGCCTCTTCCATACATACATACATACATCTTTTCAAAAGAAAAGATCTCTCATATATACCCTATTACAATAATTGATTAGGTCAGCCAATTAAGCTTTCCCAATATACAAATAATTATTTAACCCCTTGCTAAGATACACATGGTACCTATAACAAGTAAACATCAATTACAATTCATCAAATATAATCCAAGATCCATAATCCAAGCTCACAATCCACAATACACACTACATCTCTGAAGTTGGCCCCAAATAGGTCTCCTCTAGAATACACATCATAGCTGACGTCACCAACAATCATATGTCTTGCGACCCATAACAAACATTCCTTAACGTGTCTTCTGTCATCCCTTAAGTTCGCATAACCTGAATCATCATCGCTTGTAAGATATACTCAAAACACAAAGACTCACTCTGTCAAACATCACTGTCACAATCCAGTATCTATTCTTCACTAAAACACCTGTAACTCATCCAACATACAATATTAAGGCAAGCGACCTTAGAAATAAGATCACCATACATCCTTCTACACATCATCATCTTCTCTTGTTCTGATTCAACCGTATAGTATCCATACACTTCTTTCAATCATCATACAACAATAATAACCAGTCAGTTCTTCCTCCAAAGAAATATATGTTGATATCAGTGATAAAATATGAATGCCAACAACATCAATAGTAACCAATTCCAACACAATTGTACAGTTTTGCCTGGCGAGAACAATATGTAATGAACTAAGTCATGTGAGTTTATAGGAGTGTTTTATGGGATGTAGTTGACCTTCAGTTAAGGTTGCTTGTATTTTGGAGTTGATGAGAGAGAGTTACAACTTTTTGAAGTTACGCGAAGATAGTGCAGCAATGTAATAGGGTAGATGAGTGGTCGTGATGTTTAAGGGAGTATAATGTGCAATCCAGAAGTGCTACTTTTGATTTGGTTTGGGTCCTACCCTAATTTTTTTGATGTATGATCCCCGACTATATATTTTCTATTTAGATAAGTGTTGGACACATTTTTTGATGTAATTGGGAGCCGATTGTAAAGCTATGAGATCGATTATATATGTGAAGATGTTTTGAGATGCAAAGATGTGTGGGGAACAAATAGATGCATTATGGTGTAAGAATCAGATAGGGGATGTTGCGAGCTATAACTGAGACTACTTGAGCATAGAAGATGCTAATGTTGGCAATTTGGTTAAGTAGGATGTCATGATGTTGTCATTATGGCAACATATACTCAGTATGGAGACAACATTGCTTGCAGATATAGTTTTGTATGTTAGTTTTGTAAAATTGTCTAAGTATAACAGTCTGAAAAGAGACTATTTTGGCTAGAGAGGTTCACATAATTAATTCTAGAGCATGTGAGCTTGAGTGCAACATATATGAAGTATATTGAAGCTACAAATAAGAGCGCTTGAGTGTACGGATAATACAGACAAAGTTATGATTGATTTACTAGAGATAGTGTAAGCTAACAGAACAAAGCAACGACAAGTATTTGGTAAATTTGGGTTAAGGGATTTTGTTTTTTAAATAATTACTTAACTAGTTAGGGACAACATCCTAGATGTTAACCCTCAGTCAGCAAGGAATGATATTATGTAAGCCGAATTAAGTATTGTATTTTGTATAAAGGAAAGTAAGATGTGAAGTTCATTTAGTAACAAGACTTGGGTGATAGTTGATGATACTATGAGTAGTATTGATATGATAGGCGAAGTCTGATTTTAGATCAGAGCAGTGCAAGTTTTGTGAAGAGATTAACAGACAGATCATAATATTGAAGATATTTAGCAAGCAGTGAAATTTTTGTAAGTCATCTTTTGTATTAAGGACTATCATTGTATATTGCATGTTTGGGCAG
Organism: Thuja plicata; assembly: GCA_018584345.1. Classification (NCBI taxonomy): domain Eukaryota; kingdom Viridiplantae; phylum Streptophyta; class Pinopsida; order Cupressales; family Cupressaceae; genus Thuja; species Thuja plicata. The sequence goes on along the minus strand of MU225806.1, from coordinate 2,008,890 downwards.
TGGGCTCACCTTGCATACAGTCATATTTTGTGATACCAACTCCTAACATATTTGAGGCTTCTAACAAGGTATAGTCCTCTAACAAGGACAATGATCACTACAATTGTAATAGACCCCTAACAGGGTCAATATCTTTTGCGAGATAGTTTATTAGTGGATCATCTTGTGGGTACCATCCCCACCGGAGTTTTCCCTTGGCCAGGGTTTCCTCGATAAAAATTATGGTGTTATGAGATATTTTGTATTATTGTTTTTCTTACTATTCAGTATATTCAGTTTAGTTTCATATACAAGTTTGAAGTTAATTAATTATATCCATATTTGGGCAGAAGTTTGTGAAATACTGATTCACCCCCCTCTCAGTATTTCTTATTTCTAACAATTGGTATCAAAGCACAATTATTCAAAGAAGGTTTAACAACTTGAGTAAGATTTCTATGGATATGGATTATTTGCAGAAAAACCTAGAAGAAACCCTTGAGTAGATTAACATTATTACTGAAGAAAGAGATGCTTTGAAGAATAAGTATGAAAGTGCAAAGAACAACATTGAGAAACTGAAAGACAGAATATAAGACCTTAAATCAAAGAAAGAACTGGAAGAAAGTGATGAAGTGTCTAGATTAAAGAAATAAAATGAAATTTTGAAGCATGAACTGAAGATTGTGGAACTAAAGATAAGTTTGAAAGATGACTACAGGAAAATTGAATCAGATTTGAAAACAAAAAATGCATATTTGAGATCTAAAATTACTAAAGTGACATCCAAGCTTGAATCTACAAAGTTGCAGTATGCTGAACTTGATAAATATAATACTATTGTGAAAGGAGAACTAACCTAGTCTAAACAACACCTTAAGAAACTATATTCGAGCAGTGAATTGATTGATGAACAAATTTCTACTCAGAAACCTACTTATGATAAAGCTGGACTTGGATATCTTGAAGAGAATTTTTCAAAGAAAGTTGAAGAACGCAAAGAACCAGGGTCTACAATTCAACAGCCTGAGAACAAAGAAAAAGATGAAAAAGAAGAAACGAACAAAGTTGAGTCTAGCCAATCTGAAGATGTACCTGAGCAAACTGAATTCACCTAAAGAAGTGCAAATTGCAATCAAAGGTAGATGTTATGCATGAAATACATTTGGACATATGAAAAGAGACTATACAGGTAAGCAATTCAATTCTATTATTGGTTATTGTTATAATTTTCATGGTTTTGGTCATAGAGCTATTGATTGTAAGAAACCTGAATATAATAAAAGTAATGAAAATAGTAGAATGTTTAGAGGTACTAACCCTGTAGATAAGAGACCTATTGGAGGAACAAACAATATAAGGAATGGAATTGTATGCTTCAAATGCAACAACTTTGGACATATTGCTAGAGATTGCAGATCGCATTTTAATCAGTCAGGAGCGAGATATGGAAACAATGTTATGGTTTGTCAGATTTGTAACAACATGGGACATACAACAAGATATTGCAAAATGAATAATATGAGGAATCCTAACCCTAGAAGAAATATGAATTACACCAGAAGGAATGTGGATAACAGTGACAATTAGAAAGGAAATAGCAGTAACATAAAATAAGTTGTATTTGTCAAAGCTAAAGATCCAGCAAGTTTACCCATCAGTTTGGAAAGTCAAAAAAGTGAATCACCTGAGAACAAATTGAAGTCAACTATTGTTGTCGACCCATCTCAATCAGATTAAGAATTACATTTCATCATATTAAAGGACAAAATGAGCATTAGAATATCATAGGATTTTTTAGAGTTTGAATTAATATTTGCAAAGTTAATATGTGTTACTACATGATGTGAATAAGCTATGCTTAATACCGCATACATTTTTTAGCATGTATGTGAGATATCAAAGTGAAAGAAGATCACTGACAGACAGGAACAACTTTTTGACATGAACATAGTTTTGCAATTAATGCGACGACTAATTTTGAAGGATTTAATGAGTAAAAGTGAATTGATGGACACCGTTTGATCATTTATGAGATTGAAGGAGAACTTGAGAGTGAATTAAAGGAGATAAGAAAATTTTTGAAGCATTTCAGGGCTGATTTCATCAAATCTACGCACATGACCTTAAATCACAATATTGAGGTATTTTTGTTGAAGTTTATCTTTGAAGCTATCATCTTAAGTGCAAATATGGATGCAACCCTTGTTCACAATGTTAAATATAAATCTAGACCTAATATTAGGAGGGAGCCAGAAAAGCATACTGAAGATGACCCTAGTTTGGCATTATCATTTACACCAGACGGAGTTTTTCATTTAGAAGATATTAAGATTTATTTGAAATGCAAGTTTGAGACCTTAGGAGATAATAGTACAATAATAGAGTCAAAATTCTGAATCATGACATGTATTACAAAGAAGGTTATACCCATTTAGGTCAAATAGATATATTAAGGTATATGTTTCATTATGAATTTGAGGATGAAGAATGGACTAAGATTATATTGAGCAGAGTACATGATGGAAAGTTTTACCTAGATGATAGAGTAATTGAGATTACAACAAACCTTATACATGATGGGACCAGCTTTTAAAACAAAGGAGTATTACCACTGAATGAGAAAAATGTAAAGAAAATAGTCATTGAGAACAGTAAATATACATATAATGGTAGAGGGATTGTGATAAGTAAGATAGAACAAGATGATGTGAGATATGTTTGCAAAATAATAGCCATCAAGTTATGTGTTATTTCTAGAGAGGATGATATGGAAGAAGGCATGGTACATGCAACTTATTTGATGTGTATTGAGAAATCTGAAGTAGATATGTGTGATATTTTAAGGACACCGCTTATAGAAAACATTGAAAAGATAAAAAAGACAAATAATTCCCAATTCAGATTTTCATCATTGATAACTTACATGTTTTTTCACCTTTTGAGGAGATTTCCCTACACTATTGGAGCTAATTGGAATGATGAGAGAAGCACCATGGAAAGGATAAATAAGGTATATCAGATACATCCTATTGACAAAGTGAATGAGAGCACAACACTTGTTATTAAGACATTTCAGAATGAGATGAGAAAGAGATCGAAAATTCCACCATCTATGATAGAGAAGTATAAGGATGATTTATGGTTCTTGGTTGTTATAGACTTTACGTATATTGAAGCAGTAGAACCCAGAGTTGAATTCATAGTCCCACTTGATTATGAGATAATTGAAGAAGCTATAGAAGGATATGCAAGAAGATTACTGAAAGCAAGATTGGATACAAAAATCCCTAGATATGGAACATCTATAGAGATTGTAAGTTGTTCACACCAAACTCAATCACAAAGCATAGCAAAGAAGAAAGTGGATGTAGTAATAAAGAAAATTCTAAGGGAAAAAGGGATGAGAGAAGATGAGTATAATTTAGCAAAGTAGACAACATCAGCAATAAGGAACAATGGACATAAAGAAATATTAGTGCCACCTATATCAGCAAAATCAACATCTGCACTAGTTGTATAGAATATTGATGAGGACATTGCAGAGGAAAGTGAGTTGAGTATATCAATTACAAATCCAGCATCAGCTACAAGGAAATCAACCAGATTCACCACAACACCTGCATCACCACAGAAAGCTAAGAGAGTAAAAGAAATGGAAAGTGGACCAGGAAAGAGGCACAAAACTATTTGCGCATCTGTGGAAAGGAAGAGAACACAAAAGGAAGAAACATCACCTGTAAAAATAATGAGAGGACAAAATAAAATTCAGACTAGAAATGAAATAGGAGAAGAGGCGGGAAGCAACAAGAAGAAACAATGGAAGCCTAAGATTGAGAAAGTTAACCCTTTAATCATTAATGATGGAGAATTTACCAAGTTGAACAAGTACTACCAATTGTATAACAACTTTGAGAAATTGAATCTTGAAAATGCAATTGTTAGACACATGATACATGTAGACAAGAAGTTTGAGAGCATAAAAGATAAGATACCTAATGAGTTGTATGACAGACTAATTAACAAGAACAAGAGAGAAATTGAAGAAGATAAGAACATAAGAGAAAGATTTGTGAGAAAATTATGTGAAGTTAAGAATGAGGAACACTATAAGGAAATTATGAAAAGTCCTAGTATACACTTGAGAACAAAGAGGATAACTATCTTTATTATGGGAGGAAACTATGAGGAAGTAAACAGAGAAATAGAGGAAGCAGTTGTGAAAGTTATGACATCTATACCAGCAGAAACACAAAGTGAGTCAGAACAGGACACCCCAATCATAGTAACAACTACGTAGACAGAGGAACCATCACCTAAAAAGAAACATTGCAGACAATAATTAGACCACCAACAATATCAATAAATGATGAGACTATGGAATTAGAAGGCACGAGCATCACAGTTAACAAAGAAGAAGACTCGTTTAAGGACAATGAAGGAAAAGATATTGAAAGAGGAGAATTTTGAAATTTGGAAGGAATGGATATTTATTCTAGTTCAGATTATGAGGAAGATTAAAAGAAAGAAGAATCAAAATCAAAAGAAAAGACAGTAGAAAATATTGATGTTGAGTTACAAAAAAAGTGGAAGAAAATTGAACAAGAGATCACTTTAACCTTGCCTAGGTTGAAGCATGTTGAGACAAAACAAGAAACACCATTACAAGCATCTATTGATAAAGGAGAAGAAGAAGTACATAGAAAAGAAAAGGAAGTGACAGTACCCCAGAATATGCAGTTGGACACACCACAGAAGGACGCAGCAACAAGTTCATCCAAATCACCCATTGAATCAGTTTTGGCAAACTTAGGAACAAAAGTTGATGATGATGATCAAATAGAGTTGGTCTCATCCTTGAATAATATCATTGGAAAGAACAAGAAAGTGAAAGGTTTGGAGGGATCACTACTTCAGGTAACAAAATAATTACAACATACTATATCTACACAAGTTAGTGAAGTTGATCCACAAGCTAGAGAAAAGGAAGTCATGAAGGCATTTGATAGTGAATTCACCACATTAACAGATATTGCAATAGTTAAGGCACAATTAGCACATGATGCACAAATATTTCAAACAATTTGTCAAAATATTAAGAATGACTTGGAGAATCTTGATGTTTGTATTAAGGATTTGAGGAAATGTCTGGAGAAAGGAAGAATACTATATAGTCAGTGTGCACTTTCACACAATCACATCTCAACCATAATAGAGAAGTTGAGGAACAAAGAAACGGAATTACAAACTACTTTGAATGAGTTGCAAAACCCCAACATGGAGATAACAGACATTGAACATAATATTAGCAAAATTCATGATGACATAAGATTATTGGAGAATGAAAATGAAATAAAGCTGAAGAGATTTTCTCTTATCCGAGAGCATTTGCTACTAAAGATCAGTAATGTGCAGACCCAATTGGATGTATGTCTTACTTCAAAAACATTGTATGCAAAATTTTCCTATCCTAACTTGAGTGCAGTAGATATTGCATCTTATGGCTTATGTGCACTAATCAACATGGCAGAATCAGTGAAGAATACATGGGACAAGGAGATGTCTAACTTGAAGGCGAGATTTAAAGATTATATTACATGCCTTCCAGCCTTACAAAATTAAAAGACAAGAGGTATATAAATTTTGACTTGTATATAGATATTTTCACACCTTTGTCATTGTTGTCAAAGGGGGAGTAGTAGTTGAGAAAATTGTAATTATTATAAGGACAAGTATTGTCAAAGGCGGAGTAATAGTTGAGAATGTGACAGTTTTGAAGTTTTGGAGTTTTGAAAGTTTTGGGGGCTTAGACAATTTTCATATGTTGCCATTAATGACAAAGGGGGAGATTGTTGGAAATTTGGTAAAGTAGGATATCATGATGTTTTCATTATGGCAACATATACTCAGTATGGAGATACATTACTTGAAGATACAATTTTGTATGTTAGTTTTGTAAAATTGTCAATGTATAACAGTCTGAAAAGAGACTATTTTGGTTAGTGAGGTTCACAGAAGTAATTCCAGAGCATGTGACCTTGAGTACAGAATATACATGAAGTATATTGAAGATAAAGCTAAGAGCGCTTGAGTGTACAGACATTACGGACAAAGTTATGATTGATTTAGTAGAGACAGTGTAAGCCGACATAACAGAGTAGCAACAAATATTTGGTAAATTTGGGTTAAGGGATTATTTTGTTTTCAAAATAATGACTTAACTAGTTAGGGATGACATCATATATGTTAACCCTTAGTTGGCAAGGAATTATATTATGTAAGCCAACTTAAGTATTGTATTTTGTATAAAGGAAAGTAAGATGTGAAGTTCATTTAGTAACAAGACTTGAATCATAATTGATGATACTATGAGAAGTATTGATATGATATGCGAAGTCTAATTTTAGATCAGAGCAATGAAAGTTTTGTGAAGAGCTTAACAGACAGATCATAATATTGAAGATATTCAACAAGCAACGAAATTTTTTTAAGTCATCTTTTCTATTAAGGACTATCATTGTATATTGCATGTTTGGGCAGTGGGCTCACCTTGCATTCAGTCTTATTTTGTAGTACCAACTCCTAACATAGTTGAGGATTCTAACAAGGCCTAGTCCTCTAGGAGGACAATGATCACTACAATTCAAATAGACTCCTAATAGTGTCAATATATTTTGTGAGATACTTTATTAGTGGATCATCTTGTGGGTACCATCCCCCCTGGGTTTTCCCTTGGCCAGGGTTTCCTCAATAACAATTATGATGTTATGAGTTCATTTGTGTTATTTTTTTTCTTACTTTTCAGTATATTCAGTTTAGTTTCATATGCAAGTTTGAATTTAATTAATTATATCCATATTTGGGAAAAAGTTTTTGAAATACTGATTGACCCCCCCTCTCAGTATTTCCTATTTCTAACAGCTTGTAAAGTTCATGTTTTGATAAATCATTGTAATTGATATTTTTGCATTGTAAGAATAGTGAGATCATTATTTACCCCTAACATGCTTTCTATCCTTTGACGAGGATATGTACTAAATGTAATATTCAGCTCCTAACAGGGCTAGGTCTCCTAACAAGGACACTATACTTTTAGTGCATCATTTGTGGGTATCATCCCCACCGGGGTTTTCCCTTGGATAGGGTTTCCTTATTAAAAAATCATGGTGTTATGATTTTTCTACTTTATGTGTGTGTTCTTATTACTTCAGTAATTATTTGGTTAAGTTTGAATTTGTTAAGTTTAATAATAAAGTGTTGTAATATTGATTCACCCCCTCTTAGTATTACTTAATCCTAACAACTGGTATCAAATCTTGTGGCCCTTACAGAGATCCTAATAGCTTGAGGGAGATCCATATGGATTCAAGTAGTTTGGAAGAAAACTTTGAGTCAACACTTGAAGACCTTGATAAGGCAAAAGTTGATAATGTTGGATTGAAATTTAAATTGAGAAGAGACAAGGGTTTCATAAAGAATCTTAAGGAACAACTTGAAATTTCCAGAAACCAAAGGCAAGATCTTATGGAAAAGATACAAGAAGAATATGATAATGATTCATCTGACCAAATTAATCAGCTTGAAAAAGACAAAGAAGTATTGAAGCATGAATGCAAAGTCGCCACTATTCAGATGGCTAAAGAAATTCAACAAGAGAGATGAAAAGAAAAAAATTGAAGAGATCTTGAAGAATGCAAATGTACAGATGAGAAAGATGCAATTTGAACTTGATGATTACAAAATAAAGTATCAAGAATTAGAGAAATATAATCACATCATTAAGGAAGAACTTGTTGAAGAAAGAATCACATTGAAAAAATTCATGCGAGCAGTGACAAGATTGATGAACAGAGAGAAAGACAAAATCCTAAAGGTGACATGACAGGAGTTGGCTTTGATAAATCAAAATTCTCAAAATCTCAAGAAAGACAGTCTGAAGGAAAATCAATTGAGACACCTAATCGACAGGAAGATCCTATACAATAAGAGGAACCTAGAGAATAGATCATACCTTTAAGAGGAAGATGCTTTGGATGTAACAAAGTTAGTCAGATGAAGAGGGATTGCAGAGGTAAGAATACTTATAGGACCTCATTTGGTTATTGTTTCAATTGCTATGAATATTGGCACAAGAAGGTAGAATGTATAAAACCCGATCAGTCAAGCACTAAACAAGATTACATCAGAGAAGAAACAACTAAGATCACATGTTACAAATGCAACAACTTTGGGCACATTGCAAGGAATTGCAGGTTAGAGGTTAATAAGAACAGATCATCTCCTACATGTTATAAAATTAACAATCAAGGACATATAGCAAATTTTTGTAGGTATAATGGAGTTGTAAGAAACAAAAGACCACTACCCATCGTTATGAAGAAAAATGTTAATGATGTTGGGGAAAGTATGGAAAAATAAATGGATGAGTTTGACAATCATTTTAAGAAGGAAGGAGACAAGGACAGTGGTAAAGTATGGAAAGTGAAGGAACAAAGGGAGACTAAGGTTCAGGGAGATTCAGTAGATATTGTTGAACCCTCACCTGATGTTGCTACTTCAGCCTAAATGGCCAAGAATGACCTTAGGGGGAGCTTTGGCGAAATACAAAATAAATCTATCCAGCCCCTATATAAGTTGATGTGGGCTTATGGAAAAAGAATATGATTGGTTTTGTGTCTATATCTGAGATCGCTCGGCTATACACACTATATTGGATGATTTCCAGAAAGATGGGTTACTAGATCATTACAAACTTATAAGTTCATTGGGGAATGTGTTAATTTGTGCATGGAGAATTATAAGTTCACTTCCTTAGACATTTCTAATCACAATTTTAGTAGAACTAAAGGAGATCACAGGAGCAAGAAGAGAGGCTAAAAATTTTCTAAGATCTCTAAGTGTGCACACCCTGATTCGTCAAGTAAAAGGTATTTTGATCTTCTACGATCTTTGTTTATTAGGGATACTCCATTGATATTTGATGTTAGTGAGAGGTCGAAGTACAAGCTCAAGAAACACCCTTACAAGTCCACAAAAGATGACCCTGAAGGTGCATTTTCAAAAGAACCATACAACGTGCTTCATGTGGAAGACATTAGGACATACGTACATTGCAAATATAAGTCATTGGGATACTTTGAGATCTACAAGGAGATTTAAGATATGATTAAGGATGATCAATCTTGGAAAGATGAGTTCACTCATTTACAGAATCTGAGCATCATACGAATGCCGAAACTCTAAGAGTTTGACGAGGAAGAATGGATTAAGATTGTTCATATCAGATTTCATGATCAGTTTCTATGGATAGGTGAGAAACCTATTAAGATTTCCAATGAGTTGATTCATGATGTAACTAGATTGGATAATACTAGCATTATCCTTGTTGCGGAGAAGAACATGAAGAAACAAGTTGAAACCCTAACACATTCTAAGTGGGACAAGAGGGAAATGACTATTTCCAACATCTTTCAACAAGATGTGAGATTAATTTCTATGGTTTTGGGATACAAACTTCACTACAACAGCCAACCTAATTCAGTTTCCTTGGGAGTTATTATGGTGACTTATAATATGGAAAAGAAAAATGTGAAATATAACTTGTGTGAAAAGATAAGAAAACAATTCCAAGATAATGTTAAGCAGATTAAGCGAGATAAATAAAAAGAATTCAGGTTTGGATCGCTACTGATACATACATACATATATATATATATATATAGTTCATACGTTTCCTAGAATACACCCTAGGGCATGGAAAGATAGTGAACCAACTGGTATTCAAGTAATTAACAATTATAGAAGACATAATAGTACATGGGTTGATGGTGAACTCTTCACAATGTTCAAAATTCTTCAAAGACAAATGAAAGAAAGAGTAAGAATCCCTGAGGCAATAGTTGAGAAATATAAAGATACAATTTGTTTCATGGTTGAAACGTATTGTGTATGCTTCGAGGCAGTTGAACCAAGGAAGAAATGGAGTTACCCTATGGGTTATGAGGTCAGTACAGAGGTTCTTACCATGCAAGTAGAGCACATTCTATCTTCTGAGATTGATTCTTTAGAAGAAAGATGGGACACTAATGAAGAAAATTCTGCGAAAGTCAGAGATGAACAAACTAGGGCAGCAAGGAAAAGGAAAATTGAGAAAGTGGTTGACAATATTGCAGAGAAGTAAGGTATTAGCAGAGATGAAATGAAAGAGGTTAGAAAGAAGATAGTTGAAGGAGCTTCTGGGTTGGCGAGCACTGCTCCTACAACCCTTCCACCTCTTGAATTTGTAGAGGTTATTGTTTCACCTCCTACTGTGGTCAATGTACTTGATACCACTCCTACACCACCTAAGAGGACATCATAGATTGAGACAGTGAAGGAAACAAAGATTCCTATGAGAAGGAAAAGGTCCTCTAAACAAAACTCACCACCTAAAAGGCAGAGGAATGGTGTAGAGAAGAAAGGACAAGAGAAGAAAAAAGAAAATAAGATTGAAGAGAAGAAAACAAAGGAGAAAACTGAAGACAAACCAAATGAGAGACAATATTGGAAACCATACCTAAGTATGTTGGCAAAGAAAATAGTCGATCAACAAAATTTGAATCAATTACCTAAATACTATGACAGGCACAATGATAATGATAAAATTCCGATTGAAGACATTATCATTAATCACATGCTAATGTTTAAAAAGAATCTACTTGAAATGGAAGGTAGTATTCCTAAGGACTTATATGATAAATTGTAAGTAAGGAAGAAATTATAACTTAAAAAATATGACTAGATAAGGATAAATGCCATAGAAAATACACTACCTATTGTTTCATTTGATGAACATGAGAGAATAATGAAAGCCAGTAAGCCCCTGCCTACTGAGAGTAAAATCAAGACTAATAAAGATTATGGGGAGAAAGTATGATGAAGTTATAGAAGAAACCCACAAGGCTATTGATAAGGTACTAATGGAAACTAAAATAGAAAATATTTCACCTCCTAAGCCCAAGGCTACTAAGCCCAAAACTATTATGAGAGGAGAGTCTTCTAAATCTGCAGATGTACACATTGACTCATCTAATGATGAAGATGATGGTAATCAGTTTTTCAGTGCAGTCAAGCAACCAGACCTCTTTGTTTTTGGTGTGCCTGTGTCTTTGGACACTTATAAGGATACTGGTGACCCTTTTCAAGGGATTGATGATAGAGTTACTAATGAAGATGATAGTAATGAACATAGTACAATCAATCTTGGCATATTAACTGGGGATGAAATGAAAGGAGCTACTGAAGAAAAATATAAAGGCATTAAGGATGCACTTAAAGAGAGTTTGGTTGAGGAAAAGAAGGAAGATGAGACTGAGGAAGAAGCTAAGAAAGAAATTAATGTATCCATTCATATCTCTTCAACTCTATTGTTGGAAAGTAATGATAAACCTATGAACACTGATGTTGATGGCATGGATGAGGATGAATTGACGAAGTTGTAATACATAGCCTTTTCTAAGGATAAGGAGAGATCACAACAGAGGACAAAGAAAAAGGAAAAGGTATTGGACGGGGCTGTAGATAGAATCAACAACATTCTACCCATACCTTTCACATTTCAGAGTAATGATACAATGGACAATCTGAACAGATTCCTTGATGACTTTGATGTTCACTTTACTTCTTTGCAGAAGGCCACAAATATAAAAGTTAAGAGAGAATACATGGAAAAGAAGTTGGAGGAGATATGCCAGTCCCTAAAGTGGGATATCAGTATATTAGATACTATTATCTCTGGTATTAGGTCTTGCATTGAGCATGGAAAGAAGATGTATAGCTATTGCATAAACCCTTCAAGGCATGTATAGAATGTAGTGGACATAATCAATAATGATGAGAAGACATCGGATGATTTGGTGAAGAATTGTGAGTCCTTATCACAATCTATTTCTGAGATGGATAAGGAAGTGTCTAGGTTAGTGGACAAAATCAGTGTTCTTGAAACTGAGATGTCAAGAGCGTTGGGGATATTTTCTATGTTGAGGAGTGTTCTTACTCCTAAACTATCAATTCTGGGGAAACAACTTGAGTACATGGAGACAACAAATAAGTCTCTTGATGAAGCTCTACCTACGGTACTAAAGGATGCAAAGATATCATCCTTTTCTTTGAATGGTCTTATTCATGTAGGTCATACCTTGGAGAAGACATGGAAAGAAGACTCAAAGATCTTGGAAACATATTTTTAAGATATTCTTCACATGGTATGAGTTTTTGGTGAGCAGTTATACAATTTTGATATGTATATAGATATATTCCTTTAGTATACCTTTTTCATTGATGTCAAAGGGGGAGTAATAAGTATAGTGTGAAAAATGAAGAGTTAGTAGTTTGGATTTTGACACTTAGTCATTTTTTCACTAAGTATTTCCATCAATGCCAAAGGGGGAGATTGTTGGTAAGTGGCCTAATGAGTATATCATAGAGGTTTTCATTTATGGAAACACTACTTATTTGCATGGTCTCTTGGATTGCAATTCAGTTTAGGATATTTTGTTTGGAAAAATAACTAAGTCCAGGAAGCAGTGGACAGAGTACAGTTATACAATTTTTCCTAGCGAGCACAATATGTAATGAACTAAGTCATGCGATCTTACAGGAGTGTACTATGGGATGTAGTTAACCTTCGGTTAAGGGTTCTTGTATTTTGGAGTTGACAAGAGAGAGTTACAACTTGTTGAAGTTACGTGAAGACAATGCAGCTGTGCAAAAGGGAAGATGAGTGGTCGCGATGTTTAAGGGAGTATAATGTGGAATCCAGAAGTGCTACTTTGGATTTGGTTTTGTTCCTACCCTAATTTTGTTGATGTGTGATTATTGATTATGTATTTTCTATTTAATTAAGTGTTGGACACTTTTTCTGATGTAATTGGGAGCCGACTGGAAAGCTATGAGATCGAGTATATATGTGAAGATGTTTTGAGATGCGAAGATGTGTGTGGAACATATAGATTCATTATGATGTTAGAATCAAACAAAGAATATTGTGAGCTATAACTTGGACTTCTTGAGCATATTAGATGCTTGTACAGTTCATGTTTTGATAAATCATTTTAATTTACAGTTTTGCAGTAAGAGCAGTGAGATCTTTGTATACCCCTAATATGGTTTCTATCCTTTGACATTGATATGTACTAAATGTAATATTCATCTCCTAACAGGGCTAGGTCTCCTAGAAGGGACACTATACTTTTAGAGCATCATTTGTGGGTATCATCCCCACTAGGGTTCTCCCTTGGCCAGGGTTTCCTCGTTAATAAATCATGGTGTTATGAGTTGTCTACTCTATGTGTGTTTTCTTCTTACATCAGTAATTTATTGTTACTTTTGAATTTTTTAAGTTTAATAATAAATTGTTGTAATACTTATTCACCCCCTCTCTTAGTATTACTTAATCCTAACACTTATTTGGCCATTACATGTGCTTATTTGATAAAGCGACCTCAAAGTAAAGAGTTTTAGATGAAGCCTGGAATAAAGTGAATGAGTATGGTTGCATTTTCTTTCAGTTTCCTAACATCACTTACCTAAGGGTTGGGTACTTCAAAGGAGAGTCATATAATTTTCCATGATACCCTATAGATAATATCATCTTGATGGATTTAGCGCAGAAACTCATGGTTGTCCAAGCCTATCAATCCACACTACACAAGCCTAGAGTCGACATTTATTCACAAAATTCGTTAAGGATTGGGCCTATTCATTAGATATTGTGCCTAAATCCAAACACAAGGAGTATGACCTTCAAGAGATTAATCTAAAGAAGTTCATGGCTAGGAACTCTTTTGACTGGAGGGACGTGAATGAAAATATAAGGAGACAATTTGTGCACATTCATCATCTAGAAGATATCTAGATTGACCTTCACACTGAGGTGGATATTATAAGAATGGACTATTGTCATCTCACTTTTAAACAAATAATAGATTCCAATATTCCTCATATTCCTTATGATATAGAAGATAATAATGATATTCTAGATCCTGACTATAGAAAACATCATGTTGTGGGATTGCCCATTTTACCTCCTTGTTGGTCAAAAAAAGAAAGTTTGTCTATATGGGCATCTTGGCCAATACCAATATTTGGTTAAAAAGCAGAGGTTTGAAATGCATTAAGATTAAACCAAGTAAAGATTTTGATCCTTCTGGCCCAATTAGATTAAAATATGAAATTAGAGGGAAAGGAAAGGGTGATTCTTCTGCATCTGAGATCAAAAGCATTAGAAATCTATCCATCAAAGGAAGAAAGATTATAATTAAATATTTTACACCATTTTCAGTAACATGTAAAGAAAAGGAAGCCAAAATGATCTGACTCTCTAATAGCAGAGATGCAATAACCCCTAAGGCACCTCAATCTCAGAAAGTAGACGAAATACAGGCAATACATGAGTCATCACCTAAGTCAGAGGAGGTTCCTATGTCATCACTTGACATAGATGTTGACTCTTTTACCATGCATGTTCCACCAATAGATCTTTCTTCAATAATACCTACCATGCCTATTTCTTCTACTACCCGAACACTTAATATGAAAGATAATCTAGAGCATGCCTTTGATGCATATCATGCAATTCCATATAAGCTTAATTCACTCATGACAGAGACCGATGTAACATTTGTTCAATTTGCGTTATTCATGGCTGAGGTTGTGTAAGGGAGATCAATTTCAACAACAATACAGACTGAAGCACCCATTATAGTTGCAAGTACCTCACAGGAAGATCCAGTGACTACCATGGTCACAACTATGGGTTCTTCTTCTTGTTTTGTCTTACCTCCATGGTTAGGTATTGTTACTCAAAAGAGGAATAAATTAGAGGTTCCTCCTAAGGAATTTGACTTCACTTAGTGAAATAAAACTAAGACCTTAAAGAACAAGAAAGAAAAAGTAATCTCTAAAGTCATGGGTGATGCACAAGAGATCAAGTATGTTGAAGTAGTTGAGCCACTTATTGATAAACTAGCCGAAGAAATCCAAACAATGGATTATAAGATTACCAGGGTTGAACTTGGTAAACAAACATGCTTGGGATGTCAACAAGATGCCCAGGATGCAGTGATACAACTTACCAAGAGGATAGATAGGCTTTGGGAAAAGATGAATCAACTCAAATAAGAGAATGCAAGACTTCGGAAAGCTCTTGAACAAAAGAACTCTTCTTCACAACAAGTTGATTCGTTTTGAGAAGAGACAAACATGTATGTAGCACAAATTGAAAGAAGAGTTAATGTTGTAAATGATTGGGGAAACCGATTGGAGTCGCAAAGTGTGCTTGTCATCAGAGATGCATTCTGAATGCTCAATCATGCCAAAAGAATAGTCACTCAATTTAATGAGTTGTCTGTATCTTTCAATCGATAGTTGAAAAACTTGGATGAAGATTTAAGTGTGTGGAAGAAAATGGAAGAGGTTGATGTTGATGCTTTGTGTGTATAGAAAGTTATCTTTTCTAAGGAGATGTACTTTGATTATTTAGATCTAATGACTAAAAAGGAACGAGTTGTGGAAGGATGAATAACAAAGGTTAAGGAAGCTGTACATTTATGTAAAAAACAAGAACATGTCATTATCAAAGATTTTGAGGAATTGGCATGTAGGTTAGTAGCTGAGGATGGTGAGCTCATAGAAGAAGATCTCATTATGACAGAGTTTACAAAATTTGTTCATCAAGAGCTTGGGGTGGACAATTTTAGTCTCAGTTCAATGGACAAATTAGAAATTCATAGGCGTATTTTGTATCACTTGTAGAAAAACATTGGAGGGTGCAAAAATGAGGTTTCCAAAGGAGAAAGTGTGGCATGCAAGACTACAACCATTGCTCAACATACAAGAGAACCAGATCCAGCTATAGTTTATGAGTCTCTTTATCATTATGAAACTTGTATTAATTTCACCTAAAGTGTTTTAAAAACTTATTTTTATGCTTTGATAGAGTAGGTGTAGAATCTTTGACAGATTACATGTAATGTAAAAATTAGATGTAATTTCATGTGATAGTATCACGTGCAAAGTTGTTTCATGTAATCATGTTGTGAGTGCTATACGCCTTGTGGCATTGAATAAGTCAAAATAGTTTTTGAATTAGTCAAGGATAAGCATTGAATAAGTCAAGGTGGTTAAGGGTTTCCTCTTTCCTCTCCACCTTTCTCTCTCCTCTTTTCCTACATAAAGGAGTGAGACCTATTGTGTTTTCCATCTTTTGGTGTGCAAGAAAGCTATACTTGAATTTTTTGTATTTTGAAAACTTTGAGTTTCATTGCAAAAATTTATTGAATTGAATAGAAGGAACAAGGATTCACAAACTTTTTGTTGTCAATCTGGAAATCAATGCATGTATTCTTAGGTTGCATTTGTTGATCCTTTATCAAAACAATTGATAGTTATCTTATGTGTATCATTTGAGCATTGTAATACAAGTTCTTGAAGACTTTGTGTTTCAAGAATAAGGATTAATATAGATAGAAGTGGTTTCAATAACTTAAAGCCGAATACTTTGGGATTTAGTGATAAGTGTTTTTATTAAGATAGAGGGTATTCAGTGAAAGACTTTGTGCTTTCCTGGCTATTCTAGTTTTTCAGAATCATATTTTGAAGTAAGTATAGGAGACTTTGTCTTCTTGTATTTGTTTCACTTTATTACAAGAAAACTTTTGTCTTAAGTATTATTCTTTCATCATCCCTTAAGCCATCGGTATTACCATAGAAATAGGAATTGTTTGTATTTCAGTTTAGTTTCTATTGAAGCCACCTATGGTAAGAAGGGAGCCTCCCCTAATGCTGAGAGGAGAAAGAAATTTCACACTCTACTGTCTAAAGTCCTGATTTTTCTTAGTTTTAGTCTTAGTTACTTGCAAAAGGTTTAGCCAATAGTTTTTGGCGACTCTACTAGGGATTGAACGCATTAGGAAGTGTATTTTACAAACTGATTGGAGCAGTTGTAATGAATATATAGTTACTATTACTTGTATCCAAATAGTTGATAAGAAGGTTGATTGAGAAGACTTTGAGCTTCTAGTTTTTTTTTCTTGTCCTGGAGAAGCAACAGAGAACTTTGTGCCTTTTGTTATGCCCTGCATCCCCGTCCCTACATTTTGTGTGCAAAATGTTGGGTCCCCCTTTTTCGCTTTTGCTTTGCTTTTGTTGCGGCTTTGCCTTGTCTTTCTTTTCCTTTCTGCTTTCTTTCTCTGGGGTTTTCCTCCCCGGTGTGTCTTGTTTTCTTGGTTTGGTCTTTCCTTCTGGGATCCCGGATCCCGGAGGTTGCCTTTTGGTTGGAAGCTGGATTTCGGACTCCAGGATTCTTTGCGATGATGTTCCTAAGTCTTAGAAATATCATCGTAAGGAATCCCCGGGCCCGGAGTCTGGATGTTTTGCCTAACCTGAAATCTCTGGAATGAGGAGGATTACTTTTACCGCGGGTATAAATAGACTCGCCTGTCATTTTCACACTTACCGCGATTAGAATCTTCAAGCACTTAGAGCGAAATAGAGAAATTTTCAAAGCGATTAGCAGAGCAGTTACAGAGAAATTTTTGGTAATCAAAGCTTAACACCTTCTACTGTTCTCAAATGTACGCTAGTGCTCCGTGGTGGTGATCTCGACGGCTTGACGATTCGAAGTGTTGCAGAATTCTCCTGGTAATCTTTCCCTTCCTCCGCCTTCTGCATTTTCAGGTTGGTCTCTCTGCTTCCCTCCTCTTCGCTTTGCTTTCATTTTCTGGTTTTCTTTGGGTTTTCCTGTCTTGTTTTCGTTTGCTTTGTTTCTCTGTTGTTTCTTTGGTCTTCTGGTTTTGCCGCTTGCTGGTGGCTCGGCTCTGCCAGAAGGTTGTCCGCCTTCTGTGCATATGTAAATAGTTTTTAAATCATCTGTAAATAGCTTGTAGATAGCTTGAACATAATGTAAGTAGCTATATATTCTTGTTTCAGCTTTGTCTGGTTTTTCCCGCGGGAGTCTTTCCGTGTACATAAGGTTGTATATATGTATATTTCTATAGGTGACCCTTGTATATCTCCCTCCTTTCCATGTATATACCCTTCATCTCTCTGTATATCCTTCCGGGTGGCTCGACGAGCTGGTTGAGTCGCCCTTGCTGTTGTTTTTTTTGCTTCCCAGCTTGCTTCGAGGCAGAAAACCACTTGTTTGAAACTCGGCTCTCGGCCAGTTTCAAACAGGTGGTTTTCTCTCTCCTCCATCAAGGCTGTCAGAGCCTCATTTATTTTCCATGCGTGCAATTACTTCTGGCCAAGTGGCTTTCCCTTTTCGCGCGTTCGAAAAGTTGGCTCCGCCGCCAGTGCCATCACATCTATTCAATGCTAGCGCACGTGGCGTCCACGTGGACCTACTCCCACATTCTTCTTTGCTAACAGTCATTTATCCAGGCCTCAGGCCTCTTTCCACCGTTCATCCTATGTCTTCGTCAAGTGTGGTAAAGTTTCCCGGACCCAGAAATACAATGAAAAATGCCATGTGTGTTTTGCTTTTCGGATACTTGTGCGTAAAATTAACTTTTCAGGAAAAGCGAGCGGCGCAGTGGTAAGATCTCCAGACCCTGGAGTTACTGTTCTATTTTAATAAATATGTTCTGACGGTCGCTTTGTCTCGCAGGTCCAGAATTTATTTTACAACCATGTCTGAAGCATCTGCATCATCTCCTCCCGAAAGTCTGGAGTTGCCATCCACAACCGAGACCAGGGCAGCGGCAAAGTATAAAATAGAGAAGGCCCTGGCAAAGTTGCCCCTTACCATGAAGTATATGTAGGGTGAGGAGATTGTGGGCTCAAAGATTGAGTCCCAAGTAAAATTGATGACTGACCCCAGTGTCGGGACTTGGGCAGAAATGCAGGCCCTAGTAAAGATAATGCATATCCAGCGACAGGCTGGAGACAAAATTGCAACCAACGTCGGAGGTTCTGGAATTCTCTGGGCAGCTTGCTTCCCATGCTCCGTGCAGTCTCTGGAGCTTGTTATCACTCTGGTGGCCAACTACAACTCTTCTGTCTGGGCCTTCATGCTGGCAGCTGCAGAACCTACGGGATTCCCCACTCCACTAGTGTCCCTTGACCCAGTTACTTTCCAAGCAGGCCTGGGAATCCCACAATTTGATAGGTCGTCGGTGGTCACAAGGACAGAGGCCTTGAAACAATTCAACCAACTGGAGGATGCCACCTGGGTGTACATGAACACCAACTGGCTAAAGGTCCCGAAGAGGGATCCAAAAAGAATGAAGATAGATATCCCCCGCTCTGAATTCAAGGAAAGCATCCAAATGGGGATGATAGCATTGGCCCAGGTATTTGGGCAGCCCTCCGCCTAGGAATTTGCAAAGTGGATGTACTATTTCCTCCTAGGCATCTCCACTAAGGGAGAATTCTTCGATTGGGCGACCATTATCTCCAATCATGTTGACTCCCAGTTCCTACAGCTGAACGAGAAGAAGAAGTTCTACATGACTTCTTATGTTTTCTGGGCTCTGGCCCAACAGAGGCCCCACTCCAATGGCCTGCTTACAGATGGCGTTCTCAGACTTGGCCAGGGATAGAAAGCACCATGGGACCATTTCCCACAGATTCAATGTGAGGCCAGCTTCCCCAGTTACTGCCGGGTAAACGACTCCTTCGTTTACTACCATTTGCTCACGCCCACCCGGGATGTCGGATACTGCCTGTCTACTGAGGCGATGAAATTGATTAGTAGTTATGGGAACTACTATATCTAGTTCCAGCAGCACACATACATTAGGGTCGCCGACTTCTCCAGGAAACCCTACTTGTTGCCCAAGCATTGCGGGGACAAGATCGTGCTGCTGGAATATTGTCGGCAGATGATGGAATTACATGCCTTCTTGGCCCTCAAGAAGGTCCTCAATGTTTCATTCCCAATCTCCTGTGGGAACTACTCCTGCACTCTAGCTGCCGCAAAGGAGGCAGATAATGAGCTACAATGTTACAACTTGCAGGAATTTTATCTAGCGTGGAAAAATTTTGATCCGCATGGCAGAATTGCAACGGCACTGCCCCGGGCTTTGGAGCCCCACCACGCACACATGGAAGACTTCCGGGCAGATCGCCAGGATGACATGGATGTGCGCAGCCGGCATTATGATAGAATGACAGCTGGAATGATGCAGGAGCTAAAGCTCCGGAGGTTCCCAGCGGGCTTTTCAGACGACGCCCCCACCATAGATCCCCAGTACAAAGAAAAGGGGATTGACAAAATGCCACTGTCGGCAATGAATTGGGCTATCCAGAGGACCACACAATTGAGGACTTCACTCAGGAGGTGGTCGAGAGAAGTCATGTCTATTTTAAGAGGGCATGCCCTGGGAGTATGCGCCTAGCCTCCAGGCCGGTACCAAAAGCAACACCACCACCGGTACCAAAGTTGACTCTGGGGGCCGGGACTTCTGCACAAGGCGCAGACAAGGGAAAGAGGATAGATATAACCTCCGCACAAGAAGTCCCCATTCAGGAACAGATCAAGCAATCTATAGCGGCCTCCCAATAGATGAGGGAGCAGTTGATCACAAGGCTTGCCACTCCCCCGCTAATGGCCGGACCAATTCGTCCTCCTTCCTCCCCATCGCTGGCAGCCTTAATGGCAAAGGTGACGGGGGTGGATCCTATGGAGGAAGCAGCAATAGCAGATGCGGGGCCGCCTCTAATCACCCAGAGGAAGAGAAAGCACATCAAACATCCCAAGGCAGAACCAGCGCCAAGGGCTTCCCTCCCAAAAGAAGTGGAAATCCTTTCCTCCAGTTCCCCAGAACTAGAGAAGGAAGCATAACAAACGGAGGACCCAGCCAGTCCCCCTCCAAAAGAGGAGTTTGACATGTTTGCAGCCGATGAGTTCGGAAATCTGCAAGGGGACGATACACAAGTGGGGACGGAAGTCCCGGGGTAAGAACAAGAGGCTGTGGATCCAGAAGACCGGGAAGAAGAAGCTGCGGGACAAGAAGAGAAGAAAATAGAAGAAAAGAGGCCAGAACCAGAGATTATCTCCGGGGCCCCAAGAACAGAAGGTCCGGGAGTGGACCAACAACTGCCAAGTGAACAAAAGGCATCCGCTGGGGAACCCCGGCCTGGAACTTTGGGACCAATCATAACCCCAGCCGCCTCGTTCCCAAGGCCACTCCCGGGGGCAACCTTCGGGAAGGTAATCACAGCGCCCCAAACTCTGAATCTCAGCCCGATACCGCCCCTACTACCGATGAATGAAGAAGAAGAAGAAGAGCAGCATGAAGAAGAGATCCCGAAGAAGCCGACCAGGGTCTAGACACATCAATTGACATCCGAGACTAGGCTGAGGAGATAGAAATTGAAGATGTTGCTACAGAAGAGGTTCCAGCAGGGAGGGAAACAAAGGAAATACATGTTGAAAAGGAGCATCTGCCACCGGACACCGGGAGAGAATCTGAAGAACAAACCCTGGTAGGAAGGCCACCTCTCCCACCTCCATGGTTGGCAGAGAGCAGAAAAAGGAAAGCCCAATCCGCTCCAACAGTCCCTATCTCCCTAGCCAAAATGATGGCCTTAGCTCAGGCCCCGCCAAAAGTAAAGAAGGCCCGGACAGTTCATACCCTTCGAACTGGGTCAGGCAGAGAAACAGTTGCGGTAGTGGCAGCGCCTCCCCCAGACGCCGATGAAGTGACTGCGGACCCCACAGACTACAAAATCACAGAGGTATCCTTGGGTAAAAGGGGAAAGCAGGGCGAAGTAGACCTGATGAAGGAGGCAGCACAGGCAGTGGAGGCCCGATATGAAAAGGAGGCCCAGAGGCTCAAAGCTGAAAAGGAGAAGAATGCAAACCTTATGGGGTTGCTTACAGAGCTGGCCCAACCCCTCAATGCCGCCCCTCCACAGACCTCCACATCAGAGGAATTACCGCAGAGCAACATAGACTCCCTGCGAGTAATGAAAAAGAAGGCCCAGGCAGTAGACGAATGGGTCGCTCTACAGATAGGAAACACCCGGCGTTTCCTAGCGGCCACTCTCCCAGATCTATATACGGCTCGGCAGATTATTTTACAGGAAGAAGCACTGATTGAGCAGTGGGAAAGTGACGCCGAGAATTACCAGGCATGGAAGGTGGAGCTCAAAGAGCTCCTCACCCTGGAGGAAGATATAATTTCCAAATCTGGAATTCTGGGTGAGGAATCATTTGATTTCGTAAGGGCTCAGCACTCCAGACTGGACCTCACATTGGAGGTAACCAAGAAACTAGTAGAGTCCTTACAAGAGAAGGTAAACACATTAAAACATTCTTCCAATTTGTATAGGTCATTTGTAACAAAAGCTTCCGGGGTTGATCCCCTTGGTACAAATACTTATACCCCCGAGGAGTCAGTGTTGGGGAATTTTGATGAAAGAATGACATCTCAGTATCAATCCCCGGAGGGGATGGATGGGGCCCGAATGGAAAAACTAACCAAAATGGTGCTTAAAGGCCATGATGCCGCAAGGATGGCGGATGAGTTCAAGAATAATGTTCCGGACCTGGCGGAACAAGTTGAAGTGGCTAGGCACAGAAGGGCCAGCCTAAGAAAGATTGATGAAGATGGCATTTTTCGCATCCTTCAGGCCTTCAATGATAATAAATAGCATTGAGCGTTCTCTGGAAACTAAGGAAACTTGAGCATTAAGCATTCTTTATTCTTTTGGGGGCGTAAGTTCCCGGACCCCGGAGTTCCAGATCTGCAATTTTGTATTCTTTAAAGTGATCTGTGTCCCGGTCCCTGAGGCCGACCGGTCACTTTCAGAGGCGTTAATAAAGACTGTCAGAGGGTAGTTGGGCACATCAAGAGGCATTGGCTCGGTAGTTGGCTTCTGACAGGGTGATCTTCTCGAGGCGCCGTTCAAGGGTACACCTGGCACATTGGAGACAGGGTGCCGCATTTCCCATTTATGAGGCATGTAGCCTCAGTCCCTGGGGGACCTACTTTCCTCTTTCTTCTCTCCGGCTCTCTTCTCGAGGCCGATTCTTTCGATGTATATTCTTGTCTTCTTCTTCTGACATGGCAGACCTATTCCGTCTCCAGGTCTTTTGTAGGGTGGTGCAGGTAGTACCGGCCCCCAAAAATTATATTTTATTGGAACACAGTAAAATAGGGTTAGGGTTAGGGTTAGAGAGAGTTGTATAAATAGGCAAATCGGCCCATTTCCAAGGGTCAACGAAATTGATGATTTTGTTGTCCATAAGAAATAGCAAAGCGATTTCTGGTTTTAGTTGCAGAGCTCAATGCTCCATTTGTTCTGTTCTTGGTAGTTAGATGCTCCCCTGGAGCCACCATTGTATCACGCACCAGTGCTTGCTGGACTAGACATTAATGAAGAAGGAAGGATTCTTGGCAATGAAATTGTTAACATCTCTGCTTCTGAGTCAATGGTATTTCATGTTTTAATGTTCTGTGTGTCCTTCACTCTGATATGTTAAAGTAGATTAACGACCTCTTTATTTCTGCTACTGATAAAATGCTAACTGATGGTTGTGAATTTCTTCAGTATTAAGTGTAGCCTTTCAGAGTGTTGTCGATGTTCTGGACTTTTCAGCATGACTGTAGTTAGATAAACGTTTCTAACCCTGCAGGATCTTTTTCATTTTATTCGCTAAGTGTAGAATGCTCCGGGAAACTCTTACTATTCTGAATCTCCAGGAGAATGAGTTGAGGTAACCAGCTATCCCCCTCAAAAATAGTCACATCTCCCGACCGAGCCCCACACCATCGTGACCCGACACCCAGGTGCTTGAAGGCCTGGAGGATTTATTTCCCCCGGACAACCTTTGCAGGTGAAGTTGGCCGATTTCTCCAGAACCCGGTGACAACTTATGACTGTTGGCGGACCCGGTCAGCAAAACCCCGTCAACACCTTTCATGACATTTTCTTCTTTAAAATTAGCTCATATCTTTTACACTCTCAGCTGCAACCTTTTTCTGAAAAAAGAGGAAAAGATTAAATGTTTGTTCTACAAGAGAGAACTAAACGAAGTTCCATACAAGTTAGTATAGATTTATTTTAAAGGTTGATATAATTGTTCACAATGGAAGGAATCAAACAATATTCCTGAAGGAGAAAGGGTGAAACATCAAAGTATACACCAAGTTGAGCCCAACAATCCAGGCTTTCTCTCCTAGCTCCTATATCTCCACTTTTATGAACTACTAGTTATCCACCATCAAAGAAGAGGAAGCTTGTACCAAGTGAAGAATAACCTTTCTTTTTCAAGCCGTTAATTGCATGTATTCCATTTTTTTCCACAGTGGCTTCTACGGGTCCGTGGGGTACATATTTTGGTCCTCTCAATCTCACTCCACTGATACATTCACTTCTCCAAGGCTCTCGTAAGAACTTTCCTGAGTTCTATAGTGACGAAAAGAAACACCTAGATGAACACATTAAAGCATTTTATATTACCTATGGTGTGCTTGGAGTAGAACATGACAATGTATCTATAAGGCTTTTCATAGAGACTTTGTAAGGTATTGCTTCAGATTGGTTTTTAAACCTCACTAATGGAGCCATTACAAATTGGGACACATTACAGACCAATTTTGAGAAGCATTTCAAACCTACAAAGGATGAGCATGCTTTACTCACTTAACTTACACAAATGAATAAGGATGATCAGGAAGGTATGCGTGAATTCATTTCTAAGTTTAAAAAACTAGCGAATCAAATTCCCACTGCATCGTGACCTACTGCCAAAAATCAAAAGTGCTTCTTTATCAATACTCAACTTCCACAAGTTATTTTCTTGTTGAGAAGAGTGGTTCCTACAAGTTTGGCTAATGCTCAAACTCTGGCAACAGAGATTGAGGATGATCTCATCATGGCTGGAAATATTCGCAAGGAGCGATCAAAAGGAAATTCCTTCAATGGTAATTCTTTCAAGGACATTTCTGCTTCGGGTAGTATGGATCCTATGGTTCAAAATCTGGCAAATGAATTGCTTGCACTCAAAAAATAGTTATCTGAGGGATCATTTTCTGCCTCGTACAAATATATTCCATGAAGAGAATTTGCTAATATTGCCAACGGTTATGAACCAAAGAATCAAGAGAAGCTTCCTCCTCCTCCAGAGAGGCTTTCTCTTGAAGCCTTGCTGCTAAGGGTTATTATTAGAATGATCAAAATGGTATTTTGCTGGATGATTATCAAATGGAGGAAACTGTTATTCCTTAAAATTAAAATCATGAGGCAGTTGGCGACTCTAGCATAGGGTATGTAAAATATGAAGACATGGATCCAAAGGAGGATTTTTCCCAAGCCTATGCGGTTATGACTCAATCCCAAAAAAATTTAGCACGTCGGAAGGAAGAAGATGATAAAATATATAATGATATGAAAATGTCTGTTGCTATTGAAAAGAGAGGAACACCTCTACCTACTCTTCCTCAAAATAACCAAGTAAGTACTCCTCATCCTCATCTAGTTTCTACCAATGTGTCGAGACCTAGTACATCTAATCCTAAATCTCATCCATAAATCTATTCTTCTTTGGCAAGTTCTTTCCAAGCATTTGATATTATAATTCATGCTAAGAAGACCAAAATTCAAATGTATGAAGTAGAATACCTTCAAGCGTATCTAGAATAGCTGGAAAGGCTAAATAAATTTGTCAAGGAATCTGATCCTATGCAAGTTTTCATATATGCCCCAGATCCAAAGAGTCTTCCCAATAACTTATTGACTATACCATCATCTTTTCCAAGAAAAATAGAACCTTTTTACATTTCCTTGTTGATCAATATTTTTAAGCTGAGTAATTATGTTATTGATTCTAGAGCCTCAGATAATGTAATGCCGGCTAAAGTGGCTAATGCTTTAGGTCTTACCTTGATAAAGACTTTTGGTGATTTTTATTCCATGGAAAATAAGAAATTACCACTAAAATTTCAAATAAAGGATGTACAATTTTCGTTCTCTTCTTTCCTAGAAAAGAAGATCAAGATGACCGTTCTGGTCACAAATGTTCTACTTCTTATGGTATGTTACTTGGCCGCAAATTCTATAAGGATGTAGATGGAAAACTGAATATGGATATGTCAGAAGCTTGAATCCCTATTAAAGGTGTTATGCAAAAGCTACTCCTAGAATGGGAAACCAAACATATAGTAGTGAAATCTGAAGATCCTCGTGCCCAAATTTTATTTGAATCAGCTTGTATGGGAAATTATTATCTGCATATCAATGAGATCTCAAAATTTGTTGAGGATTACCCTTTTGATGCATTATCATCCCTACTTGAAGAAGATAAGTTTGCAGATGCAAAAGAGGGACAAACACTTGAGAAGGATTCAATGGTATCTTCTACAATGGTTGAAAAAACTATATCTTCAGATTCAGTTGCAGTTATTGAAACTTCTTCTCAGACATCTGATGCAACAAGTACTACAATTGGTGTATTGACAATAGAGTTTGATGGTAGTTGCATGAAAAATGGTAAGGTGCTAGGGCTATTCATATTTCCCCACAGAGAAAGATTTCATTATTCTTACAAGTTGCAGTTCAACAATACCAATAACACTGATGAATATGAAGCAATGTTGTTGGGTATGGATGCTGCACAAAATTAAGGGATCATGAACATGCTTGCTAAAGGTTATGTTGAGCTCATGGTATTTCATGTTAGGTATCAATATCAAATAAATAATGAGTGACTTAAGCATTATATAAATCTGGTATGGGATTATAAAGAGTTATTTGATGCTTTCAATATCTCTACAGTTCCTAGGGAATTCAATGATAAAGAGTTTGATCAAGATAGGTATACTATTCAATTGGTATTATGTCCTAGTATTCCAGATAACTCAGATCATTGGCAAGTCTTCAATGATGATCAAAAAATTATCAATTTTCTGGAGACAAAGGATAATTTTGATGAATTGTTCTTTAATGGAAATAATTCTTCCCCCCGGGAGGATACGTCAGGGAAAAATCCTGAGACGGGTCAGGAAGTTATTCAACTTAAGGGTAATAAAATTCCCAAAGGTTTGGTCTCTTTGGAATGATTTTTTGACAAACATGATCATTATGTTAATCATCAACAAGAGGTTGGGTCAAGTTCCATTATGGAATATGAGAAATACAATCTTGGTTCAGATGTTGATCCTAAGTTTTTTAATATTGGAAAATGTTGTACGCTAGAAGAAAGAGATCAATTTATTCATATTTTACACCACTACATTGATGTCCTAGCCTATTCTTATGATGATCAAAATTATTTTTGGCCAAAGGAAGTACAACATGATATTGTTAGCATTGGATAATACTAAGAGGGGGGGTGAATCGATATTATAGTACTTTATTAAATTTTTCAACCATTTAAATATTAACCATAAACTTTTTGTAAAGAAAAGAACATAAGCAAATGACACAATACTCATAACACCATATTTTGTTTTCGAGGAAACCCTGGCCAAGGGAAAACCCCGGTGGGATGGTACCCACAAGCATGCACTAAAGTATAATGTCCCTATAAGAAGACCTAGCCCTGTTAGGAGCTGAATATTACATAGTACATTTCCTTGTTAGAGGAATAACAACCCTGTTAAAGGTTCACAACACCATGTTAGGGGCCAACTGAGCTTACAGCTCTTACAATATATTTTAGGTTACAAAGTGTTCTCAGTCATGAAAACAAATAAGAAACATTGGTGCTTAGATAGTTCCTTTATAGTTCTTCAATTATCTTTGTCATTATCTGCTCTACTATTCGCTCAAAAACTCATCCAACTATCCAAAAAAACTCTCTTACAACATTACTTGACCTTTATCAAAAATATCTTACATATATATCTCACAACTTTACAAAGTCAGCTCTCAGTATGAATATTACAAATATTACTAAGTTAGTCTTCAATACAAAATGCATTTAATATAGTAAACACTAAATTCATAGTTGACACTCTTGCATATTCAATGTGGAGGTTATCAAAAACCAAAATACAACTTCTATTATCTGGATTCCAAGCCATACTCCATCAATCTTCGCTACTGTCAAACTGCTTTGTTTTGTTGTTCTGCTGCAGTTTGTTTGTCTTCAATTCTGTCTAACTCACCATAGACTCAACCAAAACAAAATAGATCTTAGGTGGAGGTCATACATACCCCATATTGTCTTCCTCTAATCTCTCTTTCCCTAAATTGTCAATCTCGATCTTTGACATCCAAAACACTTTTGTATCTCTGTTTCTACACTTAGTCGATTTTTGAATCACCAAAACTTATCTTTTCTGGAATCGGTCTGAAACCCAGATGTGTTGCCATAAATGAAAAAATAAATAAATCACATTTACACAAAATTGATTACTTGCCAACAATCTCTCCCTTTTGCACTAATGGCAACACTTGTCAAAAAAATGAATAAGTGTTCCAACTAATCTGTCTCCTCTATAATCTTTCTTTTTCTTTTCTCTTTTCTTTTTTGCTCTATATAATATCTATATATGTATTTTTTTCTTCTCTTCTCCCCTTTGAAAACAATGAAAAAGGTGCATATACAACAAAAGGTTTAATTCTTTCTCACCAGTTTCAAAATATCCTGAAAGGAATCTTCCAAGATCTTCACTTCTGCAGTCCATGTCTTGAACAAAATTTGACTAATGTGAATTAAGGCATTCATTGAAAATGATGTGGTCTTAGCTTCTTTCAAGTCTATGGGAAAATATTTATCCAGTGAATTTTTCACTTTCTCCAAGTTTGAGAGATGAACCTCAAGTATTGATAACTTAGGAGTGATAAAGCTTTTCAGCAAATTGAATCTTGTCAATACTCTCCCTTTCTCATTATCCAATACACTGAGTTTAGCCAAAATCCTTGTGAATTCGTTTTCTATCTCTATTGTAGATTGTGAAGATATTTCACAACCATCCATCATACTATTCAAAGTTTCCCTCTCTTTGGCAATAATGTCTACTACATTCTGAATATGCCTTATTGGATTCATGCAATAACTGAATAATTTTCTCCTATGTCCAATGCAACTTCTTGCATTTGTTAATTAGTTCTTCACAATGCCTAAATCCCATGTTATAGATTTGCAAACTTTTGTTAGCTTCTTCTCTGAGTAGGTCTTCTCTACCTTTTCCTTTGCTATCTTCAGTAGGTTCTCATAGCGTCCATCATATTCATCAAGTGTGATTCTCAGATTCTCAATGTCATCTTTATTCTATAAAACAATAGGTGTTGGAAGCAATTTGTTTACAGTATCAATTTCTCTTGTGATTACTTTTTCCTTCTTGTCTCCTTTCTATTCTGATCTCTCCTTTGCTTTATTCAAAGTAGTAAATGCCAATTTTACTAGCTCTACTTCATCCATGCTGTCAACATTTATATCAATGCTTGCTAACAATGAAATGGATGATGTGTTTACCTCTTTCTTTTCATCCTCTTTATGATCTATCTTCTTTTCTTCTTCCTTCTTGTGTTCCTCTTCCTTCTTTTGTTCTTCCTCATCTGCCACAGAAGTTTCCATATTCCCTGAAAAAGGGTCCTTCTCATCTTGAGAGCTGTCAAGAGTTACTGCTACACCAGAAACATAGAAATATGGTGATGGATCTTCTTCTCTCTTCTCAGTAGAGGTCTTTGTTTCCTTAGATCTCTCACCCATTCCCAATTGTGTGGGCGATGTGGTCTTAGGAGGTGAGGGCTTGCTAGAAGTAGTACTCATCAGTATCTTCTCTAGTGCCTTCTGAGTTTCCTTGGTGAGTTCATCATATTTCCTCGCCATGATTTTCAGTAATCTCGCCTTGGTCTTTAGTAGAGGTTTTAGTTCCTTGTATATTTTTTCCCTTTCTTGGACTGATATCACAGGCAGCATGTTATCTATTTCTTGGTTTTCGATCGTATTATCTTCAATTTGTGCAACACGTTTTCTTATTTCCAATCTCTAATAAAGTTCTATGGGTATGCTTCCTTCAATCTCTAATAGTGTCTTCTTGAAAGTAAGTAGGTGCTCTATCATAATGTCTTCAATTTTAAGTTTGTCTTCTTCTTCATACCTGTTATAATATTTATCAATTGTAACCAATTTTCCTTACTCTAATGCTCTCTTCTCTAGCATCTTCAAGTCAGGTTTCCAAATGTGTTTTTATGTTTTCTTCTCTTCTCCTATTGTGCTCTTCTCTTTAGGTGATGTATGCATGCTTGATCTTGTTACTCTAGAAGTGACATTTTTAGTTTGATCTATTTGTTTTTGAGGAGGAGGTGGACTATCTACCATGATTACCTTAGGAGTGGGAGGGGCTATGGTACTTCCACTTGCAGGTCCTAGTGACCTTTATGTCATCTTCTTTTTGACTTCTTTAAGTTCCGCTTCTGTCAATCCTGCTTTAACTCCGCAATCATGTACAAGTTTTTCTATCTTTCTCTTCCTCAGACCTCTAGTTTGTTCTTCTCTCACTTTTTCTAAATTTTTTTGATAAGTTCCCCATCTTTCCGTTGTTGTGTCAATCTTTGATACAAGGACATGTTCTACTTGCATGGTAAGCACTTCAGAACTCACTTCATAACCCATGGGATAACACCATTTTTTCCTGGGTATTACTACTTCAAAGCACACACAATCAGTTTCAACCATGAAACATATTGTATCTTTGTATTTCTCTACAATGTCTTCATGTATTATGTACCTTGTCTTCATCTGTCTCTGTAGTATCTTGATCATACCAAATAGTTCACCATCAACCCAAGTAGCATTCTATCTTTTGTAGCTCTATAAAATCAATATGCTAGTGGGTACTCCAGACTTCCAATCACTAGGATGTAAACCAGGAAACTTGTGCTCAATATGAATGAACATATGCATCAACAATGAACCAAATCTAAAGGTTTTCGATTTTCCCTTCTTCACAAGCTTCACATTCTCAAGGAATTGTTGTGCCAAAACTTTGCATAGATTATACTGTATATTTTATTTCACCATTCTCCATGCCATCATGATGACTCCAGTAGATACTGAATTAGGTCTCCTACTATAGTAGAACTTGTACCCAAGTATCATCGCAATCAATCTTACATCTTGCTAAAAGATGTCATTTACTACCATTGCTTGTCTGTCCCATTTGGAATGAGTTAGGGTTTCAACTTCTTTCTTCACATGTTTCTCCAAAATAGGAATGAGTCTAGTGTTGTCCAATCTAGTGATTTCATGGATTAGGTCACTACAAATCTTCACAGGTTGATCACCAATCCAGATAAACTGATCATGAAACCTACTTAACAGTATTTTGAACCATTCATCTTCATCGAATTCACATAAATCCAAAATTTTCATTATGCTCAGTTGATTGATATGTTTGTATTCTTCTCTCACGACTCCTTTGTTAGTCATATACTCCATCTCAGTTGATATATCATCAATTCACAGTATGTCATACTTACAATGTATGTAAGCCCTTCTATCTTCTATGTGTAACACGCCATACGGGGTTTGGAAAAATGCTCCCTCTGGATCCTCTAATGACATGTAACTGATTGAATGTTTGATAATGTTAAGTTGAAGATGATGCAAGACATTAAATCAGTTAATGGTTTGTATTGTCATTGATGTCAACTTGATATCATCTGTATGGTCATATACATAATGCCAAATACTTCAGAGAATCAATGGAATAAAGGTTATGCTTTGAGCAATGCATAAAATTCAAGTATTCACTAAGTGATAGACTACACCAGTGGAGTGCACACCATCAGTAAAGATAGAGATAAATTCACAGTGATACCCGACGAGCAGAAGACAGTGTTGCCTGATGAAGCAAAATCACAGGATGCCCGACGAGCTAAAAATAGTGTTGCCCGACAAGCAAGATCCAATGATGCCTGACTGACGGAGATCCTGAAGCTAACTGAAGCGACACTGATGGAGCTGACATTTGTCACTGGTGATGAACTACATAATTGACCGATAGAATAGAGAGATCAGAAAATGACAAAGTATCTAGCTGGCAGAGCTTAAAGACAGACTTAACTGGTTGTTTTATTTGTTTTATTCGACCACAGTTAAGTAAGTTATTTAAAGATGATTTGTATAGTTGGCAAGAAGATAACTATGAGATAAATCAGGAGTTAAAGTTGTAAATCTATTTGGCTAGATTGTTTTTCACACCAAGAATCAAGAATCAAGAACCTAGAATTAAGGAATATCATGTCTATATAAGAGACAAGCATAATTCATTCCCGTAAGCAATCAGATACACAGGGGAGTGAACTGATAGAAGATGCTGAAGAGAAACTGATGAAGGATAAACTTCATGCAGTCCTGATCAATCAAGCTAAGGGAGAGCTAAAGAGTTCTGCAGACACCGACAAACAAAAAAGCACAGCATCACAGAGTAGAAAGAGTTAAGTACAAAGGAATTGAATTGATACATTGATCAGAAAGATATTGTAAGTAAATAGATCTGAAAACCTACAATTCAGTTGCATTAGAAATAGGTCATTTTGTTTTAGTTTAACCATTGAAGCATTAAGTCTCTTAACAGAGTAGGACTTAACAGTATTTTGTAATTGAGGTATATCCTAACAGATTACCAGAAGTTTGACTCATGATAGTAGCATCGGTCTTACCTAAAGCCTATTGACAGTCTAAGAAGGAGGCTAATTCAAGGATGGTAGTAAGATTATCATAAAGCCTATTGACAGCCATGAGACTAATTCAAGGATGGTAGCATAGATGCCAGATACTAAGTGACAACCTATGTATAAAAAATCCTCTAACAAGGTCATACTTAACAGTGTGTTTGTAACCTTTAACAAGGTTGGCTCCTAACAGGGCTCACTTCAGAAGAGTGAAAATTTGGGGTACCGGTCCCAGTGGTTTTTCCCTTAACAGGGTTTTCACGTTAAAATCCTTGTGTTATATGTGTATGGTTTATTACTTTATTGTTTTACATTCTACATATGCATTTATGGATTGATTGGTATACTCTACATATTTACTAAGTATCAGTAAATACAGTTTACTATTTATCGGTTATCAAGGAGAATAAGGACAGACAAGGTAAACCAATAGGCAGTTATTTGTTTCAAGTATTTCAAAGGCATACATATTGTAGGGACTTAATAATTGGAGAAGTATTGATTGGTGGATTAAAGTTTAAATTGGATAAATTTTTGAGGCCACTGATTCAGCCCCCCCCCCCCCTCTCAGTTATTACTAACATCCTGTTCGCATGATTTGAATGGATTTTTCTTAAACTTATACCTAGGTCTATCTGTAACATCAAAAATAATAGGTGCATCCATGGCTAGATGATGTAAAATACCTTTCTTTCGCTAAATTCCGAGTTTATCCTTCAATCGATCACACATGGCCAAAGTAGAATAATCTGAACTTCTCTGCTCTCTAATTTCCTTAACTCACTCTTTGTCAAATGGTAAAGAGATAAGTAATTTAGTGGTGTTTTATACAAGTTAAGTTATGAATTTCACTTTCACTTAAAACTATCCAGTCGGCTGTTAGATCTCGCAAACAAACTATGTGTGTTGGCTGATGTTGCACTCTTAGATGTATACTTAATGATGTCATCCAAGCTTATACCCAAGCTCTCATGAGCTCAATCCATGAATTTCAGGGCAGGATATATTCTATTGTCTGTATCCAATGCTCCCCCTAAGGCCATGATCGGTCGATTAGGTCGGTTATATCTTGCTAGCATCAGGCAAAGATCCAGTAGCCTCTACTGACTCTCCCTGAACTGATGTTTCACTAGTTTCTTTGATCTTCCATATCTTACCACTATTTCTATCTTGTGCCTTATTGAAACAACTTTCAAATTCACTCTTTACATCTGCAACACTCTTACCAATATCATTTCCATTCTTCTATGATTTCATAGGAGGTGGTACTCTTCTATTTTCTGGTCCATTATACCTGCAAAAATTTTGCTATATGTCCTGGATTATTTCATTTGTAACATATAGGAGGTATTCTTTCCTTATTGACTTGTAGCTTATAGTAATTTGCAATGTGTCCAATGTTATTACATTTGTAGCATGTAGGTTTCACTATAGGTTCTCTTCCATTGTCTTGTCTATATCATGATTGATTAGGTTTTTTGCATTCTTCTTTCTTGTGCCCATATCCATTACAGTTAAAACAATAACCAAAAAAATTTCTAAAAGGGGCATTACCTCTGCAATCTCTCTTCATGTGTCCAATTCTATTGCAACCAAAGCATCTACCTCTGAAGGGTCTAATCTATTCTTTAGGTTCTTCAATAGAAGGTTTCTCAGCATCAATCTTCTCATTTGATTTCTCTTCCTGATTCTTTGAACATTAGGCTTCATTGAATCCAATACTAGTCATATCACCTATAGGTTTATGTTTGTCTCTTTTTTCATCAATCAAATCACTGCTGGTGTGAAGTTTCTTGATGTGATTCTTTGCTTCAACAAGTTTACCTTTTATAATCTGATTGTATTTCTTCATTTCTAGATACTTGTTCTTGTAGTTGTCAGCCTCATTCTTTATTTGATCTAATGCACTGTTTAAAGCTTCTTCAACTTTCTTCTTTGCATCCTTATGTACCTGTATTTCTTTAGCCATAGTCGCATTTTCAAGTTTCAAAGTTTCATTCTCTTCTTTTAGTTGATTCACCTTATCTGAATTATCTTCATCTGAATCCTCTTTTATCTGAACCACAAGATCTTGTCTTTGATTTCTGGAAAGCTCAAGTTGATCTTTGATTTTCTTTATGAATTTCTCAGCTCTTCGCATGTTGAATCTCGATTCTCCATTCTCTGCTTTTGCTTTATCAAGGTCTTCAAGTGCAGCATCAAAGTTTTCTTGCAAACTGTCCAAATCCATTCTAATCTCCCTCAAGTTGTTAGACTTTCTCTCTAAGGGCCAAAAGCTCTGATACCAATTGTTAGTATTGGATAATACTGAGAGGGGGGGTGAATCAGTACTATAGTACTTTATTAAATTCTTCAACCATTTAAATATTAACCATAAACTTGATGTAAAGAAAATAACATAAGCAAATGACACAATACTCATAACACCATTTTTTTTTGAGGAAACCCTGGCCAAGGGCAAACCCCGGTGGGGATGGTACCCACAAGCATGCACTAAAGTATAATGTCCCTGTAAGGAGACCTAACCTTATTAGGATCTGAATATTACATAGTACATTTCCTTTTTAGAGGAATAAAAACCCTGTTAAAGGTTCACAACACCCTGTTAGGGGCCAACTGAGCTTACAGCTCTTACAATATATTTTAGGTTACAAAGTGTTCTCAGTCATGAACAAAAACAAGCAACACTAGTGCTTAGATAGTTCCTTTATAGTTCTTCAATGATCTCTGCCATTCACTACTCTACTATTCGCTCAACAACTCATCCAACTGTCCACAAAAACTCTCTTACAACATTACTTGACCTTTATCAAAAATATCTTACATATATATCTCACAACTTTACAAATTTGGCTCTCAGTATGAATATTACAAATATTACTAAGTCGACCTTCAATACAAAATACATTTAATATAGTAAACACTAAATGCATACTCGCCGCTCTTTCATAGTAAATGTGGAGGTTATTAACAACCAAAATACAACTTCGATTGTCTGGAGTCCAAGCCATACTCCCTCAATATTTGCTACTGTCAAACTACTTTATTTCACTGTTCTGATGATGTATGTCTATCTTCAATTCTGTCTAACTCACCATAGACTCAACCAAAAACAAATCTATCTTAGGTGGAGGTCATACATACCCCATACTTTCTTCCTCTAAGCTCGCTTTCCCTAAATCATCGATCTCGATCTTTGACATCCAAAACACTTTTGTATCTCTGTTTCTATACTTAGTCAATTTCTGAATCACCAAAACTTATCTTTTCTGGAATCGATCTGAAACCCAGATGTGTTTCCATAAATGACAACCAAAAAGTAAATCACATTTACACAAAATTGATTAATTTCCAACAGATATCCCTCTCAAGTTAGGTGTATCTCTTTTCAGGAAAAAGAAACGACAATATAATCTGAAGCTTTCTCGCACTATCCTATCAAAAATCCAAAAAATTCTTGATGCCAGGATCATTTTTCCTATTCAACATTCAACATGGGTGGCTAACATTTTTCTAGTTCGTAAGAAGAATGGAGAGATTTGCATTTGTGTGGATTTTAATTATTTGAATCAAGCATCATTAAAGGTTAATTATTCACTATCAATAATGGATCATGTCTTACAGATCGTAACTAGTTCTCAGATGCTATCTATGCTGGATGGTTTTTCTGGTTATTATCAGATTGAATTCAGAGAAGAAGATCAATATAAAACAATGTTTACAACTTGACGGGGTACTTTTTCTTATAATAGAATGCCTTTTGGATTGATAAATGTCGGTGCTACATTCCAGCGTTCCATAGGCTTAGAATTTCATGACATCAAGGATAAGTTAATTGTATTTTATCTTGATGACCTCACTATTTTCTCCAAAAAACATCAAGATCACTTCTCACATCTTCAACAAGTGTTGGAAAGGTGTCGTCAACATGGGGTTTCTCTTAATCCTAAGAAATCCATTTTTGGAGTTACCTAAGGTAAACTTCTTGGACATATCATGTCTAAGGAGGGTATCAAAATTGATCTAGAATGGGTCAAGTCTATTAAAATCTCTCATTACCCACCAGTAAGACCATAGTTCATTCATTCTTCAGGAAAGTAAACTTTTTAAGGAGGTTCGTTCCTGATTTTGCTGAAAAGACTCATCATATATCCAATATGATGAAAGGAGCACTAGATTTTTGATGGAGTACAAAGGGGAAAGCTTCCTTTAAGGAAATTAAAGAAGCAATTACACATGTGCTAGTGTTAGTCTTCCCAGACTATACAAAAGATTTCATCATTTACAATTATACTTCTGAGCATACAATGTCTTCTTTTCTCTTGCAAAAGAATGCAGGAAATATTGAATCTCATATTGCATTCATGAGTTGTCCACTTAAATCACATGAATTAAAGTACTCATTGATGGAAAAGAACACTTATGTAGTTGTTTAGGTCGTAAAGTACTTTAGATTTTACATCTTGAATTCACATGTTATTGTTCTTGTCCCTAATAGTACTGTAAAGTCCATTTTGGACCAACAAGAGTTTGGAACAAAGAGAGTCTATTGGATTGATAAACTTTAGGAGTATAAAATTGAGATTCATCCTACCAAGCTAGCTCGTGGTAAAGGATTATGTCGGCTCATGGCTGAAAATAAACCAAATAAGGAAGATCTTCTTGAGACTACCAAAAGTTTTGTTTGTCAGTACAACTGACAAATGGTATTCTAAAATCTCATATTTTCTGACTTATGGTGAGTTTCCAACACATTTGAATTATAAGGAGAAGAGAAATATAAAGCTTAGAGCTGCTCACTTTTTTCTTTGGGACAGTGGTTTGTATAAACATGTCAATGATGGTACTTTCTTACGTTATGTTAATAAGGATCAACAAGCCTGGTTTCTAGAATTATTTCAAAATTTAGCATATGGTGGACACTTCTCCATGCCAGTTACAACTCATAAGATCCTGCGAGAAGGGTACTAATGACCGACTCTTTTTTTAAGATGTCTAGAGTTGGGTGCGCAAATGTGAATGTTGTCAACAATGTTTTGGAAAACAAAAACTTGTAGCATTAACCCTGAATCCGGTAGTGATTGAAGAACCTTTTTAGCAATGGGGTCTTTACTTTATTGGCACAATCAATCCATCTTCCAGTGCTATACATACATATGTCCTAACTGCAACTGATTATTTCACCAAATGGGTGGAGGCAATTCTCGTAAAGAATGCAACATCATCAGTCGTGTGTGCATTCTTGAAGGAGAACATAATTTCTCTCTTTGGTGTACCAAATAAAATTTTGATAGACAAAGAAGCTAATTTTCTAACACAAAGCTTACATAGTTTTGTTTTGAACATGGTATTACTCTTTCCCCTTCACCAGATTATTATCCTTGAGGTAATGGTCAGGTTAAATCAAGTAACAAAAATTTGGTTACTATCATTCGCAGGCTAGTGGATAAAAATCAAAGGCCTTGGCACAAAGCTTTATTTGACGATTTGTGGGAAAATAGGATTAAATCAAAAAGAGCTATTGGCATGTCACCTCTCCAGCTTCTTTATGGGGTAAATGTAGAAATTCCCATAAATTTAGAGCTTCCTGCTTTAAATTTGACTATAGCTATTGGAGATAGCATGTTTGAGAATTACTTGGATAAAAGGATAATTTTTCTTCATCAGCTAGAGGTATAGATAACTCGGGTGGTAGATCAAATTGAAACACATCAACAAGTTAAAAATCTTTTTGACAAAAAATATAGACAAAGAGAATTTCAGGTTGGTGACCGTGTCCTACTCTGGAATAAAAGGTGAGAACCAAAAGGAATGCATAGCAAATTTGACTCTCTCTAGCGGCGTCCTTTCACAATTCATCAAGTTGTGGGTGAAAATAGTTTCCTATTGGCCTAACATGATGGAACTCATTTTTCCCTTCCATAAAATGCACAACATTTGAAGCATTACTTTGAATAATTGTCAGATAAGTACCATTATACATAATTTTCAATTTTTTTATTTTTCTTAAATTTTAGGTTTTTGAGTCTTTTCTTTTTTATCGCCTGACCCTATAGCCCAATAGATTAGATGAATTCACTTAGAGGTCTGGATTCTACATTCCTCAGTGTTCCTAAGAACAAACAAGGTATGTTCCCCAATCAGAGCCAGTTGTTGTCCCCAAAATCTGTGTTCACAAAATTTGGACAACCCTACACAATTTCATTATGGATTGATAGGTGTTTCCTCTAAGGTTTCAGTTCTCTTAACGGTGTCTTTCAGAGGCGATCATTTATCCCTTGATATGACTTGGATTTGACATCTTAAGAGAATTGTTTTCTAAAGGTTCTTATCAAGCTTATCACCTTATTGCTTGTTGAAAAGACTTTTTCTTCTTTGCCGACAGGAAATTGATTTTTGGCAATCTTCAATTCTTGTCTTCATTTTTTTCTTATTTTTGTGTTTGGTTTTTAATCTTTTTTTTTCCTTAGGTTTATAGCCCTTGGAATTTTTCTCATTTTGATCTATCTTAGACGTCAAACATAGTTGTCTAGCTCAAGTTATTAGGGAATTAAGCACGTTGTAGGTGGGGTTTATGGGCCTGTTTGCATGTCTTTGTTAAAATCTCTCAAGAGTGGGCTTTTTATTGATAATTGCATGAAATGAAAATGTCATTTACATGTAAAATGGATTTAGAACCCCATTTTAAAATTTTATATCATTTCAATAAGTTTTACTTATAGTTTTTAATGAATTTTAAATATGCAGGTGGACTTTTTAAGTCTTTTTACATATTTATCATTAACACTATAAGTTACATGTAAAGTTTTATGCATTAGTGAAGTTTTTTATTAAAATTTCATAAATATATGTTTTACATAGAAGCATGTAGATTGTTTTGAATAAGTAAAAATAGGTTTTGAAAGGTACCCAAAACCTTTTACATCACAATCATAGGATAAACATTACAGAACAAAAACAAAATGTGAAACAACACCTGAAGAAACATAGGCCCTAGGCCTTAAACACAGAAAAAGATAGTAGATAAAACACAAAAAGCAGCAACAAAAGACAACAAAAAGAAAACAAGGAAACAACTAGAAAGTATTCATCAAATCCTTAGCCTAGATGACTAGGAGATCCATGTTGTTTGTAGATGCCTTCAGATCCTCCAGATCAACATTCTTCTTTCTGGTACTGGTGCGGGTTCTTTTACCAGGCCATGTGCTTTCTGTAATCTCCTTGGTATCCTCGCCCCTGTTTTTCTCCATTTTGGTCACCAAAATCTTATTGTGGTCCACAGAAGCCTTCAGGATTTGGAAACTCTGCTCGTTGATTTCCTTTAGAGTGCTTTCCATCTTTTCCACTTTTCTCTCCAAGCTGGAGATCCTGGCTTCATAGCTATTTTCCTTGACCTCCTTGCTCAAATCATTAAGTTTCTTTTCTATTTGGAGAATAGTACCACCGAGGTCCCCAAAAGACTCACCTTTACCAACAGCTTCCATCCAATCTTCCAAGTTGGTAGCCAAGGGTTTGTCACCAAATTTTGTCGTTCTTATCATGTTGACAATTTTGTCTTTCTCCTTTAGGTTTGCCTTCATTTTCTTAGTATCTTGTGCAATGTTAACAATGAAACGTCCAAAAGCCAGAATACTCTCTTTTTTTTCCTGCCCTATCTGAACCTCTCCTTAACCTTTGTTGCCAACATCATCATGGCCCTAGTTGGTGTCCACATTGTCTTTTTGGTTACCATGAAGGGTGGTGTCTTTTCCAGCTGTGTGTGTTAATTAGTGCACATGTTATCTCCAACATGACACTTCAATAGATCATTATATTAGTGAAAACTTATAA
Source organism: Thuja plicata (assembly GCA_018584345.1). Taxonomy (NCBI): domain Eukaryota; kingdom Viridiplantae; phylum Streptophyta; class Pinopsida; order Cupressales; family Cupressaceae; genus Thuja; species Thuja plicata. The sequence goes on along the minus strand of MU225806.1, from coordinate 1,968,465 downwards.
AAAGCAAGGGTTTGAAGCTAAACACTAAAACCGATCTATTGTTTCCTATCTAGGAGGAGTTTGAAGAATGCCATAATCATGCCCTCAGATTATGCACAAATCAGTGACATATACAACCTAAGAATGGAAGATTTGAATGAAAACTAATCTAAATGATTAAAGAAACATGTATATTAGCTCTAAATATGAAGATAATAACAATGCATAATATTAAATCTAAGATGCAATATGGATTCACAAGTAATCTAAACAGCATAACAATGCTTTTAACTCTGAAAATTAAGGGCCATTTGAGCTAAAAAACTCATTCTATTTATAGAAGAAATGAGGAGAGAGAGAGGGGACAAGGGTCATTAATAGAGGTGTAAAAACCATTAATGAGGTGTAAGAGGAATTAATGCCAAAGGCATTGATGAGGCATGGGCTTGAGGAATCTCCATTAATGATGCATTAATGAGAGCAATTAAGAGGCATGGTGAGGGGTGTAAGTCCAAGCTTGAGAAAGTGGACTTAGAGGGAGTCAAGCTTGAGAAAGTTCACTTTCTCACGTGGGTTGAATTCCTAATCACAAAATTAGGAATGTGACAATATTAGGAAGTGGGTTAGGATAGGATTAAGATTAGGATTAGGCTTAGCATGGGGAGAATAGGTAGGGATGGGTTTGAGCCCAGGGTTAAGGTGGTTGAGATAGGTTAGGTTAGGGGTTAAAGGGAATATTAATGAAATGAATTATAATTAATATATTCATTCAAAAATAGGGAAATTAATTATTTAAGCTTTTTATTGCTTTAGATAATTAATTAGGATTATAGCCAATTAATTAGATTAATTTAGGCTCGGGGATAGGTCTTTTGCAAGTGATTAGAGAGAATTAGGGATTTATTTAATTCCTTTTAAATTAATTTCCTTAGCCATGTTTTGATTTAAATTGATTTGAATTAAAATTGATTTGATTGGCTTAGGTGATTAATAAAATTTAGTGATTAGATAACTTGGGAGATTAAATTTGATTTGAATGAATTATGCCAGTCGATCGAAGAGTTGTCTAGACATAATTGGGGGTATGATCATACTTAGGGAAAATAGGGTCTATGGTCAGAGAAGACCAAATTAGGGTGGTTACATTTTCCCCTCTTTGAATAGATGTGCGAGCAGTGCATGGATTCAAAGAAATTTTTTGATGTTGACTTCAGAAAGTTTGAGAATTTCGCTCATGATCGAACGAAATGCCTGATGAGATCAGTCCCGCACTTGATTGAACTAAACTGATAGAATTGACTTTGAACTTGATCGAACAAAGGTCAATAAGAAAATATCTTAAAGATACCAATTATGAACTTGGTTGTCATCCAAAAATTGATAATACTAATTCCGAACTTGGTTGTCGTCCAAAAGTCAGTATGAAGTTTCCATGATCTTTAATAAGAATCTAAGAAAAAAAAGTAGACATAGGATATCTAGCTTGTGAGAACCAAAGCCTTCGATCCAAAAGTTCTGACTTTGTCGAGGAGCTGTCAGTCTTTTTTTTAATAACGAAGTCATTTTTAATGTCGTTTTGAGCAAGAATTTGATTGATGATAGTGTGATCATGCCCCCTCAAGAATGAAATCAAAGGAAAAATAAAATCCCTCTATTCAAAAAACATATCACTTGCATGGAGCAGTTAGGTTAATGAAAGAATGGATTAGAAGAAGTGAATAAATGAAGGTGTGTTTAGAGAAAATACACATTTTACCAAGTTAATCACGTTTAAAAGGTGAGTTCAATTTTGTTCCCGATAGATCAGAGATTGTTGGAATCATTGATTATGTAATCAACCTGGTTTTCAAATAAATCAAGAATTTATTTTAAGCTCAAGTCCATTTTTATGTTTTTCTCTATTAAAATGAATCATGCAATCCCTAAATGCTTCTACATATAGACTCTTAGGATTGTCACTTATTTGTATACGTCGTAGCATTTTATCATCATTGGCCACTTTTTTGGAATGAATACCACCTGATAGTACAACAATCACTAATACCCATTGATATTATGAAAGTATGAATACTATGTTTATTGGATGCAATGTCAAAAATAGACTTAGGCATCAAGGCATAGAAGTCAGGATGACAAGTTAGTCACTTTCCTTTTATTATATCAGAATCTATGTAAGGTGAGATATTGGACCCACAATGACCTTGAAAATTCATATCCTTGGGTACATTATGCTTCATTTTCCGTAGTGAGAATCTGAGTTTAGAAAATAGACAAGGAAATTGTTTCAACCTCACCATAGTTTACACATAACAAAGATCGAGTTATATGCAGCTATCCACTCATGTTGGCAGCTCTTACCATAAACATCTAAGTTAGGTGAAATTTATAGGATCATTTGGAACAATCACCATATGCAGAAAACCAAGAAAATGTTATGCCCCCATCCTTGTGACTCTTTGTCTTTGCGTAGACATCATGGAGCAACTCAGAAGACATAACAAACATCAATTGAGAATCAATCAAAGAGAACTGATAACTTCTTATATGCCCCTAGTTAAAGTATCATTGGAACATAAAAGAGTCATAATAAAACCAAGATCAAACGGTGTTTAAGTAGTATTGACAAATACTATTGATTCATTTTTCAAGTGCAGTAGAGATTCATCAACCAAAATGTGGAAATTAAGCAATATGTATTCCATGTCTGTGTATAACCTTGTCTCTGTTTGCAATTCAATGTAGTGCTTAGGAACACCGTTTATGTTAGTGCAATGTTTGTGCCATCCTTTTTTTGTGAAAGAGATATTTTGGCACAAGTATTGAGAAGCATTGTGTCACCAAACAAACCATCCTAGGATGACCTAGAAAATGCAACCTAACATGCTAGAAAAGACGCCCCTAGTGCAAAATGACTTGTTCCTAAGACAAAAATGCAGACCAATCCCAAGCAAGGATAAGATTATTGTAGGGAAACAAAGTCAACTCTTAGCATAGGTGTAATCGTGAAGGCTTAGTATCAGTAATGTATTGATAGATAGAGCACCAAATACAAGTGATGCCTAATTGCCAGGTTTTCACCACTTGGCAAAGCTTTTCATTCTTTTTGCTACCAGGATGCTTGTTTTACCAGGTTTTCATCAAAGCACTTTTCTCTTTTTCAATTTTTTTGCTATTTTTTCTTTTTTGAATGTTTTTGTAGTATCTAGGCGCCTGTTTTCCAGGTTTTCACCAAGGATACCTTTCTTCAGGACTTTTTCCACTATTTTTGTATTTCTTCAGGATCAATTTTCTAATTTTTTTGGTATTTTATGATTTTTTCACTGTACAGGCTCTGCTAGCCAAACATCAAGCATAGAATCGCTTCAAATGTAGAGTATTGATAGGATCTGGAAGAACATCTCCCTTAGGTGTAGCTAGTTGATAATCTCCAGTCCCAAAAGTAGCAGTGATAACATAAGGTCCCAACCAATTAGGTTCAAACTTTCCTTTTTGTTCTCTGTTAGGCTGGTTCTTAGGATTCTATTTGAGAACAAGATACCCCACTTTAAATTGTCATGGTTTGACCTTTTTATTGTATCCTTTGGACATTTGTGCTTGGTACACCTTCAAATGATCTAACACCTGTTGCCTGCACTCATCAAGTAAGTCTAAAGAATTTACCTGATCAATGTGGTATTTCTCATCAGTAACAAGGCCTTGTAAAGATACCTGCAAAGATGGGATTTCAACCTCAATAGGTAGTACTACCTCAGCACCATAGACTAGGTAAACTGGCGTGGCTCCAGTTGGTGTTCTAATGCTTGTTCTGTAGGCCCAAAGTGTCAGATTTAATTGTAAATATTAGTCTCTGCCAGACTTACTCACAGTTATGTGTAGGATCTTGAGAATATTCTTGTTAGATGCCTCAGCTAGTCCATTAACTTGAGGATAATAGATTGAGGAGAAATTAATGTTGAGTAATATGAAATTCCATACAAAGATTGTCAATGTCTTAGTTTTTAAATTGGCCCACATTGTCTGTTACAATTGAAGAGGGTATCCTATATCTACAAATAATGTAGTTCGATATGAACATAGCCACCTGTTTTCTAGTGGCTTTGATTAGTGTCATGGCTTCAACCCACTTTATGAAATACTCAGTGGTCATAATGATGAACTTGTGTCCACTTGAAGAATTAGGATATATTTGTCCAACCAAGTCAAAGGCCCATTGCTGAAATGGCCAATGTGTTATGAAAGGTATGAGTTCTCTGTCAGGAGCATGGATGATATTTCCATGTGTTTTGCATTTATGACATGTCTTTGAAAATTGAATAGCATCTTTTTCCATTGTAGGCCAGTAATAGCCTACTCTGAGCAGTTTCTTAGCTAATGAAAAGTTGTTTGAGTGGGATCCACATACACCTTCGTGGACTTCTTTTAATGTGTGATTCGACTCTTCGTGTTCTAAAATCTAAGAAGAGTACCGTCGAGACCTCATCTATATAAGTTATTAGTTATGAGGACATAACACGATGATGTCCTAATCAAGGCTTGTTTTTCATTTCAGGATAGGTCATTGGGTATAGTTTGGTTAGTTAGGTAAGCAATGATATTAGCATACCGAGATTGGTTTGGGGTGTTTAAAGCACAAATTACTTGGTATTCATGGGTATCAAAGGTTGGGTAGGATAATTCTTCCACCAAGAAGTCATAGAGGAATTGATGCTCTTCTAGTTGTAACATGGATGCCAATGTAGCCATAGCATTTGCGAATTTATTCTCTATTTTGGGCACTTGCTAGAATGTGATGAAGACAAAGTACTTCTTGAAGTCATCAACCAGTTTCTTGTAGGGAATCAACTTCAGATCTTTCATCTGATAATCTCCATTTACTTGATTTATAATGAGCTAGGAGTCACCATACACGTTTAACTCTACAATTTTCCATTCCATAGCAAGTTTAAGACCGTTTACCAATGCTTCATATTCAGAGATGTTATTTGTGCATGGAAACATCAATTTGTAGGACTTGGGTATTTTGTAGCCTTGAGGAGTTATGAATAGTACCCCCGCTCTAGAGCCTTGTTGCATGAAGTAACCATCAAAGTGCATCTTCCATGGATACTCAGTTAGATGCATGATTGTCTCATCTGGGAACTCAATTCTTAAAGGTTCATCATCTTGAAGGGCTGAATCAACTAATTGATTTGCGAGGACTTGTCCTTTAATAGCCCTTCTGTCCACATACTCAATATCAAATTCACTTAGAATAAGGACCCACTTTGCCAGTCGGCATGTTAATGTTGTCTTTCTTAGGTGGTACTTCAAAGGCTCTATCTTTGCAATGAGCCATACTGTATGTGAGAGCATGTAATGTCTCAATTTTTGTGATGCAAAGACAACTGCTAAGCATGATTTCTCAATAATATTGTAATTGAGTTCATAGGAGACTAGTGTTCTACTGATGTAGAAGATTGCTCTTTCTTTCTTAGTTTCATCCTCTTGTGCTAGCAATACTCCCAGTGATGTGGCTATAGATGAAATATATAGGAGTAATGGCTTTCCATGAATGGGTGTCATAATAATAGGAGGAGTAGACAGGTACGCTTTTAACTCTCTAAAGTTGGCTTCACAATGTTCATCCCATTTGAAGGTGACACCTTTGTGTAGTAACTTGGTAAAGGTTTGTGCTCTATCCACAAGTTGTGACATGAACCTCCTGATGGACTAGAGTCTCCCTTGTAATGTCCTCATTTGACTAATGTTGCTTGGAGGAGTCATTTCTAGTATAGCTTTGAGTTTTGTAGGGTCTACTTCAATTCCTTTTGCTGAGACAATAAACCCTAAGAGCTTCCCTGATTGGACCCCAAAGGCACATTTCTTTGGATTGAGCCTGAGTTGAAATTGCTCCATACGATCCAATATCTTTCTTAAGTCATCAATATGTGTAGTTTGTTCTTTTGATTTAGCTAAGGTATCATCTACATAATCCTCCATATTTTTATGCATCATATCATAAAATATAGTGGTCATTGCTCTTTGATATGTAGCACCTGCATTCTTTAACCCAAATGGCATAACGTTCCAACAAAAGGTTCCCCATGCACATGTAAATGCAACTTTTTTCTTGATCTTCAGGAGGAATTTTGATCTGATTAGAGCCTAAGAAACCATTCATTAATGAATAAATTTGGTAGCCTACTATGAGGTCTATGATCATATCAATATTAGGCAGTGGAAAGTCATTCTTAGGACATGCCTTGTTTAAGTCTCTGAAGTCTGTACAGATCCTAATATATTTATCTAATTTAGATACCGGGACCACATTAGAAATCCATCCTACATAAGCGATGAATCTAATGAATCTAGCTTTCAATAATCTCTCTAGTTCTTCTTTTACTAGTAATGGAACATGAGGATGCATCTTTCTTAGTTTTTGTTTCACGGGTTTGATCCCAGGAGCTATAGATAAGTGGTGCATTATTAATTTAGGATCTAGCCCAAGCATATTTGTGTAAAATCATGCAAAGTTGATCTCTTTCTCCTTCGGGAATTCAGTGAATTGTGTCTTCTCCTCATCTGAAAAAGATTGTGCTAGGTGAACTATTTGAGGAACTTCAGCTATGCCCAAGTTAACTCGTTCTGTTGGTTCTATCAAAACTGAAGATATTTCTTGAAAGTGCTTAGGGAGGATATCAATAATCTCATCTTTTGGCACCTCTAAGAGGTTTTCACCATCAGATACGTCATTTTTTTTTACTATTTTAGAATCTGACACTGCCACAATGTGGTTTTCACTGTCAGTTCTCTTTTTATTTTTCTTTTTCAATTTGTGACTGAGAAACTTGATATCCTTCTGTGACATGTTCACGCTCCTTGCATTGGTGGAAGAAGGGTAAGGTTCACAAGTGTTTAGATAGCAAGCCAAGGTGTAGTCATTAGTAAAGTCTAAGATAGGAGTAGGATCTGTATTAGTCCAATCAATTAGATCGGGGTTTATCAAAGACAAGGAGTCAAATTTTGGGAAGGACAGCATCGCGTTAGCATCAATACTATTAACCAACATTACATGTTTTGTTAAGTCTATTTTGTCGATGTTTAGATCAATAAGAGTTAGATCGTCATTATCAAAGTCGTTGTTATTTATATGTAGACCAAACTCTAGTGACTCATCAATGGAACCTTCATCTTCATCTCTTTGTAGGAGGAGGCTCCTAGCTTGTCTCCTTTGAATGTCTTCTAGACCTAGGAGAACACCAATCTCTTCATCAATGATTGGAGGAAGGAATACCTCCTCTGCTTCAGGAATATCAACATTGTTAGGAGTAGTCTTAGAATGCTCTTTGTGTGTTGATGGAGCTGCAAACATGTGAATTAAATCTATTTCAATGTCCTTCGTGGCAACAGATAGCTCATCCCATTTATAATCGTGGAAGCCTTTTATTTCATCATCAGACCTGTTCAAGAATTCAGCAATAGTTACCTGATGTACTCTATTAGCCACTTGTAGATCAAAGTGTGGTAAATCAAGGACATGTGAAACTGTGACTAAATGCCCCTAGTTAGGGTGTAAATCATGTTGTTGAGGTGTGTCTTCAGTAGCTATTGTGACCAATGGTACCACTGGATTGTCTTCTATTGTTTCTTCTACCTCTTGAATAGGATTTTGTGCTAACAAAGGCATGCAAAGATCTTGTGGTACTTCAAAGCTTGGTACATAGCACTCTCCTTGATATTCAGGATTCTCCATATCAACATGTAATAATCTTTCATAGGACCATTATTCTAGTTCTATTTCTTCTATTTCATCACTCCCTTTGTCAGAAACTAGACTATCGCTTGAAGTAGGGTTTCTAGATTTTTTATTGAAACCTAGTCTCGTTTTATCTTTGGTGTCCCTGAATTCCATGTGCACAGGTTCAATAAGGCCTTTTTCTTTGTCTCCTAAAGGTCATTTTCCTTTATAGCCCATTTTTTTGAGGAGATCATATCCTTTACCATACTTTTCTAGGGCTATTTCCACATGTTTAACCTCAGCTTCCTTTGGTTCTCCCTTGTAAATCCAGGCCAAGACTGCATGTTCTTATGTGTTATTTGCAGGAGATGTGGAGGCTTTAACCATGATAATTGCTTTGTTAATTTTTGTCATTCAAGATGTAGTAGGTGTGAATGATGAGGAAGGTTTTCCATAGGATCTTGGTGATACTGGAAGTTCTGTCAATGACGGGGTCATGCTAGCTTGTATTATCCCATACCTGTTTCTTCAAGTTTTAAGGTCTTTCCAAAGCCTTTCATAAACATTTCCTTGGTAGTCTTAGGAACAATATCATCCACAACTTCCTTGTTATGTGGGACAAAACTACTTGCCTTAATATTGTTGCAAGTATAATTGGCATCTGCAGGAATTGTCACTTCCACCCCATTATGTGGGAATATGATACACTAGTGGTAAGTAGATGGCACCGCTTGCATTTCATGGATCCAAGGTCTCCCTAATATTATGTTTTAAGCCAAGGGTAGATCCAGAACTTGACATATGACATTCCTTTCAACCGGCCCGATTATGATTGGTAGAATAATAAGACCTTTAGAGGATCTTTCTTCCTAATCATAAGCTTTGATAGTGATTTTGATTCTAGAATCAATGGTCTTTTCTGAGAGACCCGGTTTTCTGATTAGGTTAAGGGTACAAATATTCAATCCTGCACCTCCATCTATCAATACACATCTAACACGGGATTTATGAATCAGGACTTTGAAATGAAGAGGTTGATTATGCGGATGTGTTAAAGACTTATCATCTTCTTTACAAAAAGAGAGGTAATGTGGTGTTGAGATGTGATTAACCTTCACTTGGAATTTGTCTATATCAAGGTCCTTTGGTACATTTGCAGCATGTAGGGCTTGTTCAAGGATTTCCCTATGCACTGTGGAGATTTTAAGCAACTCAAAAATGGAAATTTGAGTAGAGGTTCATTGTAATTGATCCACCAAGTTATACTTTGCTGCAGGAATGGTAACTATTTGTTTTGTTGCTGGTTTAGGAATAGTAACAATGCGTACCTTGGAAGTTTTTGTTGGTTTTGATGTGGAATTAGGTCCTTTGATCATGACTTTTTCTTGGCTTCGATTCACCGCATTTGATTGGGGAGATGTGTCTTTGACACCCTTGATAGTGGCTACATTAATTGATTCAGTTTTAATGTCTAGCATGTTGATCACATTATTATTATTGGAGTAGGTGTAGTTTACTTCATTGCCTTTTCCTTTAGATGCTTCCCCTTTCTCATAATTAGGGAATGGTTTGTTAAATATCGTATGGTCTTCATTAGTAGTGTACCCTTCCACTTTGATCTTTCCTCCTTCAATAAGGTCTTGGATAACATGCTTGATTTTAAGACAGTTCTTAGTCTTGTGTCCTTTGTTCTTGTGAAAGACACAGTAAGAATTGTCATCCCACCACCTTGGTTTGACTTTTGGTTCCCATGGTTTGGAATCTGGGATCGTGAGAACTTTGTTGTCTAATAGTGTCTTTAAAACAGTCTCAAGAGGTTCTCCCAAAGGAGCGAATGTTCTTTGAGGTTTGGAAGTCCATGGTCGACCTTTGTTATTCTTGTTGTTTGCTTTAGGTATGGAGGTTTTTACCTTGGCATATTTACTTGTTTGCATGCTATTTGTTAGATTGAACACCTCGGGTTTAGGATTAACATTGGAGTCATCTACTACTCCATTGTTGACAACATTTTTATTTTACTTCCACCATTTAGGCTTGCTAGAGTTGGTGGATTTGTTTTCACTTTGGAGAGTGATTTCTCCCTTTTTAACCATGACTTCTTCGATACGAATGGTGTTCTTGATCATCCTATCAAATCTAGGGGAATCTTGAATTTGTAATGCGTAGTTCAATTCTGGTATCAAGTTATTAATAAAGATCTCCATATTTTGGGATTCAGGAATAGCTCTTGAATATCGTGCAAAGATTTTCCTCCACCTTTGTAGAAAGTGTGAAAAGGGTTTGCCAATTCTTTTCTTAGTGTTACACAGATCCATCATAGTTACATCGTGTTGTATATTATAGGAGTAATGTTGGATAAACTGTTGAATCAACTCCTTAAAATTTTTTACCTTAGGTGTAAGATTTGAGAACCACTCCATGGCGTTTCCACCTAGGCTTCCTGGAAAGAGTCGCATGAAGTATGTAGGTTCATGCATGTATTCTATGCTTAGAGCACAAAATTCTCTCGCATGGTCATGTGGGTTGGTCTCTCCTGTATATTTGTCATATTTAGGTCTTTCCATGTTGGGAGGAAATGGGACCATGTTAATATTCTTATCAAAAGGAAATGAAAAAATGGAGTCCAAAGAGTATTTCATCTTAGGTTTAGCCTTCTCCTTTTTGAGAGTTGCAAGCTTAGTTTGCATCAAGGTTAGTTGTTTGGCGAGAATAGATATAGGATTTGACACCTCCTTTTCTTTTAGTTGTTCAACATCATAATCCTTAGGTAATTTTATGCCAGTGGATGCTAGATGGAGAAAGTATTTCTCTTTGTCTTCGCCAATTATATTTTCCAATGTCTTTTGGAATTTATTACTTTGTTTGAGTTCATTATATTCCTCTTCAGTGATGTCTTCCTCACTGTCTCAATCAAACAAAGGATGGTCAAAGTGTAGTTCTTCTTCACCATCGCTATCTTCATGCTTTTGGTTTTTATCATTGTCGTATTCCTCAAAAGCTGCACTCCATTCGTGAGTGGGTTTTTCCATTTCTGGAGAGTCTAAATCGTATAGGGAACTGTGAGATGTTTCTCCTTGTTGAAAGTGTAGTGATTTTGGAGGAACTTCCATTTCTTTAGAAGTGTACTTGTTGCGTCTTGTACTAACCATGAAGTTGTATCTCAACTATATCAAAGTTTCTCAATAGTTTCAGGTAGTGTCTCAAATCATTCAAGTGAGTGCGTCTAGGTAGGAGTGTTGTTTGAGTTTTGGTGGAATTAAATGATTCTAGTTTCAAAGGGTTAGAATGCCCTGATAGTGAGCTGGGAATCAAGTTGTTTTGAAAAGTGGATAGACCACATGTATTGAGACTGATTGTGAGAAACTGATAGGACATGCAAGGTAGATGTTTGAAAAAGTGTTTTGACACAGAAATAGGGAAACCAGAAAAGACAATAGGGATAGTCTAAAGATCCAAAAGGGTATCCAAATCCACTGAGGTTTTCTGAGAAACTAATCTACAAGTGCCCACTATCCTAGAATATGTGAGCCTCTAGATGCAAGCCAGAAAATACAGGATACGAGCCCCTGATGACCCATATATGAGCTAAGAAATGTAGGATGCGAGATTTCTCCCTAAATGTGACACAGTGCTGACCAGATGCGATTCAGGATACTAGATACGAGCGAGGAAATACAGGATACAATTTTCTGATGTTTCTGTTAGACTTTGTCAGTTTTGTAAAATGTTTTTTGGAAGTTCGTTTGATTGCAAATTGTGTTATGGGGCATTCCCGTGTGTGTAAAACACATGTACTCCAAGGATTGAATTTTTTTACTTGTTTTGAAGGATTTATCTTGTTAGTGATCTTTTAGACACATCAAGCAGATTTGCATTGTTAGGGGAATAGACACATCCTTATGCCCTAGTTTCTAGGCAGAGGATGACAATCCTTTCTCATTGACTTAGGTACACACTCAAATGCTAATCAAAATACGGTCATCACCAAGAACACAATGGCTCTAGTCATGATGGCATATTAGCCAACTCCAAACGTAAGTGAGGGCACGATATGATGAATGTCTTGGGGAAATTACTTTTTCCTTGCACAAGGATTATCACCCTTTCGAGGATGAGTCAAGTAGTTAGACTACAAATTTTTTTGTTTATGATGGGGAAATCCATTCTAAACTGTCTCCCATATAATTGCACAAGGCAAAATTGAGGTGTATAGCCCTATGAGTACTCAAATATGTGTAGTCTCGCAAGAAAAATTCAAGCGGCTCAACTCTACACATACCCAAGCATGTTCAAGGAATGATGTCAAAATTCCAGGAACAAAACCGATTCCATCTTCTAAGGCTTTGGCCTACAATGAAGCAACTATTTATAGTGAGTTGGAAGGGTTGGCGTAAAACCTGTCCTCACTTGGGTCATTCTCAGGAGATTTTTTCCTCAACCGGCAGGCTCTCTATTGTTTAATAAGCATACAAAGGATTGGCAAGCCTAGGATTTCTAGATTTTTGATTCTTCAAAAGAAGAAGAGCATACTCTCCTAGTCCATGCCATTTTCTCCCAAAAATCTCAAATCAATGTTCATTCCCTCAACCTATTTCAGCTCAATTTTAATATTCCTAGATTATGAAAGCATTGCATGTGAAAGCAAAGTTTGATTGTTCAGTTGACCATAGTTCTTAGTGCTTTGCTTTGTTCAATTACTATCCCAAAATTAATTAAGCGATGTGTTTGTTCATTGAGCCACAAAATTTAGTGATTTGAGTTTTTTCATTTACTATCCAAAATTAAAATTTAAACAATATGTTTGCTTTGCCTTGTTTAGTTACTCCATTTTCCTTTTAAGTTTTAAACCAACTTTTGATGTTCTGATTTTCCATGAAGGAAAAGAGCATAATAATATAGTTGGTTTAACAAGTGATTTGAAAAATGTCTTAAATTTGGAAATCTTGCAAAAAGGTTAGTATTAAATCAAATTTTTAAAAACCTGCAAACCCGCACGTTAGCAAAGTCTTCTGCCTTTCCAACAGTAACCTACAATCACTAGTTAGGTTGTCCAAAAGATCAAAACCACAACTAATCAAAATGTTAGAGGTTATGAAATGGAGCATGCAAAACTTTTAGCCAGATATGATCCTAGAAATTCAGAATGTGATGCAATATACCAGATGTGAGCTTTTGTTACCAGATACGACAGAATGATAACCAGATGCGAGCCTGTATCGGAAACGATCCAGGAATTCTAGGAGGTGATTTTTGAAATATGGGATGCGATCCTAGATTATACAATGTGATGATTCCTCCAAGATGTTAGCCTTTATGACCAAAAACCACCCTGTTCTAGAAAATTGGGAAGACAAATTAGTGAAAAATGAACTTGAAATGAGGCAAAATCTGAAATCGGGCCCCACGGTGGGTGCCAAAAATGTGTGTTAATTAGTGCACTTGTTATCTGCAACACGACACTTCAATAGATAATTATATTAGTGAAAACTTATAAAAATCAAGGGTTTGAAGCTAAACACTAAAACCGATCTATTGCTTCCTATCTAGGAGGAGTTTGAAGAATGCCATAATCATGCCCTCAGATTATGAACAAATCAGTGACATATACAACCTAAGAATGGAAGATTTGAATGAAAACTAATCTAAATGATTAAAGAAACATGCATATTAGCTCTAAATATGAAGATAATAACAATGCATAATATTAAATCTAAGATGCAATATGGATTCACAAGTAATCTAAACAGCATAACAATGCTTTTAACTCTAAAAATTAAGGGCCATTTGAGCTCAAAAACTCATTCTATTTATAGAAGAAATGAGGAGAGAGAGAGGTGATAAGGGTCATTAATGGAGGTGTCAAAATTATTAATGAGGTGTAAGAGGCATAATACCAAAGGCATTGATGAGGCATGGGCTTGAGGAATCTCCATTAATGATGCATTAATGAGAGCAATTAAGAGGCATGGTGAGGGGTGTAAGTCCAAGCTTGAGAAAGTGGACTTAGAGGGAGTCAAGTTTGAGAAAGTTCACTTTCTCAAGTGGGTTGAATTCATAATCACAAAATTAGGAATGTGACAACATTAGGAAGTGGGTTAGGATAGGATTAAGATTAGGATTAGGCTTAGCATGGGAGGAATAGGTTGGGATGGGTTTGAACCCAGGGTTAAGGTGGTCTAGATAGGCTAGGTTAGGGATTAAAGGGGATATTAATAAAATGAATTATAATTAATATATTCATTCAAAAATAGGGAAATTAATTATTTAAGCTTTTGATTGCTTTATACAATTAATTAGGACTATAGCCAATTAATTATATTAATTTAGGCTAGGGGATAGGTCTTTTGCAAGTGATTAGATAGAATTAAGGATTTATTTAATTCATTTTAAATTAATTACCTTAGCCATGTTTTGATTTAAATTGATTTTAATTAAAATTGATTTGATTGGCTTAGGTGATTAATAAAATTTAGTGATTAGATTACTTAGAAGATTAAATCTTATTTGAATGAATTATGCCAGCCGATCGAAGAGTTGTCTGCACATAATTGGGGCTATGATCACACATAGGGAAAATAGGGTCTATGGTCAGAGCAGACCAAATTAGGGTGGTTACACCAGCATTGTCATTGCTGGTTTGATTGGTCTCATCCATATTATGCGGAACATTTTGCGTGTCATCTTTAGTATCATCACCTCTGATTTCCATTTCTTTTTTATTTTTAGTACCCTTCTTTTTCTTATTTTTTCTAGGGCTTTCATTCATTTCCTCCTCCTCATTAGAGGATATGAAAATACTTCTTTTAGTTATTCCGCCTTTGGTCTTCTTGGCATCTGCGTTTTTCTCCTTTTTGGGAGGGATTTTCCTATTTTTCCCTTTAGTGTTCTCCTCCTCCTCATCCATATTGTAATCATTCATTTCAAATTCAAACTTAGACTCTTCCATATTTTTCTTATTTTTTCTAGTTTTCTTAGAGGTATTTCCCTTCCAATTTCCTTTCCCTTTGGCATTGTTCCCCAAAGTGTTCATCGAGTCATCTTCAATGTCCTCCTCAAATTGATCACCCGACTCCTCATCCTTTGTTTCCTCATTGCCAGAGGCATTTCCCTTAAGGAAAGGTTTGTCAACTTTCTTAGCTTTTAATAGGCTACAAATTAAAACCATGAGACCTTGATGGGAAGCATGGTCCCCATTAGGGTCTTTCTGCAAACTCCTCATAGACTTTCTCATAGAGATAAAGAGATAGTAAGGAATACTAATTTTTTCATCATATCTAAAGTGATTTTAAATGAAAAACTGATGCCCATAGGCTCAGGAGAACCTACCATCTAGATTAATGTAGCTGATAGCCAAAAACAGAATGAAACACCAAGGATGACTTATTTTTTTGGGGTTACGGTACCGACCAACCCGTTTGACAAGTCTTCAGTGTCATTTCAAGAAATCTATCTAGAGATTTGTCAGAGACACTTCTGTCATGGTATAATTTCATACCCTCCTTTGACAAACCAGTGACCTTAGCAATCAACTCTTCAATGACATCTATCCACTGATTATCTAAGAAGATCTTCCCATTCTTCCATTTTTTATAAAATACTTCATAATGGTCAGATTACGCCCATGAAGCCTTTCCGTGTAAATAGTAAGACCACCTTTCTGCAAAATTTTCCAGACCTGGTCATTCTATCTCCACTCTTTTCAGCTCACTCGTATCTCTTCTTGTCACCACCCATTTTACTTCTCTGAGTCTGATCGTAGCTCTTCACAACGCACTTAGAACTAAAGCCCTCAATTTTATCTATGTTAACACTCTTCAATAACACCCATAATCCATGAGAAGTGGATGTTAGAATAATAAGAAGAAAAATACAAATATTAACACACAGAAGAGAACACAATAACACAAAAATTTAACGTGGTTCACCCAATCCCTGGGCTACATCCACCAACAGTGAGTCCAATGTCTTTATTATTATCCAATGATTACAATCTGAAAATTGCAACTCAATACTGCCACAGGAAGCTACAAAATCCCTCATACAAAAAATGAATCTCAAACCCTAAGCCCTTTTCACAAGTATTTTTTACTTAACCTAATTAGGGCAAAAATACTCTAACTAATAGAAAAGTGATGGCTCTGCTCCTTGACCCCGCCTGGGGTGCTACCCCAGGACCCCGTAAGGGGCTCTGCCCCTTAACTCTGAGCTTGGGGGGCGCTGCCCCCAATCCCTTGTAGATAAGTTTGGGGGGAAACCGCGCCGAAAGAACCTGAGTCTGATTAGGCTCCACATACATAACTATGTCCCACTTGGAGACTGATTAGACTCCACAACAATATCCTCCCACTTGGAGACTGATCGACCAAACCTGTAGCTCCCACTGGAATAAAGAAACCACCTTGGACTCTATTTTTCTTTTATTCTATTCAGTCTAGAAGACCAACCGAAGCTAAAGAGGAATTTAGCTTCTCCCTTGTCACTGCCTTTGTAAACATATCTACTGGATTATCATCTGTATGTATCTTCTCCAACTTTAATTGTCCATCATCCAAAACTGATCGAATGAAATGATATCACAATTGTATGTGCTTTGTTTTTTAGTGCAAAGAAGAATTCTTTGCAAGATGAATGACACTCTGACTATCTGAATACAAATAATTATCTGCTTGTGGATGTCCCAATTCTTCCATGAAGAATTGAAGCCATATCATCTCCTTGGTTGCCTTTGTAGCAGCAACATACTCTGCCTCTGTAGTGGATAATGCATTCACCTTTTGTAACCAAGAAATCCAACTCACTGTTGTCCCACCAACAGTAAATACATAACCTATAGTACTCCGTCTGGTATCTATATCTCCTGCCAAATCTGAGTCAACATAGCCATGAATAGTAGTAGAAGAGCCCCCAAAG
>MU225806.1:1931010-1949958 GCA_018584345.1 Thuja plicata | reverse complement strand
TATATCCATACTTTCCTAGTTGCATCATCAATGAATGTAACATAATACTGAGAGCCACCAAGGGAAGATACTTGAGCTGGACCCCATACATCTATATGCACAAGCTCTAATTTTTCATCTTTCTTTTACTTCCCACTCTTTAAAACGCTAACTCTCTTTTGTTTTCCATACACACAACTTTCATAGAAATCCATATTAACACATTTCAAACCTGGTAGAACTTTCTTTGAATGAAGTAATTTCATAGCTTTTTCACTCATGTGCCCAAGTCTATTGTGCTACAGCGTTGTTTCAGAATCTCCAGCTACTATCTCTTGTTCTACCTGCTCAACTGCAGCAACTGTTCCTGAACATTCATTTTTCTCTGAAACAATTAAAGTAGAGGGAACAGTATGTCCTGTACAAAGATAAAAGGTGCCTAATTTCACACCTTTTACTACTACTAAGGAACCTTTTGAAACCTTCCAATTTTTATCATTAAAAGTAACTGTACAACCCTCATCAATGAGTTGCCCCACTGAAATTAAATTCCTACTCAACCTTGGAACATGTCTTACCTCTTGTAGTAGCCAATGATTCCCATTGTGTAACTTAATCTTGATTCTCTCTTTTCCAACAATTTGACAGTGTTCATTATCTCCCAAATAAACTAGCCCAAAATCCCCTTGGACATAATCAAAAAAATAACCTCTATGGGGTGTAGCATGAAATGAAGCCCCTGAATCTAACACCCATGAATCATCAACATTTTCTAAAGACAAGAGCAAAGCATCCTCTTTGGATTTGTTACTTACCACATTTGCCTCCTTGTTTCCATCATGTTTGTCTCCTTGATCTTTCTTCTGAGACCAACAATATTTATTCTTATGTCCTGGTTTTCCACAGTACCAGTAGTTGCTAGGTCCTCTTGACTGAGACCTCTTTCCCTTTGACTTCCCTCATGATTTTCCATGATTTCCAAAGTTGTTTCCTCTATCTCTTGTTCTGCCTCTGCTTTCTGTGTTCAATACACTACCTGATGTGGATGCCCCTGAGCTTTTCCTACGAATTTCCTCACTCAATATAACACCAACAACATCATCAAACTTTAGGGTATTAGAATTAGAAATAGAATTACTAACAGCCATTACCAAGCCATTCCAGCTTTCTGGAAAAGAGCACAAAATCAAGAGAGCCCTAACCTCTTCATCAAAGGTAATTTTAACTGAAGTTAACTAACTTGTAACTATGTTAAACTCATTCAAATGATCAGCGACTAATCCACCTTCTACCATTTTCATATTAAATAAACGCTTCATAAGAAATACCTTGTTTGAAGTTGAAGGCTTTTCATACAACTTTGCTAGGGTTTCCATCAGACTTTTAGCTATCGTTGCTCCAGTAATATTGAATTCTACTGATTGTCCCAGGCATAAATGAATACTCCCTAGTGCCTTCCTATCCAAAATATCCCAATCTTCCTAAGACATTGTTGCCTCTTTCTTGGCTACTCCCTCTAATGGCCGCCATAGATCCTTCTGATAGAGATATTCCTTCATTTGCATCTTCCATAACTGGAAGTTTTTCCCATTAAACTTATCAACCTTCAGCTTACCCTCATCTTCCATTTCTCCCACTTAACTGAGAGACTCTCCCACTAACTTGTGAAACCTGCTTCAGAGAATAGATGAAAGAAATAACGAAAAAACCTTTCTCTGATACCACTTGGTAGAATAATAAGCACAAAAATACAAATATTAACACACAGAAGAGAACACAATAACACAAAAATTTTACGTGGTTCACCTAATCCCTAGGCTATATCCATTAACAATGAGTCCAATTTCTTTATTATTATCCAGTGATTACAATCTAAAACTTGCAACTCAATACTGCCACAGGAAGCTACAAAATCCTTCATACAAAAAATGAATCTCAAACCCTAAGCCCTTTTCACAAGTATTTTTAACTTAACCTAATTAGGGAAAAAATACTCTGACTAATAGAAAAGTGATGGCTCTACCCCTTGACCCCGCAAGGGGCTCTGCCCCTTAACTCCGAGCTTGGGGGTGCTGCCCCCAATCCCCTATAGGCAAGTTTGGGGGGAAACCGCGCCGAAAGAACTTGAGTCTGATTAGGCTCCACATACATAACAGTGGAATCATGAAAGAAATGGGTTGTGTTGGGAATGATAGAGTCATTATTAATCCTTACAAATCTTGGCATCTTTCTCATCATTAATTAATTTCATTTCCATTCTTTGATTACTGTGGATATGCTCCTTCGCAATGAAAGATTTAATATCGTATGGTAGATCCACTTTAGCTTGCCATATGTAAATGCTATCATTTATGCAAGCCTGGTTGGCTACCCAATCAGCAACCCCATTTGCTTCATGATAAGCATGGGTAATAATACCCATTTTCATATTTTTAATTATCTCCTTGGCACCTTGCATAGTGTTCTCTATAGTCCAAGAGGGAGGAGAAACATTATTAAAACATTTGACAATGTTAAAAGAATCTCCTTCTAACCAAGGATTTTGAAAATTGAACTCCTTAGCAAGCACAAGACCTTGGTAAGCCGCCATGGCTTCTGCAACATGATTGTTTTGGATACCTATAGGAATGGCCCTAATAGCCCTACCGATGCCTTTTTCATCACAAAGAACAACACCATACCCTGCATTACTTGAGTTGCCTTTAGAGGCCCCATCAAAGTTTACCTTCATCCACCCATTTGGGGGAATTTCCCAAGCAGCTTCTTCCCTAGGATTACTTTGGTCATTATTCTTAAATTCAATTCTCCAGCTTTTTAGGATATCAATATCCCACACCACCTTAGTATTGGAACAAATTTCCCTAATTGTATAATTTTCAATAATCAGTCTCTTGGTTTTTTCAAATAGGATTTTGGGAGGGGTAGAAACCTCTATGAAAATTCTATCATTCTTCTCTTTCCAAATAGCCCATATAGTGTGGGGAAAATCATACATCCAAATCCTTTTAAGCTCCTTATTCACAGAGATGATATCCCAAGAACAAAACATACTTTGAACATCCCAAGGGAAAACCCAATCCAGCTTGAAGGTCTTCAAAAGAAGAGACTAGATTTCTCCAGCAAAGGGACAATGAATGAACAAGTGATTCATAGACTCTTCCTCCTTCCTACAAATAATACACATGTTAGGAAATCATGTACCCCTTTTTTGAGGTTATCAATAGTGAGGATCTTATTTTGAAGCATCATTTAAAAGAAAATGTTGATTTTGGGGGTCAGGCCTTTCATACAGGCTTTGGCCCATAAAGGAGCTTCAAGAAAATCAAAATTTAGATTGTAGGAGGAGGCCATAGTAAATTTTCCATCAATAGTAAATTTCCAAATCAATTTATCTTCCATATTGTTCAATATGAAATAATTGAGGGCAGTGTTCATATTTTTGAGAGCCGGATCAAAACAGGAGAGGTCCTTCCACTGACCACCATCCCAATTGTCAGTAGCTTTGGAGCCTATACTAAGATTACAAAGGGTATCATAAGTTCCCTAGAGAGGATTATCAGATAAGGGAGAATAACCTATCCAAACACTCTCCCAAATATCCACCTTATCACCTTTTCCCACTTTCCATCTAACCCCCTTCTGATAAGGTCTTTGTTTTTATTCACAATCTTCCAAATGCATGAACCTTCAAGATTCTCCTCATTGGCTAAGAAATTTTGGAGAGAAGGGAAATTCCTTTTATATTTTTTGTCCCATATAATACTTCAATCTCCCTCTAATTTATAACCCCTCCAACCAAGCTTAGCAAGAAGGGAAGCATTAAAAAAACTTATACTTCTGAGACCAAGACCCCCTTAGAATTTCACATGCACGCATTTTCCAAAGAAACCATAGCGAATCTCTTTTTTCTTTTAACCACCTGGCCAAAGAAAATTTCTTTGGATTTTCTCAATAGCTTCAGCATATTTATTAGGGATTCTGAAGAGGCTCAAAGCATAAAGAGGAATACTCTGAAGGGAGGATTTCAATAATTGGACTTTAACAGCCTGACTGAGAAGGGCACCTTTCCACCCTGCAAATTTCTTGTGAAGTTTTTCAACAATAGAGCTTCAAAAAGATTTAGGAGGATTTCTACCAAGGGGGAGGCATAGGTAAGTTAGGAAGCTGGCCAATCTGACAACCTTGAATTCTACTTATTTTTTAATGTCTGAAATCAGGAGTATTGATGAAATAAAGGTAACTTTTGATCCAATTGATAAATTGACCAATGGCATCCCCATAAGTATTAAGATCCTTTTTGAGATTCATGGATTCATAGATAGAAGCTTCACCCATGAAGACAGAGTCATCCACAAACTGTTGGTCGGAGCAGACATGATTAGAAGATGAAGTTTTGAGACCTTTAAGGTCTCCTTTTTTAACCAGGATGGCAATATATCTCCCCAAATACTCAGCCATAATAATAAACAAAATAGCAGAGATGGTTTCTCCCTATCTTAGACCCTTGAAAGATTTGAAGAAAGGCATAGGGGAGCCATTTACCAGCATGGTAAAGGTAGCTGAAGAGACAAGCTACATCAGAATATTAATGCAATTTTGATTGAAACCAAAATCCTTAAGAGTTTTTTGTAAAAAATTACAGTCCACTCTATCATAGGCCTTGGAGAGGTCAATTTTCAAGATGAAACCTTATTTTCTATCCATAATCAAAGAATGCGTGTTTTCATGAACAATTATTATCAAGTCTCGGATCTGTCTGTCTGGCACAAAGCCATTTTGTTGTTGAGAAATTAATTTGGGGAGAAGGATCAGGATCCTAGAGGTAATAACCTTAGAGATAATCTTATATGTGGAATTACATAGACTGATAGGTCTAAAGAGGTCCATAGTATCAGCCCTAGTCTTTTTAGGGATAAGAGCAATGAAAGTACCATTGAATTCTTTTAAAATACACTTTGAACCAAAAAAATCTTTGACATCCTCTTTGAAAATGATCCCAATACTTCTGGAATAAAAAAATAGGATAGTCATTAGGACCCGAGGATTTTCTACCTTCAAAAGAAAAGACATCCTTCCTTATTTCTTCATTACAAGGGATAGCATTGAGAAGCTGATTGTCAGCTTCAGAGAAGATTTTAGGGATATTCTCCAAAATCTCATGTTGATTATTCTGATCCAATGAGGTGTCCTGAGTAAGCAATGTAGAGAAAAATTACATAGCTTCTTTAGATATTTCATCATCCTTCTCCATTATTTTATCATTCACCTTGAGTTTAGATATTTTGTTAGCTACTTTATGCTTAATGGTTGTCATGTGAAAAAATTTAGAGTTTGTGTCCCCTTGTTAAAGCCAAACATTTCTAGCCCTTTGCTTCCAAAGAATTTCTTCTTTATGAACAATATCATGATATTTAATTAAGGCTTCACTCTCTTTCTCCTTTTGGATACTCATATAACCATCTTTTTGGATAGTATCCTGAATATCCTTCAGTTCCAAAAGAATATCAGCCTTTGAGGAAAAAAAATATTGTTGAAAGAATCTTTGTTCCATCTCCTGATGTTATCCTTGACATGTCTAAGTTTATTAGTTAACCTATACATAGTTGTACCTTCAATCTTTATTTTCCACCAATCACTTAATCTATGAGTCAAATTAGGATGAATAGTCCACATTTTTTCAAATCTAATGGAAATGTGTTCTTCTAGAGATCGGATCAATAATAAAAGAGAGGGGATAGTGGTGAGACCCCATTCTAACAAAAGAATTCAGAGAAAAATAATAGTGTTGATACCAATCATCATAGATAAGGTCCCTATCAAGTCTCACTTGAATAAGCTCATCACCCTCTCTTCTATTGGTCCAAGTAAATTTAACTCTCTGGAGATGAATATCAGTCAGAGCTTGACTAGAAATGAACTTCATCAAGTCAAGCCTACTATCTAGATTAGGTTGGCTTCCACCAAAATTTTCATCTTCCCTCAGAGGGGTATTAAAATCTCTCATTATAATCCAACATTCATTCACAAAAAGTTTTCTTATTTGTTCAAGGTTATTCCAAAAAAATTTCCTACCTTTTTTAGTATTAGGAGCATAAATATTCGTAAGAATCCAAGTAGATCCATCCTTAATATGTTGAAATCTGATGTAAGCCAAGTTATTTTCCTCGATAATAACATAACCTTTAATCAAATCCCCATTCTAGTAAGTAGAAATGCCTCCTAAAGAACCTTCAGAGTTCCCTCCACTAACCATTCCATTTTTATAAAAATTTAAGCTTTCAACCTTATCCTTAGACATTTTAGTTTCCTGAATCAACATAATATCGAGTCTGTTATCTCTGATCAAGTTTATGATTGTCCTGCTTGTGAGAGTTATTTAGCCCTCAAATATTCCAAGAGATGATCTTCATTTCTTTTTTACTAGACCTGACTGGATGATGGTTTTTTGAGTACCATTTGCTATGTTCTTGATAGTCTCCTAGATTCTTTTTCTAGAGTTAGTAGGTCTCCCTGGTGACAGCTGGCTTCCTCCAACATCTGGCTGGTTCAATCTTGTGCTCCTTGTGGATTTAGAGACATTGTTTTTCTTACCTTTTGACAATAGATGGGGAGTTTGGAGATATGTCCAAGATCCCGTGGCCAAGGAAAATGTCATATTGTGAATCCTCAAAATATAACTCCCCTGTGTTTTGTTGTTTCTTCCCATTCAAGTTGTTTAATTCTCCCTCTCCATTCAAGCTGTTTAGATCTTCCCTTTCTTGGGTTAATGATTGGTTGCCTTCTGTCAAAACCTGACTATGCCTTTCAAGATCACTATTATCTTCTTGATAGTTCATTTCTGAAGTATCTTTTCCATTCCCCTCCTTGTGCTCAATCATATTTTCATTCTCAGCCTAATTCATATCAATAAAAGCTATCTCACCTGAAGCCTCCATTTCCTTCTTTTGTTGTTCATTTTGTCTGATAGTAATCATATCTTTTGTTTTGTTCCCCTTACTCTATTTTGGTTTGTTATTCTCATCAGTCTTTTCTTCTTCCTTTTTTGGGGTAGAGCTAGATACTCCCTTGGAATATTTTTTGTTCTTTCCAACTAGTTTCCAGACCTTCTACTGAACCTTATTCTTATTGTTAGTCAGATATTTTTTCCCAGTGTCCCCCCTTTTTGTATTGAAAGAATGCAAAGGGGATAGATTCAAAATCTATCTTTTGAGTCCACATCCCTAGCTTGGATTCCATTATGATTTTCTCAAGCATTTCTACTTCAGGAATGACACCAAAATAGATTATGGCATGCTTCAATCTTCTTCTTGACACAGTAACTAGATTAATTGATAGCAGTTCCCCAAATGAACTCGCTATCCCACTAAAGATATATTCATTCCAATACTCTAGAGGAAGGCCAGGTAGCTTAACCCAGACAAGGACTTGGACCACAAAATCTTCCTAGAGAGCCATATTTGGGTACCACTTCTATAATACCAATGTGTTTTTCCATACAATCCACATTCCACTACTAATGATCTATTTTCTATCTTCTTCACATGAAAAAGAAAAAGAAAGGTAGCCTTTTTTCATAGAAATGACATCTACCTGTCCCCTAAGCGACCACCTCTTCTTAACAAAATCTCTCATGACTTCGATGTTTGTCCTAACCCCAATGAATCGAAAAACAAGCAAATTTTCCATCCTTTTAATATTATGATCAATAATTTGATTGGGAATGGCTATAGCATATTTCCCCTCCAAAATATTTGCAATATTTCTAATAGGCGGATGAGTTGACTTACCTGTTGGCTTGACTCTGAAAAGTGAGGATCATTTTGTCACCTCAATCCATGAAATATTTGGCACCTCCTATCCTCTAGGTCCCCCTCCTGGGTCCCCAAAACACATGAATCCACTTTAAATTGTTGTTAAAAACTCCACTTTAAATTTATACAACCCATGAAGGCATGGTAGTTTTTTAAGTCTTTTGCATATTTTAAAACATGCAAGACATATGTATGTTTTATATCCAAAAAAGCCTGTTACCAATGCATAGTAGAATTTTTTTTAAGAGAATGCATATATGTTGAAGCATGTGCAATATGCCTTGGAAAGCCCGTTTTAACTCTTTATGAGTGTGGATGGCATTTTTAGGGAGATTGCATATGATTTGAAAGTTCTTTGAAAATATATGCAAACTACTTTTTTAAGCCCATTTTTTTATGTCTTCAACTGATGGACAATGATTTTTGTTTCATTTTCATATGCATTTCATTTTAAACAGCCCATATAGGGCATGCCTTGCTTAAAAACGAAATTCCAAAGGATATTTGAGGTGTTTCTTGGATGCAAACAACTCGAGATTGGGCATCAAAGCCATAAAGAGGAAGATTTTTCTTGCATTTCAAGGTATGACATCAAATACAAAACATATAGGATCCATTTTTTAACTCCATTACATATGTATTTTGAGCTGCAACTAAGAGCATGGTTTTTGGTTAGAATCATTCAAAGTTTGTTTCTATTTTTATGCATTTTTATTTCTGCATGAGGGACATTTGTTAAGAACTCTATCTTGACTAAGTAAAATGCATTTACATTTAATAAGCATGAAAACTAATTGGACTCTCTGCCTATATAGTTGTAAATCTGAGGCTTCTCCTTGAATTCAAAATTCATTGGATTCAAGAACTACATTGTAAGATTTGTCATTGTAAGATTTGTCTCCAAAAATCTTCATCATCAAAGAAGAGGTGATTTTCTTTGTTGTTTTTGTTTCAGATTTATGGTTTTGTATATAAATTGTTAATCTCATCATTTATGTTGTTTTCAGTTTTGCATAGTTTTTAGTTTTTCATTTTCATCTTCTTCCTCTCACATTTCTCTAAGTTTCATACACAAAGCTGTCATTTATCTTGCATATGCAGTCGGGATTAAAACCCCCATTCTTAAAGGTAAAATTTTTTTAAAATTCTAAGTCTTTCCTAAATATGCAAAACAGACAAAAAGCCCACCTTCTTTCTTTTTCATGGTTTATTATGAGATGCAAGTGTTTCCAAAAATCCCACCTTGCATATTCAACATTTTCACATGCATATATACGTCTATGTATTCATTTTACCAAACTCCAAGCTTGTTGTCCGCTATGTGTGTTATGTTACAAAAAAACCATCTTTGTGTTTTTCTTCCTACGAAGGGGCTTGATTCTTCCCAAAAAAATTTCTCTTTCATATGGACAACATTTCTTAATAAACATTTCATGGATAGGAACTCTTTTGACTGGAGGGGCATGAATTATAAACTAAGGAGACAATTTGTGCATATTCATCATCTAGAAGATATCTAGGTTAATCTCCCCACCAAGGTGGATATTATAAGGATGGACTGTTATCGGCTCATTGTTAAAAAGATAATAGATTTCAATCTTGCTCAGATTCTTGATGGCATAGAAGATGATAATGATATTCTATATTTAGGCTATAGAAAACATCATGTTTTGGGCTTGCCCATTTTACTTCCTTGTTGGTTGACAAAAGAAATTTTCTCTATTTGGGATAGATTCTAGAGCATCTTGGACAATACCAATATTTTTTTAAAAAGGAGAGGTCTCAAATGCATTAAGATTAAACCAGGTAAAGATTTTAATCCTTCTGGCCCAATCAGATTGAAATCTGAAATCAGAGGGAAAGGAAAGGGTGATTCTTCTGCATCTAAGATCAAAAGCATCAGAAAGATATCCATCAAAGGAGGAAACCATACAATTAAAACTTTTACACCAGTTGCAGTAACATCTAAAGAAAAGGAAACTGAAATGATCTAACTTTATGATAGTGAAGATGAATTGCAATATGTAATAACCCCTGAGGCACCTCAAACTTAGAAAGAAGAAGAAATACAAGAAGCACCTGAGTTAGAGGAGGTTCCTATGTCACCACTTGTCACATATATTGACTCTTTTATTATGCATGTTCCACCAATATATCTTTCTTCAATAATACCTACCATTCCTATTCCTTTTGTTTCCCTGACACTTAATATGAAGGACAATCTAGAGCATGTCTTTGATGCATATCCAACAATTCCACCTAAACCTGATGCACTCATGATAGAGACCAATGTAACATCTATGAAATTTGAGTTATTCATGGTCAAGGTTGCAAAAGGGAGCTCAATTTCAACAGTAATACAGATAGAAGCACCTATTATAGTCGCAACTACCTCATAGGAAGAGCCAGTGACTACAATGGTTACAACTATGGGTTCTTCTTCTTCTTTTGTCTTGCCTCCATGGTTAGGTATTTTTACTCAAAAGAGGAAGAAATTGGAGGTTGCTCATGATGAATTTGACTTCACTCAGCGAAATAAAACTAGGACCTTAAAGAACAAGAAAGAAAAAGTAAACTCTAAAGTCATGGTTAATGCACAAGAGGTCAAGTATGTTGAAGTAGTTGATCCACTTATTGATAAAACAACTGAAGAACTCCAAAAAAAGGATTATAAGATTCCCAGGGTTGAACTTGGTAAACAAATATGCTTTGAATGTCAACAAGATGCCTAGGATGCAGTGATACAACTTAATAAGAGGATAGATAGGATTTTGGAAAAGAAGAATCAACTCAAATAAGATAATACATATCTCCGGGAAGCTCTTGAACGGAAGCAGTCTTCTTCACAACAAGTTTATTCATTTCTAGAAGACACAAACAGGTACGTATGACAAATCTAAAGAAGGGTTAATGTCATAAATTATTGGGGCAGCCAATTGGATTCACAAGGTATTCTCATCATCAGAGATGCATTTCGAGTGCTCAATCATGCCAAAAGAATAGTCACTCAATTGCATTAGTTTTATATATCTTTCAGTTAGTAGCTGAAAACCTTGGATGAGTATTTAAGTGTGTGGAATAAAATTGCAGAGGTTGATCTTGATGCTTTGTGTCTATAGAAATTTATCTCCTCTAAGGATATGTACTTTGATTATTTAGATCTAATGACTAACAAGGAATGAGTTGTGATAGGATTAATAACAAAGGTCCAGGAAGTTGTACAATTATGTAAAAAAACAAGAACATGTCAATATAAAATATTCTGAGGAATTGACATCTAGGTGAATACCCAAGGATGGTGAACTCATAGCAGAAGATCCGGTTATGACAGAGTTTACAAAAGTTATTCGTTAAGATCTTGGGGTGGAAAATTTTAGTCTTAGTTCAATGGAAAAATTAGCAAGTTATAGGGGTATTTTGAATCAATTGTAGAAGAACATTGGAGGGTGAAACAATGAGGTTTCCAAAGGAGCAAGCCTAGCATGCAAGACTGCAACCATTTCTCAACATACAAGAGCACAAGATCCTTCTATAGTTCATGAGTCTCTTTGGCACTTTGAGACTTGTATTAATTTCACCTAAAGTGTTTTAAACACTTATTTTTATGCTTTCATAGAGTTGGTGTAGAATCTTTGACATATTACATGTAATGTAAAAATAAGATGTAATTACATGAGATAGTATCACGTGCAAAGTTGTTTCATGTAATCATGTTGCAAGTGCTTTAAGCCTTGTAGCATTGAATAAGTCAGAATAGTTTTGAATTAGTCAAGGATAAGCATTGAATAATTCAATGTGGTTAAGTGTTTCCCCTTTAATCTCCACCTTTCTCTCTCCTCTTTTCCCATATAAAGGAGTGAGACCTGTTAGAGCTTTTTGTTGTAGAACATTTATTAGGCATCAATGTTTGACTCTATGATTCCCAAGACTTGATTCAACAAGGAAAATTCTAATTGATGAGGATTTAATCCTCCTTCTTTGAGCTCCATAGACTCAGGTGGGTGTACCTCTTGAGACTCACTACTTCACAATGATTCTTACAGTGGATTTAAGGATTTACACTTATTTTTTATTGGAATTTACTGCAACAATTGGTAACAAGTCTTGCAGATGCTAATCACTAGTCTTATGTAAAACTTTAAAAGACAAACGATGCACTTGACAATAGAAAATACAAGTGTAATAAGGATTCTCATCATCCTTCTCTTTGAGCTTTTAACTCAAGCAGGCTGACCTAATGATTCACTTGTCAAGGAATCAACAAAATTACTTGTATTCTTTAAATACAAATGATAAACATCTATGTTCTTCAATATAAACTTTAAGGTTATTTAGAAGTTTAGAGTTGATGATGATAACTACTTATTCAAATCTAGACCAATGCCTAATCCAGGGCTAAGAGTCAAATTAATAATACATTAATAGAAACTTTTTAATGAAAAAATAGTAATAAATCTGAATAAAATGCCTTACAAATCATTCTTTTCATTCCCATACCTAGACATCATATTCCCATGTAAACCCTAAATCCCCTGAAACCCACCCTTAAGGATTACCCTCTCCTTGAAAGAAACTTAAGAACAAATCCTGCATCTACCTTGTAAACAGTATATTAAACTTGCCTTACAAATTTAACAGACAAGAATTCAGATATGAACACATGAAGACATCACAAATATGAAACAATAACTTCCACTGTATTTTATTAAAATATCTTTGCTTCAATACATTTAGAATAACAAAAAGCTTTAAAAACTAGACAAAACTCAGAAATATGCCTCGCAGTTGTGAATTCACCATCCATACTAATACATTACAACTTGATATATATAGCATACACTAGCCATCTTGGAATCTTGAAAGAAACGGGATGCAACAAGCTTCGGATGGCTAGGAAAAGCAAAAAGTACTAAAAGACAAAATGGCAGTTACAATTTCAATCGGTGGAAGAATAAAACTTGGGTACCTGATTTGCAATCATTCCAAATCTTTTACAGTTGGCACCTTTGTCCACAGATATTCAAGGTAACCTCTAAAATTGTTATGAGACTTAGTGACCACTAATACAAGCTAACTTACACTAGTCTTGATGAGGATTACCTTCCTTGTGCTCATTAGTCAGGTTCCAAGTGTCATTCACTCCTCATCTATTACATCCATATCAATTATTGTTGGCTTCTTCTTATTGGGCTTGGTGTTGTTGTCCCAAAGTGTGACCTCATCCTCAATTGGCCAATTGAACCTTCTAATACTTTGTAACTGCTTCATCTGTCTTTCCCACCTGGCATTAGTAATAGCCTTTACATCTGTGACAAACTTGACAAAGTCTTTTTTAGCTTTAAATACTTCATCTAAGGCTTTATTAAATTTGTCCATATCTAGGACATTTTCTTCTATCAAGAAAACATCTTTTTTAGGAAGCAAGGTGTCAAAGTCTCCTCTCCATTCCTCAACAACCTTGATCTCATAATTATCCCTTTTTATTGGAGGGATGAATCTATTGAAATCAGGACCAAACATGCTTAACCTTGCTTGGACTTGATTTTCTTTTCCTTTGAAAAAGGACAAGGATGTTCCAATTTTCTCAATCATATCTTCCACTTGGCACACTGATTGTGGAAGATCTGCCTTGTGGGGTTTCAGTGCCTCTAAGCTCTCAAACAAGGATCCCCTTCCTGACTATACACTTAACAATAGGTCCATATTTTCTATTTGACCTTTAAATTCCTTTTCTAGATCAGGCAACTTGATGTACGCCTTGTGCACTGCATCCAATTTCCCCTTGAGAGTATCGACCCTATGCTGCAAGATGCTTAACAATGAAGAGAGGGAAACCTCATTCCTTTCCTTATCTACTTGGTTTGTTTCTTGTGGAGGGTCCTCAGTGACATCATTCTGCACAGATGCAACCTCTTTAGTTGGAGGAGGAAGATCTTTGGAAGCCTCTTCCAACTACTTATTCAGAGCCCCTACTTGCTCTTTTAATTCCTTGATCTACATTAGGCACTTCTCTCTATCCTTTTGCATGGAAATGGATTCATCAAAGAGCCTTCCATACCTTGCTAACAATTTCTTTATTTTTGCCTCATTTAGGCGGGTAAATTCAGTAACAGCTTGGGAGATTTCCAGATCAGAGGTGTTATGGATAGTCCAAATGATCTTGTCCCCATCCATCTTTTCCTCTACACTGACCAGGGATGGATCTTGTTTTCTTCGAGCCAAGGACCACATACCTAGAGTTTGGGATCTTGAATCATATCCACAACCCCTTATCATCTCTCCTATTTGAGTCTCGGAAGACAATTGAGCCTATGGTTTCTTCCTGATCTGATCAATGATAAATGTAGATGCTAGATCCCATCTAGGCACAAGCAAAATCCCACTAGACTTTACCAATTTCCTATCCTCCTCTAGTGTGATGGTTTTAGAATAGGGGTCATAAGCCTTCAGAGCCTATATTGCTTCATCTCCTATGGTTGCACCCTTTGTTATCTGTAGTTGGGATCCAACCTCTTGTTGCTTTCTCCAAATGAGAAAGTTCTTGAACTCATCAGTTTTAATGAATGCATCATCATTCAAAAACTCTTCCTGATAGAGATCTCTTTCATCCTTGCATAATTGGAGAGGCAACTCCACTTCCTCTTGGATCTCTTTCTTCCTTTTCTTACCCTCTCTGATGGTTTTTCTTAATTGGTGATAGTACTCTCTATCACCAATGACCAGGGCAGTTACTTTATCTTTCCTCTTTGGTTGTGTTTCTGACTGAGACGGTTCTCCTTTTTATGTTCTTTTTTTTTTCCTAGGAGGCTCACTTGTTTCCTCAGTATCATGAGCTTTTTAAATCTACTTGAAACCACGTGATTGACTCATATGAGGAGGAATATATATCTTATATCCTCCCTCACTGTCTTCCTCATACTCAAAGGATGAGTGATGTTTAGAACCCATTTGCTTCTCTTCAATCTGATTTTCTAGTTGGTTATACTAAGTGTCATACATTTCGATCATCTTTGTAATCCTGGTTGTATAGGGCATTCCTAGGAAGAAACCTCCAAAAGGAATCCCTGCCTTTTTCATCTCCTTCTCCAAATGTATAAGGTCCAAGTAATTTTCAAATCTCTTTTCTGCCTCTTCATCCTCAAGAATATTTATGATAACATCCTCTTCATCACACCCTTCATGTTCCCTAATGGCAGTGACAGTTGGGGTTATCAATTTCTTGGCATTTTTTATGAAGCCTTTAGGGTCCACATACCTATATAGGGCCATCCTCATCCTAAAATGCCCCAACCACTTGTTTATTCCCTCCATGGCCTTCTTCCCAATAGTAATCAACAATGTTGAACTGCCTTGGTGTAAATGTACCTTTCATATGAGGGGCCAAGTGTTCTTTGTCTGTCGATATTAGTTTCCAAATGAATTTCATTAAGGAAATCCTTGGAGGAAAAAATTTAGGAAGTGTATGTGCGCGCTGAGGACATCCATAGACCCTGATTAGTGTGTAGGTCTTTTCCAAATAGAAATATCCCCAATTGTGATCTCCTGGCCACTTATCAACATACTCACAAGGCCTTAGAAGTCTTATCACCTTGATTTTTAACCTGGTTATATTTGTACCCAACACAGTTAGAATTGGATGTACAATCCAATTCTAAAAACCACATAACTCATTCGCATTAGATGTATAGTTCCAAGCCCTAATCCAGAACTACATAGGGTTTTCCTTGCCTTGGAAGTGTGTCCTTGGTCTCAAATTTTGTGTATCCATGCTATCTATGTTGTGGAATAGAATCAAATGCATTAGAATTGAATAATGCATGAATTTTGGGTTAGTCTTTTTTTGGATACTTATAAGGCCCTCATGTATCCTTTCAATAATATACTAAATATAGTCAAAATTAGTATTACATGGGAGTTCTGGATGTCCTAGATGATCATCAATAAATCTGAAGGAATTTTCTCCATATGCCCATCAATTCCCAATACTCTACACAACCCATAAGCTAAGTACTTCATGTAAAATTTCAGATCCTTGAACTCATATGGTGCATTCTTGGAAGGGGGTAGTGGGGCTATGTAGTTTCTATTTGACCTAGGCATGTGAGAAAGGATCAAATTTTTAACCAAATCGACCTCTCTAATGTATTTTGCTTTCAATTTTCTTAGGTTAATTTATGTGGCAGAGGCATGGTATATACCAAAGGCTTTCATAAAGGAATCCATATCTAAGGTGACTAGGGTTGTCTCATCATGCTTTCTAATAGTTTTAGAGATTGTGTCATACCTTCTGGAAAATTCAACTAACAAGTCTGCATCTAGAAAGACATCTGGGAATATTAAATTGGCCAAACCTAATGTCCAGGGATTTGAGACATGGATTTTTCTATCTTTATTACTATAGAAGTAATTGAATAGATGATACCCAGAACACCCAGGAGTGACAAGATCCCTACAATTAGACATGAATTCTCAGAAGAATTCATCACTGACATTTTTATTTTGATTTTTTCTAGGAAACAAAGTGATGAACTCCTCTGAGTGGTTTCTTTCCACCTTCTCTTCTACTTCTGCATCCTTTCTTCCCCCATTGGCTAAAGCCTTGCTGGATTCTACTTGACTCATCTTTGTTGGTCTCTTAATTAACTTTCTCTGAACATGACTCTCTTCACAAATCTCTATAATTTATCCAATTATTTCTCTTCTCTTCTGAAAACTTTGACAAGAAGAATGTACAAGTGTTGAGCCTATTTATTATTGAATAATCAAGACAACAGTCTAATCGAGAAATATGAAAAACCGTTTCTCAATCACTTCTGTAATAACTCTGCATGTATTGAAATCAATTCTTTCCTAGCTGTGGTGCCTGAAGTTGATAGGTAATTGAATATGAATGCTAGCTAGAAAAGGTCATGATTACTTTTTTCATTTTAAAACCTTATAAAATATTAAAATTCCCAAGATGACATCTGATTGGCCAAATTTTCTTGCCTTTTTACAACTCAGTGGAGTACTTGTACTTTGTAAGGATCTCAAATATTTTATTAACCTTGGATTTTTTACTTTATTTCCCTGGAATGGTGCGAGAACAAGATCCTCAGGATTTCAGTACACTGAGATTTACCATGATTTATCTGGAGATTACATGACTTCTCTATCTCTAGATCTCTTAATGTTTTTCTTGACTTGGGTTATATTACGAGATCTAGCGCCAGCCACAGATCTTGTAATTCATCAATGGTTCTCACTGAATCATTGAATGATTTACCTAACTCTAATTTCATTCCAAGATTCAGCAATGGTCATACATTTTAAATTTACTTCACTTCTAGTTCACCTCTTAAAACTAAGTAACTCATCTCTTCGTATCTTTGAATCTCCCAATGTAACTCTACTTGAATTTACTTGACCATGATCAAATCTAGAGATTCAGATACTAAGGAAACTCCAAGTCGCTAAATAAATTCCTAACTCAAGTCCCATCTGAAGGTTTAGTGATTTTCATTTATCTGAGATAAGATCAACGATCCTCGCTAAGTCTCAGAACATTTCACTTAACTTTGATTTCATTCAGCAATTCAGCGACAAGTCAAAATTATAACCTTGTCTTGACCTTGAGTGAGATCACGAGATTTGGAGATGAAGGGTATCTTGTAATCACTGAACACTTCTCCTTAACTCATGGTTCATTCAAAGATCTAGCGCCAACCCTTGACCTTGATCTTGCTCCATGAATCCTATTTGATTTCATAATCCTTGACACTAACTCTTGTCTATTCTGAGATTACGAGATAAAGGCTATCTCGCAATCTCCCAATGTTTACACTAACTCTAGTCAAGTCTTGAGATTCAGAGATAAAGAAGTCTCTGAATCAATGAATGATTTTCTTTACCTTGGGTTTGATGACATGTAACTGATTGAATGTTTGATAATGTTAAGTTGAAGATGATGCAAGACATTAAATCAGTTAATGGTTTGTATTGTCATTGATGTCAACTTGATATCATCTGTACGGTCATATAAATAATGCCAAAGACTTCAGAGAATCAATGGAACAGAGATTATGCTTTCAGCAATGCATAAAAGTCAAGTATTCACTAAGTGACAGACAACACCGATGGAGTGCACACCATCGGTAAAGGAAAAGAACAAAAGTCATAGTGATACCCGACGAGCAGAAGATAGTATTGCCCAATGAAGAAAAATCATAGTGATACCTGACGAGCTGAAAATAGAGTTACCCGATGAATAAAATATAATTATGCCCAACAGAAGGAGATCCCAAAGCTTACTGGAGTCACACCGACGGAACTGGCAGTTATCACTGACGACTAACTATAGAGTTGACCGACATAACAGAGAGTTCATAAAATGACAAAATATCTAGCTAACAGAGCTTAAGGATAGACTTAACTGGTTGTTTTATTTGTTTTATTTGACTAGAGTTAAGTAATTGATTTAAAGAAGATTTGTATAGTTGGAAAGAAGATAACTATGATATAAATCAGAATTTAATCTTTAAATCAAATTGGCTGGATTATTTTTCACGCCAAGAATCAAGAATTAAGAAATAGTGAATATCATGTTTATATAAGAGACAAGCATAATTCATTTCCGTAATCACACACACAGGAAGGGGAGTGAATAGAAAGAGGATGCTGAAGAGAAACTGATGAAGAACTTCATACAATCCTGATCAATCAAGCTGAAGAAGAGCTAAAGAATTTTGCAGACACCGACGAATAGTGAAGCACAGCATCACAGAGCAGAAAGTGTGGAGCATAAATAATTGAATTGATACATTGATCAAAGAGGTAATGTACTTAAATAGATCTAAAAATATGCAATTCAAGTTGCATTAGAAACAGGTCATTGTGTTTCAGTTTAACCATTGAAGCATCAAGTCTCTTAACAGAGCAGGACTTAACAGTCTTCTATATATTGAGGTACATCCCAAGGAGTGCCAAAAAGGTTGATTCATGAAAGTAGCATTGAAATTGCCTAAAGCCTATTGACAGTCTAAGAAGAAGGCCAATTCAAGGATGGTAGCAAGATTTTCCTAAAGCCTATTGACAGTCTAAGAAGGAGGCTGATTCAAGGATGGTAGCAAATAGATGCCCGATACTAAGTGACAACCTCTATGTATAAAATCCTCTAACA
>MU225806.1:1889049-1915309 GCA_018584345.1 Thuja plicata | reverse complement strand
AGTTCTACTTGAAGCCACCTGCGGTAAGAAGGGAGCCTCCCCTATTGCTGAGAGGAGAGAGAAATCTCACATACTGCTGCCTAAAACACACATTTTGCAAGTTGTAGTCTTAGTGACTTGCAAAATAATTAGCCAACAGGGTCGACCTGGCTATTTCTTGTACCAATAAGATAATTTCATTTAAAAAAATTTCTCACCTCTTGCGGTCCATCCCGATTGGGGATCAAATGGATTGTTTATTCCTCAATTAAATCACCTTCTTACCTTGATCGAGCCACTTTGTCAAAGGTGGAAATTTAGCTTAGGGGAGGAATTTGAATTCCTCTTGGGGTGGTGGAATCCACCACTCCAAGAAGAAAATTTCACCTTTCAAAAAAATTTAAACTCCCTCCTTTTTACTTGATCCCACTAGCACTTTTCATATTCATGTTTCACTCATCACTTCATGTATTTGGAAGGGCTAGATTTATGTTTTTAGTCTCATAGATGCAAGATGGAAAGTGGTAGGTGGAGAGGAATTTTAGACTTCTTTCGCCTCCATGTAATTTGATTTGCAATTCAATACTCTATTTTTTAATCGTCTCCTTTTACTTTGTGCAACCTTGGGGATTAAGGATCAGATTTTAGTTATAGCAATGTAGGGTGGAAATTATCCCTATGAGAGGAATTTGGATTCCTCTAGTGGTGGTGGAATTCACCACATTCAGAGGAATTTTCCTCTCCATTGTCACTTTTTCTCAATATTGGGATTTCTTATTAAACTCACCTCATCACCGAAATCCCTCATTTTGTTGACCATTGTACAAGTTTGGAAGGAAATAGTTCATGTTTTCAATCCACAAATGCAAGCTGGAAATCACCATGTCAAGAGGAATTTGGATTCCTCTCCACACCTCAATCTCCACATCGAAAACTTGGCTCAAATAATGTTGATTCTTCCCTCTTATAATTAGATTGCCTTTGCATTGTGTTTTTCTCAAGTCTATGGGCTTAACATTGGAAATTTATCCATCTCATGTGGGGGAAGAAAGCCAGCCTAGGAGAGGAATTTGGATTCCTTTAAGGATGGAAAATTCCACCATGGCTTGAGGAATCATTTCTTGCACTTGAGTTTTACTTTTCATTTC
Source organism: Thuja plicata (assembly GCA_018584345.1). Lineage (NCBI taxonomy): Eukaryota > Viridiplantae > Streptophyta > Pinopsida > Cupressales > Cupressaceae > Thuja > Thuja plicata. The sequence continues at coordinate 1,914,182 of MU225806.1, read as the reverse complement.
AATTTTCTCCACCAAACCTTCCATATATTCCTTAGTTCCTCTTTGAATTGTAAATTGATATCTTAATACATGTATTTGTCTCATTTTTCCCAAGGTAGAAATATGAGGTAGGAGAGGAACTTAGATTCCTCAAGGACAAGCGGATTCCACCCTGTCTTGAGGAATTTCCTCTTAGTCATTCACAATCACCATTTCATGTCATTTTGGAAGTTATCCTTTGTATTGCAACCTGTCCAATTGTGTGGCCTCTTTCTTTAGTGGTTTCTCCTCAATCATGCCATCAATTGCCTACAACAAGGTGGCAGAAATCAGGGGGTGGAGAGGAATTTTTTTCTTCTTTAAACTTCAGCACTTTAATCTTGTCCAACCACCCTCTTTCTAACTCAAACTTGCAGCAATTATGCCCAAAACATATTTTTCTAACCTTTAGGGCATAAATCATAGGTATGAGAGGAATTTTGATTCCTATACAACTGGCAGATTCCACCATGCCCAGAGGAATTTTCCTCTTGGACATGCATTTTCCACACTTTGTCTTGAATCTGATTTTCACCTTTTAATTCTTCTTAGACCTCAAAATTGTCATACTTATTCACCTAAACTCCCAATGACATTCCCATAGGATAATTGGAGGAGATTTGCATGATTTCAAACAATCAAAAGGAGGGCAGAATTTAGAGTTATGAGAGGAATTTAGATTCCTCAAGAGCTAGTGGAATCCACCATGCTCAGAGGAACTTTCCTCTTTCACTTGCATCTTTAAAACCTCAAACTTGCTCCTTGGTTGAGTTTGAAACCATCTCATGCCCATTTTCAATGCAATAATTCTCTCCATCATGTTTCCAAAGTGATATGGATGATTGCTTCATTCTAATTTTGTCTCCATTAAGTCTGATTTTGTGATCAAATTCCTCCTCTAATTTTTCACTTTCTCTTCATGATTTTGACCTCCCAACATATTGATTCACTCATCCATTTACCTCAAAACCTTACCCACGGGTGGACTTGAAGGGTTGGAGAGGATTTTAGGACATAAAAAGGAGGCATAAATTTAGCATGTTAGAGAAATTTGGATTCCCCTAGGATAGGAGGAATCTTTCATGCCTAGAGGAATCTCCTTTATGCACAACTTCACCTCAAAAATCAACAGTTTTGCACTTTTTCTCACCAATTTGGACTTGGAACTCGCTTTTGCAAGGGGCATGATTTTGGAGGGTCAAAGGAATTTGGATTCCTCTAGGGTAGGCGGGATCTTCCATGCCTAGAGAAATTTCAATATTCAACATGCCTTCAATAGTGTGACCTCCCACAATCTTTCCTGACTTTTTAAGGTTAAATTTAAGATGGACCAAGGATTTTCTAATGACTCTAACTCATTTCATCACAAATAACTTGGTTTCAACTCGACCCCCCTGGCCAACTTATCCCAGCTCTCACTCACATCCTAGACAGACTTGACTACCTAGAAGGCCAAAAATGCTCAAACTCATCTCTCAGACTTGGAGACTTGAAAATGTTACCAACTAAAAGCACCTGAGACCACCTACGCGCATCTAAGACCACTACTCCTACTTCCAAAGCAAAAATGAGGGGCTCCGCATTTTCAATGGGGCGATGGTGTTAAAACCTCACAATAGTAACATATCCTCTTTATGTAATCTTAAGTGGGTCTTTCTCAATTCCTTTTATGATGGATAGCAACAATGTAGTGGGGAGTCTGGAAAGAAAGGAATAGCAGAATATTTAGAGAATCCTTCTCTTCTACTGATAATATTTCCTAAACATTAGTTTCTCTATTTGGGAGAATTTTCTAGTTGGACAATGTTTTGGTTTGTAACATGGACAAAAAAAATTGTGTCTAATTATGAATGGAAGGTGGCTAGGAATTGGAAGATTCCCTATGATATCTCTATTCCTCTGCATAAGTTTAAAAGGGTTAAAAGGAATGTAGTGTGGAAAGTTCCCCCATGGGAATGGATCAAAATCAACTTTGATGGGGCAACTAAGGGTAATTTGGGGCCTGCAGGTAGTGGGGGTGTTGACAGATTATGATTGTAAGGTTTATTACAGGAGTGGAACTCTATTTGGGTATCTAGTCAAACCACTTTGCCAAAGAAAAAGTCGCTTACATTGGTTTGAAGCTCATCCAATCTCAAGGGTGTAGGAAATTCTGGCTTGAAGGAGATTCATTAAATGGTATTATATATGATTGCCTTTTCTATTCTTCAATCTTTTGATGAATGTCATATCATGCACATTCTAAGGGAAGGGAATGTGGTGGAAGACTTTTTTGCCGACCTAGGTATTTTGTCTGATCATTAGCATATGTTGGGTTCAAATGACTCGCTACCTATTTAAGGCTCATGTTCTTATTAATAATGAAAGGATTAATTGTTAAGGCAATGCATCGTTACATGTTCATCATTACTAGTTGTCATTTCAGCTTTAGTCTCCCATGAATTCTGGGTATTTTTGTGTACACCCCTAGTTCTTTTGGTTTATTTGTTTGGCTTGTCTAGTGTATATGGCTCTTGCAGTTTGATTAAGTGTGTCCTTTCTACTAATAAGATGGGGGTGAGAGGAGAAAGGTGGAGCCTTCTAGCTGTGACAAATTGAGAAATTGCATTAAAGGGTAGGATAAACTGAAGGATAGTGGTGTGACCTAGTACTTGGAGCATCTCCATGGTGCTAACCCTCATACGACCAAGGTCTTTGTTTTTGGTTGGAATGATAGAACAATCCATGTGTTTAATAGGGACTCGGTGATTAGTGAGGACCTAATTGCCTAAATCACTACCTTTCCACCAAAGGCAAGATATTATTTAGAGACCACAAAGCCATTGTCGATGCTTTGAACATTTTTTTTAGGAAGGCAGGGTGTGATAAGCTGGATAGGACCAATGTTGGTGGCTAAGACCAAGACTCTATCAATCCTTGTTGGGCGAAGATTGTCGAGGGAATTATGAGATGTTTTACCTTGGACATGGACATTTTACTAGCTTGTTTAGACACAATTTTATTTTGTTGAATCACTTTCACCATAAGCGAAGGGTGTTATTTCTATTTTACCTGTTGTCTTCCCTTGAGTAGGGGATTAAGGATCATGTCAAAAATTCAAATTTCCTTATTCTTCATGAGGGACTAATTTTTATCATCATGGAACATGTTAAGCCTTTTTTCTATTTAGAGCAACCCCAAAAATCTTAAACCTAAGTATAAGGAGTATAAACATGTTTGTGTTCAAGTGTTACACTGATATGTCCATGGAGTCAAAGAATAAAGGATCAAGGGATGAAGTGGAACTATTTTTAGAGGTGGATGAAGCTTCATCTTCTCCCAAGAAAACTGCTAGAAAGAGGCCCCGAGGATCTTGGTCTAGTGACTCATTTTCTCAAGAGGAGGAGGCTTCTTTGGCTAAAAAGAGGAGAAACTGCCTTGTATAGCTAAAAATGGTCATAAGGAGAATATACAAGGGAAAGGGAAAGATGTTTTGGTGGAAGAAGAGTCAGGAGATGTGATGATTGATGATGTTGGTGACGAGGAGATAGGAGTAGATGAGGTCAATTCCCCTATGTAGAAAGGTCATGGGGATGACAAGCCAATTGAAGAGTCAAGGGGTGATGATCAATGTCTTGAGGAGAATGATGTGTCTGACTAGAGTGGGGGACCGACTTGAGGATATTATTGCTCAAATTCATAATGGTGATGTAGGGTAGGCTAAGCTCTCTACTTATTTAATCTCAGAGTTTAATGGTGTTCATGAGAATTCGTTGGATTTTCAAAGCGGATTAGAAAAGGTTGAATCGAGGGAGAGAATTGAGAGGAAGAAAGAAGACAATTCTAAAATGTTGTCCATCCTGGAGAAAGTGGCTATGGATGTAAAAGTCCTTAGGAATAACTATGAAACTAGGATAATGAAGTTGGAGGTCACCATCAACAATGTTAATCGTAAGCTGGAAACGGTGGTGAAAGACGATCTTTCCTCTATAGTTGACAGTGTGGAATGGCTTGAAGTCCTTAATGATAAACTGAAGATTTTGAAGATGCCTACTTAAATCAAAGATAATTCTACCAATGGTGGTAGTAATGTGCATTTAGGCAAGGGTTTGAAGGAAATGTGGATTCTTTGGAAGCGGTGCAAGAAGGGAGTAATGTCTCTTCTAAAGCATGGTCCATCTACTAGAACTCGAAACCACTCTAAGCAAGGGGTGGATTACTCTAAAATCATAAGGGAGGTTATTGACCTCCATGACTAGCCTATTAACAAAACTTGAAGGAAGCCTGTATTATAAAGGAACTCTAGTAGTTCTCTTTTATTGCTATGTTCTAGGTGTTGTTGTTGTTTGCTTGATGATGGTTTGTTTTTTAGTTGCTATTGGTTTTCTGAAGTGTTTCTCTTAAGCAGCGTTTTGTTGTAAAAGGTTTCACAGCTCCTTCAAAATCTACTTTACCTTTAACCAAAATATACAATTTAAATGTTTTCTTTAATATCGCTCTTAAATCACACAACTCTAAAGCCCTTATGTCAAAAGTGAGAGAATCAAAAGTCTGATAGTTTCTCCGCAAACTTGAACTAGAAAAGAACTTGATATAGATTCGGAAATTATTTAATGTATAGCTTTCCTAATCATAACTAACTAATAATGACTTTTCAAATTTTATAAAATAGTTGAAACAATATTACAAAATCTTTAATAAGTAAATATATTTTAATCATTAAACTAAAATTAAATGTTGAATCTTCATATATAAAAAATTGGCAACATGTGACTATCAATGACTATCAAGACATTATGTCAAACAATTTGTAATTACTAGGCATAGATGCACATCTTGAATATATCCCCACTCAAATCTAACTCTAATACCAATGCAATATCTGAGTTAATACTACATTGGATATCTAGCTTATATAATTGTATTCCACCCAAATGTACTTTAATCTGCAGCTTTCCCATCAAATCTCAATAAAAACATTACTACACAGTTTAACAACCATATTTCAACTCTATTGATACGGTTCGAGAGCATCGTTATGGTTTTTTAAGAAATGTTCTTTATCATAGTAATTTCTTCATCTTTACAAGCTACTATATATTATAACTCTACACTCGAAAGAAAACTTGTTGATGGTTTCATGTTTGCCCATGAAATTACACCTCCACTTAAATTGAAGTAGCATCTGGATGATGATCTTTGGTCATAAATATTCCTCGCCCAATATGTATCATAGTATTCTTTTAAATTCACACTTACTGTAATCTCATGCTTGATAGTTCTTAAAGATAGATTTAAAAAATCTTTTGACTTATGCCCAATGTTGTCTGTGTACATCAAACTTCCAATTACTTTCTAAAATGGAATAATATGCCTATAGTATTCTTAATTCTTGTATTTTGGCAAATATTTCCATTTAAAATTCGTTGCCAAATTACATTGCAATTATTCATCTTTAACCATTTAAGGATGTTTTCAATGTGGACTTCAATTGATTAAAATGGTTTTGTTTATTGTGATCGTCTCTTAAAATTTGAATGCCCAAATAATAATGAATTCCACCATAATTGGTAATCTCAAATTCAGCTGGTAATTAAACTTAAACAAATCTAATGTTTTCAGATTATCAGTTATGATATTATCACCAAGATACTTAATGCAACTACCAATCCTCCTAGACGGAAGCATCAAACCATTCATACCATGATCTTGATGATTATTTTAATCCATTCAATATATTCTAAAATTTGCACAGTAATTGCTCTTTTCATTCTTGTATGCGACCTCCAAGTTATTCTATATATGATTCTTTTAAAAGCTCATTTAGAATTTTTTGTTTTATATCTAATTGATGCACAACTATGATTAATGTTATTCTGATCACAACTGAATAAGTATCATGATAATACAAATTTACTATTTAGATGATCTTTTGCGTTTTCTTCCTTGCACGTGTTGGCCTCCTAATCTATGATTGTTCTTGTATATGCTATATATAATGTATGACTGATAATTATAATGTCATCCAAGTAGAATCCTCGTGATTTAGTTCTTCATGAGACTCACAATCAAAATGTCTTATCTCTTAGCCTTTATATTATACATTTCTACTGGTCTTCATCAGAATTGGCATCTCTTCTGATTAGAACCTCGTGTGTTACGAGATCTTAAGCATATATATACTTAAATCAAAAGCACTTCTTGCCGCTGTCATTTAATTTCTTTTGCTCTTCGTCTTGCATGTGTGCATATGTCAAGAAATAAAAAATTCTCAACTCTTCAAATGTACTTCCAGAAACATATCATCAAAACTTTATCAAACTTCTGCCACACATATAGACATGTACGTGGACACCACAGTTTACCTCGACTTCATCAAGCCTAATACCCTAATATATGGCTTTTATAATAAAAAGCTTATGTTCCATGGCATTTCAGGGATGGGGACGGTTAGGATAGCAGGGGACACGTTTCTGGATATTTCCTAAAAATTCAAAAATAGGGGACAGCAGGGGACGGTGTTATACAAATTTTTAAAATATATGTATGTGCGTAAATTTTTCAAAATATATTAAGATATTATAGATAGAGAGAGGGAAGATAGAGATGTGCCAATAATTGATAACAACAAGAAAATGCACAAATAAATCACTGATTCAAGAGTTACAACAGTAGTATAACAACATAAATGATAATAGCAGTAGTATAAATCAGTATAACAGCATTATAACAATAGTCTCAAACATCAAGCCATGGTCTATCAATATATATATCCAAATCAAAAAAGTCTCAAACATGTATCCAAAGGTCTCAAACATCAAAATATCACAGACTAGAGGCACATCCTACGAAACTAAGCCTCATTCTAGCTATCACTATCCAAAGGCTCAGAATCATATGAGTCACTATCTCCCTATGGCAGAAGTGGATCATCCAATGATAGCCCGACTAGTCCTGGTTGCACCTCCTCATCAATGTGCCTAACATCTTCAGGATCAACATCCCATCGTGCTGCTGGTGTCTGTCGATACTCTGTAGTATGTTAGTCCTGAAGTCTCTAAACACTATGAATTGCAACAAGTTTTTCAGCTCGTTTTGAAGTAAGTTTGTTTCTCTTAATGTAGTAAAATATTTAAATTAAATATTAGATTTATAATTTTAATATATTTTAATATTTATGATTTAATATATAAAATTTTAAACATATTTAATTACAAATTTCATTGTCGAATCTCTTCCCATGTCGAATTTCATTTAAATTTTTAAATTTATTGTCTGCAGACACGAATTCAAACCTTGTGGGCCCCCACATTGTCAACTTGGCAAAAAAATATTTTAAAAAAATAAGTGTTTTTATTTATTTTTTAATACCAAAAGTCATCTGAATGTTTTGGGGACGCTTTTTGTTTCGGGGACATTTTGGGTGTCCCCTAGGCGTTTCAGGGATGTTTTGGGTGTCCCCTTGCCCAAATGTCAAGGGACATTTTCTACGGTTTCCTGTTGTTTTTAAATCGGGGACAGTTGGGGCACATTTCCTTTTCGTCCCACTGTCCCCAAATTGTTTCGGGGACGAAAACAAGTCCCTTGAGGATAAAAACGTGTTTCCACATAACATAGTTAAAAGCAACAAAACAAGGGTGTTGTCCCTTATAAAACAAACCGAAGGCATAAAAACAATATTAATTACAACAAGGTCAAGAGAAGACCATTAAAGACTAGCAGCACAGCTAGTAACCCACATCAAGGATGGGTACACATCTCACCCACAGTGTTGGGAGAAGGGTGAGACTGCAAAGTGATTACTCCTTCGCCGACGAACAACTTATCCATAGGATCCCCAACACAAGATGGTGGGACCTTCGGAGAGAGAATCGGTATCATCAACACGACCAGAGTGCTGACAATTTTGAACCTCAACAACCACATGCTAGAGCATATCAAGAGCAGTAGCAGTCAAAGAAGAGTTAACGCTGCTAGAGGGGACTAAATTAGCAACAAGAGGTGGAGACAGATCCACTGAGATAGAGGTTAGAACATAAGGAGCATCACCCAGGGGGAAGACATCATTAGCCTGAAGAGTGTCATCAGAGGAGTCAGCAACCAAGACAATCAAATGATCATTATTTGCATCCATCCACCATGTAGCAGCACCCTTATGACACGAAAGAGAACAATTTGTGGTCAAATGACCAGTAGAGAAGCACCGCCTGCATTTGAAGGGGAGGCCCTCAAAATCCAGCGATTGGGTTCATGGCTTGTCCCCGACCATAAGAACCACATCCCCCGGAAGGGATGTGGAGATGTCAAGGTCAACCAGAATGCGATCAAAAGTAGATCAGCTCACTTCAGTCGTGGCCTCATCCACCTTTAAAAACTGGCTAATAGAGTTGCCTATGGCCTCAAGGCAAGAATTCTCCCAAAAATGAAGGAAAAGATTTGGGAGACAAACCCACACTAGATGCACGCTAAGCGGTTCAGTAAGAGGGTTAAAGGAGGCTGTCCAAGGTTTAGCTGAGAGTGATTCCCCCACATCCATAGTTTGCTCAATATCAAATCACGTTCGTCCTCAAAAGTAAAAAGCTTAATATATGTTATCATAGTATACATTCTAGAATTTTAAGATTATGTAAATAAAAGAGGTTCAGAGGAAGTGTACCTTTATTTAATCTCAAATATAATGTATATGGTTGTCACATATGAAGACACATATTTCCTTATCGACTGATTAATCTAAAGCGCATAATTGTGCTCCGTCAATGGTGGAATAAAGAATAAACTATGACCACTGGTACAATGAATTAATAGAGTCCTAACATTTATAAATATGCATCTAAAAAAATATCATCTACAAAGCAGGGATACTGCAAGTATAGTCCTGCCCAATGCTCTTGCTGTCTATGATATTAGACAACTTCAATATCCACTAAGCCTTTGCCAGAGGGGATTTTATCTGCACTTCACAGATCGAACCAGGAGACATGTATAGTAAACTGCATACTGAAATACTTTGCTCATGGTGGAATTGAAGTGCAAAGATATAATAGCATATGGGTTTTTCAATCAAAATGGATTTCCTACACAAGTCATGGTGGAGTTGGAGCGCATAAACATAAATGCATATAGCTTTCTAAAAAAATAACTTCCTAGACGAGTCATGGGGGAGTCGAAATCCAAGATATAATAGCATGTTTATTTCTCAAACGAAAAAGATTTTGTAAAAGAAAAAGAACACCCAAATGTATGTATTTTAAAATTTGTGGATACTCTAACTATGTGTAAACGTAAAAGGCCTAATAAAGAGACATTGCTTTGATCTCAAAAATGTAACGCAGATGATTTCTCATTTATGAAGGCAACGAGATATTTTTTTGTAATACATTAAAGCAACTTATTGTGCTTTATAGATGGTGGAATAAAGAATAAACTATGAGTCTATGGCTAATGATACATGAGCTAACAGAATCCTACATTTACAAATATGCATCTGGAAAAATATCATCAACAAATCAGGGAGACTACAAGAAATAGACATGTTCAATGCTCTTGCTGTCTATGATATTAAATAATTCCAGACTCCACTAAAACTTTGCCGAAGGCCTTCTCTGCACGTCACAGATTGAACTAGGTGACATATAATAGCATACTGCATACTGAAATATTTGGTTTGTGATGGAGCTGGAATGCATAGATATAATAGCATACAGACTTCTCAATCAAAAAGGATTTCCTAAATCAGTTTACATCCACCTCTTCCGCACAAAATTTTCTTTTGTCTTGTTAATATGATTGTTTCTTGTAACTCGCTGTACCTCCTCGGGCTCTGGTGTTGATCTTCCTGATTTCAAGTTTGAATTAGTGTCTACACCCAAAAGAACATTACCACTTCTGGAACTCTTTATATTTTGTGAGACTGAAGAAGAGCCTGATTTTCTGTTTTCATTTGTATATCTTATGTCAGCAGCACTCTTCCACAGACCATCTCTTGTCCGTGATGACTGAGCTGCATTTACCTTGGAACTCTGTTGTCCGGTTCTGTTATATCCAAAAGCATCCCTTCTGAATCTTCCGGAAGTAGGTGATGAACTTCTACTAGTTCCAGTGGATGATACCCTTCTAGATCTTCCAGATACGGGTGATGAAGTTCTGCTGGTTGTCGTTGACTCCCCTCTGAATCTTCCAGAAGTGGGTGAAGAATTTCGGCTGTTTCCAGTAGAATCTCTTTTGAATCTTCCAATGGCAGGCGTTGATATATGTGCTTTCTCATTATATCCTAGAGAAGATGAACTTGTGTACCCACTTGCAACTAAGTCCCGATTTTCTTTAAGTGTCAAACGTTGAATTTGACAACCATTAATATTGTCAGTACTATCAGGCGATGAAGGTATGTCCAAGTCAAAAAGAAAATTGGTGGACATGACAGGGGGAATGGAAATTTCATTGTTAAAAAGTAAAGAGGGTGGTATCTTAAGATTCATTAGTTGGGAAACCTGTAAAAAATCAAGGCAGTATGAGCATCAAGGATAGAATAACAGAAAACTCAATCTAAAAAAAGATGAAATAACAGGACGGATATAATTAAGATGGAATTTTATATAAAACTTCTCACCTTCTCTTCTAGGCTAATCAGATCTTCTTTCAGTCTCCTGATAGTAGAATTCTTTTTCTTACAGATCTCTTCCATAATGGTTAGTCTCTGTCAAACAAAAAGAATAACAGTAAGGAAGTACTGTCGTGGCATCCAAATCAAAAAATTTGGAAGATGCAAAAGATGGAGTACAATGTGGAACCTTCGATCTCTGTACTGCCAAAGTCATCTCCTTTATAATGGCATCTTTCTGCTTACAATCATTTTGCAGATGAGCAATCTCCTCTTCTTTTGCTGCAAAATTCAACTGTGGTCCAGAAAAATGGCATTATGAAAGCAGATATGGCAAACTTCAATCAATTTAAATAAAAATTGTCAAGCTATTTTACAGTCGTGAATAAGATCAAGTGAACCACGATTCTCAAGCTGTAATAGGAGACAGCCTACAGGTTTTGATATGCTCTAAGAAAGAAAATATAAACCTACCTGACAATTGTGAATATGATTGACTGAAGTGTGGTCCCCATGCTGTAGCTCCTCTACTAAGTCGACCAGTTCTGATTTTGCTTCTGCCTATACATATAAGGATACTGTGTTGGCACATGATTCCTTCAATATATATTGTCATGAGCATAGTACAATCTATCGAAAAAAAATGTAGTCCCATTTCCTGATATATACTTGTACATGTCATCTAATTGATCATCCAATCTCGTTCAGTTTCTGTTTATTTTTGTTGAATGGAGTTGGATAAAGAAATAAGGTCACATTCAGTAACATAATTGGTACGGATAGGGAAGATCAAAGATGAAATGACAAAGTTACGGTTGAAGATGTGTAAAATTTCACCCATTTTAATTGTTATCGAATTTTAATAAAGTTCAGGTGTCTTGGTTAATGGATGATTATCATGTACTTCCTGAAAATATAACACCTAGTCGGAGAAAGATCAAATACAGAAAATAAATATTTTACCATGTTCTTTCAAATAACAATGATTTTAACACGCATTTCCAATATACCTGATTGTATACTCCTTGCTTGAGAGCCTCAGCTAACTTTTCTTCTGCATCTTTTACCTTTTTATCACATTCTTTAATATACTCCCTAAGCCTTCCCAACTCAGACTCCATGTTAGCTACCTACACAGGAGGAAATCTTTAACAACCAATTCTAATGCAGTATCTTTGTTGACAATGTTTATAATATTTAGTAAATTAGTATAACTAAAAACTTACTTTTGCTGCAGCAATATCCAATTCACTGAGCAATTTTTCTACAGCAGATTCCTCTGAACCATCTTTAGACCCAGAGTTTTGTATATCAAGAGGTGCAATGATCTTGTCCACAGTTCTCTCCACTGAAGCGACTATAGCAGAAGCAGCATCAACTTCAACAGAAGGCCAAATATTTTGTTCAGAAATAGAGGCAATAGAGGTGCAATCTGACATATCTGATAGTCGGCGTTCCTCTTGTTCTGTTGCAGCAACTGGCAGCTTATAGAAAAATCCATCTTCTTCCATTTCATCTTGAAGATTTGGCAGAAAATTTGCTTCAAGAGCATGTTCCTGCATGCTCAGCCACTGCTTCCATTCCTGAGTATCAAATTGTTTTGATGGAAAAAACATGGAGCTTTCTGTTTTTGCCTAAACGAACAAAGCAACACATCAAAATCAAAGGGAGAAACTTAAAAGAAATTTCAAATTAGGATGACATATATCATGTGCACATTGTAACTGTCACGAGTCTTATTAAACACCTTATCAAGATAATGGTCCAGTTCTGAAGGAGAAATATTTACAGAACACAAAACTTCAGGCAAAAGAGTATGCCAGAGGTCAAACAAGGACTTCTGGAGAGAATTTATTTGTGCAGAAGCTTGCTCCACCAAAAATTTCAAATCTCCAACAGCAAAGCCTGCATTTCAGAGCAGAAAAATAAATTCAATAAAAAAGGAACTCGTACAAAAATCAATAAATAAACAAATTTGATATTTTAACCTTGAGCTTTGTTCTGTATTCCTTCATGCATCAGCATAGCTCCAGAGCTTTCCAAACCTTCAAACTGAAAGAAGTTTCATTCATATTAGTTAATTTACGACTATATACAGGACCTTTAAACCAATCAAATATTCAAAAAGACCATCGTTCCCAAATATCAGCCAAAGAAATTCACTCTTCACAAAGTCAGATATTATCATGGAGCACTTAAGGAAAGTTAAACCTTTTCTAGAAATGAAGCAAATGCAGCTGTAACATTAGATGCTTCCTTCTGTAATATGCATTCTGTCCTCCTCTGTTTAACAGCACATCAAGTCACGATCAGGATTTTGTTCAAACATTTCCATGAGGTGGTGTCATTTTACAGGATAGGAGCTTCAACGGTCTTACCTTCAGTTCAAGAATGGCAGCAGCACATGGTGCATGAGGAGGATCAACTGAATTTGTCTTTTCTTCCCCTGTTTTCTCCTTACAATTCCCTGATACTTCTGTACTTCCTTGAACACGTGACTGCCAACTGAAAATATTCATCAACTTTTCAAATTTAAAATCATCTTCAGATTCTCTAACCCCATCCTCTCTCTCTGTATCCTCTTCTATACTAGTGGACCGATCCTGCAAGGAAAATATCATCTCCCACAAATCATTCAGCTTATGCCGCATAGCATCCAATGCTTGGTCCTGCAAATGCACATGCCAAAATTAAGAAAAACGAAACAATAAAAAAACTAGATTTCCAATTGAAGTGAGAGGCTCATCAACAACCAAGAGCTATGGATATTGATTATTGTTTACTTATAGATTTATAATCTATCAATGAAGGGGAAATTTTACCGAAAGTATTATGCAAGTTTCTGACTACATATGTATGGAAATATGTTAGTATCACAATCGAGATCATAGTCATGCAACTCAGACTCAAGAATTACTCATCAAGCCAATATACTAGGACATGAACATGGAGATCAGAAAAGATTTGGTAAAAAGGTCAGCAGTATCTGGGCAAAGATTTGAAAAGTGATAACTCTTACCCGCCTAGCTTATAGAAATTATAAGATTTCATGAACAGCTCTGATATTATTTCAACCAGTCTGAAACTTAACATAACTTGGAAAAGAGTGGAAGCACTGTTAATTGCCTCAGATACAATAAGAACTTATGCCCCAAGTAATAAGAGATGCCAATGCTTTGAAGCTGCATCTAGGTGGGATTAAAATGACATGAATTATGAGATAAACGATGCTGAAAGTGATGAACTAACAGGATATGTTCCCACCAGGGTTGTATCCCTTGCAAAATTTGACCATCCACCATAGGTTACATTTTGGGGACAGAGGATGGGTAGGAAATATTCACACCCCATCGCTGAATTTTCAAAAAAAAGGAAATGATTTGGGTGCTTCATTTTGGTACATTAGGGGATGGCTAGCTGTCTCCATGGCCCAAGCATATTTTCAGTCACTTTTTTGACTCTATACGGTTGGAATGAACCATCAGCATATGTTCCCATCAGGGTTGTATCCCTTGCAAAATTTGACCATCCACCATAGGTGACATTTTGGGGACAGAGGGATGGGTAGGAAATATTCACACCCCGTCACTGAATTTTCAAAAAAAAGGAAATGATCTGGGTGCTTCATTTTGGTACATTAAGGGATGGCTAGCTGTCCCCTGTGGCCCAAGCATATTTTCAGTCACTTTTTTGACTCTATACGGTTGGAATGAACCATCAGCCTTCAGCATTAAATGTCAATACATACCTCAATTTTTATATTTTTCATTCCTTATTTTGGTATGCTGATATTATAGTCCTTACCTTGTTAATGTTGTCACAGGCTAGAGTATGGAATCCATTTAATCAGATTTAGTAGGACTGTTGTAACTGCATAAAGGACTTCTCCTATCATGGTGATGGTGTAAGAGAGAGTTAAGCCCTAGAAGACACTTTTCATGTTATTGACATCTCAGTCCATACAGGTGATATCGCAGTCCTATACAGTACATCTAGTTAATAAAAAACCTCACTTCTTGTTAGAGAGTTGATTAAAGTTCAACCAAGTGATACTAATTAGCTACACCAGCATGTAAATGTGCAATAAATGTTCATAAATGTAGGAATAAATGAGTATATTCAAAATCAGATGTAAATGCATTCCTTTTATTGAATATTAAGAAATTTCAGGGCCAATTTAAGAGGAAAAGTTCAAAAATCTAAGTCAAGATAACTTCATCGTGTTCACATCATCAGTTCGTACACCTGCTGTCATTTGTACGTAAACACGTTCTCCTGGCCAGTTAAGAGAGAAAAATACACATCAAAAGATTCAAGATGCTCATGTCATCAGTCTATACAGCTGCTATTGCATGCCTGTACAATACAGCTTGGAGAGGGAAAACCTTTCCTTGATCAAGTTTGGTGTCAGGACTGTTGCAGCTACATAAGGGTAAGCTACTGGTCCTGGTGTGGGTTCAGGTTCAGGTTTGAGTGTTCAGTTTGTGGGTTTGAGAAAAAAACAAATTGGGGGTTCGATTCATTTTAGGTTCATCCATACAAAAATGAAAAAAATATAGATATCAGAAATATATACATATTTGTAGAAAAAATTAAATTCAAAATACCACACATAGCATCATACATTGTATAATAAATAAAACCACTATGCAAATAAAAAATATTACAATGTCAATTAGTCAAACTTGAATGTCATGATTGTAGGAGTAGATAGGTGACTCCTCAACACACCCAGAATCCTTGCAAGACCAAAATAGCTTCCACAAGAGAGAATAGCAAGATAACTTGCATAATTAGAAAGCATTAATTGAATATAGTTGAATATTGTTTCCTTTCGCTGTTTTTTTTTGCATTTTTGCTTTTGTGAATTTCTCGTAAAATTAGATCAATCTCGATAGTTTGTTGTGGCTGTGAAGAAAACCCAAAAATTGTTTTTCTCCGAGATGAGCCAATTTTTCTCCTTGAGGTTGGGCAGATCTGCAGCTCTGATACCATGTAAGAGTGGATAGGTGACTCCTCAACACCCCTAGAATCCCTACAAGACCAAAATAGGTTCCACAAGAAATGGCAAGAGAACTTGCATAATAAGAATGCATTGATTGAATATGTTGAATATGATATGTTCAATAAGATGCCTAGCTTAAGGCAATGTGGGATATAGTATCAACAAGTAACATGACACAAATATTAAATGCATAATGCAAATATTAAATGCCTAGATAACTTAAAGTAAATGGTGTGAACACGAACCCATTATAACTAACTTTTAAAAATGACACCTAAGACCTAATTAAACTTAACGTGTGAATAGGTTCCCACTAATGACTAGTTAGGAAATAACCTCATTGAGACTAACAATGATATATATTACATTTAGAAAATAACAGTGTCAAACATCAACAATCAGCCATCAATGATCAAGCATCATCATATGGGTCTTTAAAAATATCATCACCGTCCATATTAGATGATGTACATGCTAGAAAGTTAGAAGAACCACTGTGCCATTAGCACTGCCACTTTACATTTAGAAAATAACAGTGTCAAACATCAACAATCAGCCATCAATGATCAAGCATCATCATGTGGGTCTTTAAAAATATCATCACCGTCCATATTAGATGATGTACATGCTAGAAAGTTAGAAGAACCACTGTGCCATTAGCACTGCCACTACCAAATACATAATTGAATAAACCATATTATCGAAACATAATAATAGGCATTGTCTATTAACAACATCATCCCTTCCAAATAAATAGGTTGTCTCTAGAAAACAAGGAAAACAAGTAAGCATCAAGTAACACATGAAAGAGGATTGTTCAATTTGACGACGCTATTGTAGACGAGGACGTGTAGGCAAACTTGGAAGCATAGTTCGCAAACTCGAAGAGTACTCGGCAAGTCAAATAAGTTTTATGGAGGTCTAGGGGTAATGCCCCCAACAAGGCTCAGGTGTAATGCCCCTTCTAAGGGTCTAGGGATAGTGCCTCCAACAAGGTTTGCGAAGGTTTGGAAATAGTGCAGCCAATAGGGTCGAGGCACAACACCCCCAACAAGTGGGGCCAAGGGCAATGCCCCTTGTAGGGTCTGACGGCAACACCAGTGCAAGATTGATAGTCAGACTCCCACCACCAAAACCAAATTAAGACTTTCAAAACCACAAACCTTCATGATACACAATAAGAGAGATGAATTTTTTTGTCTTTAATATGAATTGGAATCCACATTTTAAGGTTTGGGGGCAAATTGCAATTTTAAGTAGAAAAAATAAGTTGCTAATTCGGGTTCAAGTGCGGGTACGGATACATAAATTATTATTAATATATAGTATTGTATATTTTATTATATAATGAAATGTATAAATATTATAAATATAAATGATAGTATTATTATATCATATATACTTTTATTGTATAACATATATAATATTTATATATTTTACTATATAATATATATATATATATATATTATATATATATATATATATATATATTATATATATATATATTAAAAAAACTTTAAAATTTATAGTTAAATGTAAAACATGTACTAATAAAAGTTTTCAAAAATAAATAAATAAATTTAGATAAACCTTAACTTGTTGCCTTGTAAGATACATTTATTCATAGCTGATTTGTAGCCTTAAACATGTCCAATAAACTGCATCCGAGACAAACCACTACCAATAAACTAAGGCGATGGAGCATATTGTCAAAGTTTTTTTTAAATCTCAATTTTATCAGTTTTTGGTTGGCCGAACCCAAACTGCACCTAGCCTCACACCTAGACCTAAAGCCACAAATTTGGTAACATAGGAAAAAAAGTTTAAAAAATAAAATGACAAGTTGTTGGGAAAAATATTGTTAGTGTTCATATATTTGTTAGAATTATTAGTTACATAGTTTGTTTAATACGTTATTTGATTAATGGTCGTATGTTGAGTTGTTAAAACAACTCAGTCTATTTAGGAATATTGTTTCCTAAATAATTGGATATGAAAATCCTATAAATATGTGTTATGTATTTAAATGAAATTAGGAAGCATCGTATTGATTGATTGTGTTAAATTTTTTTGCAACTTCTCTATTTATCTCTGCCCATATTCTTAATAAGGTATCAAAGCATAATAGATTATGTGCATGTCCCTATTCATTTTCTTTGCAGCGCGAGTCTTCTTAAAAAGATTGTGATGCATTTCCAAAAGCAATTTGATCCGAACATTTGCAGCACACAAGGAGAGAACTCTAATTGTTTGGTTATAGAGTGAAAGGATTTTTGTTTTTGCATCTTGTCTCCATATCCACAGAATATTTTCTTCTTGTCATTCAGATTTGGAAGCTACCAATTGATTTCTATGCCTATCGTGAGTGCCTAGCATAGTATAATTTGGTTATTGTTTGTGTTTGTTCGGGTATTTTTGTGAATGTATCTCTGAACGGGCGGTCTAATATTTTACTGGCATGTTATTCATTCGTTGTTGCCGCATCTAAAGTGAGTGCCAATCTCTTCCTATGGGTCTGGTCCATCTTCAAGTTGTTGGGAGGAGATATTGATTCAAATGTGAGCTCCTTGCTTCAAATTGACACCTCGTCTTCGACTGGAGACTCCTTTTTGGCATGAATAATTTAAGTTTTCACATTCCAATTTAGGCATTTGATCTTCTTTCTTGGCGGCTATTCCTCTTAGCATGAGAACTAAAAATAAATGGTAGCTTCAATATATTGTGGGAGGTGGCCGGTTTAGGGTTCAACTCTCTGCAATCGTGGGTTTCCTTCATTTGCATATGAGTGGCAGAATTGGAGTTAAGTTTGTTGGCTTTTGGTTATTCATCATGGCGTGAAGTTCGGCAAAAGATGTCAATGAAAAGTGATCTCTCAAGCAAGTGATTTTCCAAGGTATCATGGTAGTGTAGTTGTTTGATTTATGGGAGTTGTACCTTTTGTCAAGTGTCCTTAGCTTTGATAGGGTTCTTTCATGCAATTAATATTTCCAATCAAGTCAAATTAAATATTATTTATTGTTAAAACAAGTCATTAGTAATGTTTTAGACTTACTGTCTAATGATAAGTTTCTAAATTAAAATCAATTGTCCTTGTGTCAAAGTGTTATAGTCAAGGTGCATTATTGGTTGAGCCTAACACCTTTGATTAAAAGAGTAGTCATGGATAAATTAAGTTCATCGAGAAATTCAATGGTAGAGACTTTCATACATGGCAGATACAGATGCAATTGCACTTGATAGAAAAGGAACTTTGGGATGTTGTCAAACCAAACTCAGTCATACCAATTGATGCAAATGAACTTGCGAAGTGGAATATCAAAAATCAAAAAGCTTTGGGAACTATTGGTCTTGGCTTATCAAAAGCATATTTACACCATGTGGATTTTGTGAAGTCGGCAAAAGAGATTTGGGAGTCTTTGAACAAGCTCTTCAGATCTAAAACAGAAAGTGCTAAGACAACATTAAAGTAGAGATTATATGGATTGTAGATGGAAAAAAGGTACAAAAATGGCAAATCACATCAATAAGTTTCACTCTCCTAAATCAATTTGTTGGGATTAATAAAAAGGTAAAAAATGATGATGCTAAAGCAATGCTTATGAATAGTTTGCCTAAACATATGTCTGGAATGGTGTTCACATTAAGCAAGGTAACCATTAGTCTTTAAGGAGTAATATCTACTCTACTTGATCATAATGAAGACTCGGAATCTGAAGAGGTCTTATATGTGCATAACAAAGCAAGAAAAGGTAAGTAAAAATCCAAGCATATTCCTTCACAAGGAAAAATCAAATGCTTCTATTGTAATGAAATAGGACATGTAATTTTGAATTGTAAGAAGAGGGCCCAAGATTTACTAGATGATGAATTGGATCATCATGCTTCCTTAGCTAAAGAAATTAATTGGGAAAACTATGCCCATGATGAAGAGTTATCATGTCCTAGTGATGAACAATAAGTGTTTTAGATAAATTCAAGACTGGAGATTAGAGGCATTGGAGGTTGTAGGACAATCAGCGTCCTCTTGTTACTCACCAACGACGAGGCCGCTCATCAAGTTTGGTGGCATTTTATTTTCTAGTATGCAACATAATATGATTTGGTTTTCAATGTTTTTGGTTGTGTGAATAAGTGGAATTTCACATTGTGGGGGGGAATATAACCAATGTTCCATTCCCATTTGTGATATGTATGTTGATTCCTATATAACTTCCCTAGTGTAAAATATTGTAATGAACAAAAGCACTAGTGTAATGCAATTCGTGGATCTTGAAAAGGTTTGTGGGTGGATCTAGAAAACCACACGAGGTGGACAATTGTTGGGTTCCTATTCATATCAAAGTTTGTGGTAAGCTTGTGTGAAAACCAAGAAAGGTTGATGGGAGGTGCCTTTCATTTGAATTAAGATCGTGAGCCTGAAGAGTTGGGCTTACTGCAGGTGGAGTGTGAGTTCTTACCATGTTCACACTAAGGGGGGGATGTTAGGAAAACTATTGTTAGTGTTCACACATTTGTTATAATTATTAGTTACATTGTTTGTTTAATAGGTTATTTGATTAATGGTCGTATGTGAGTTGTTAAAACAACTCAGCCTATTTAGGAATATTGAAAATATATAAATAAATTTAGATAAACCTTATCTAAATTTACATAAACCTTAACTTGTGATAAACCTTAAATGAATGTTATTAAAAATATATAAATAAATTTAGATAAACCTAAACTTGTTACCTTGTAAGATACATTGATTCATAGTTGATTTGTGTCTTAAACATGTCCAATAAACTACATCCAAGACGAACCGCTACCAATAATCTAAGGCAATGGAGTATAGTGTTGAAGTTTTTTTCTTTTAAATCTCAATTTTATCAGTTTCCAGATGGCCAGACCCAGACCGCACCTAGACCTAAAGCCACGAATCCAATAACATAGGAAAAAAGTTAAAAAAATAAAATGGGCCAAAGTCGCCCTGGGTTAACCCAAGACAAACCCACAAGATTTGAACACGACCCTACCTAAACCCACAAGAGTTTGAATCTGAACCCCAAAATCGAACCAAACCAAACCAAGGTCCAAGCTCTCCATGGGCCAAACAATAACATAGATATAACATTACTTCCTCACAAAGTGTTCATGTAAGAGAAAATTAAGCACTAACATATTTTCCTCACAAAGTGTTCATGTAAGAGAGAATTAAGCACTAGATAGCATTTTTCATTTTACTGGCATCATCTATCTATACAGTTGATATCACATCCATGTACAAAACAACTAGAGTGAGAAAATTGGCGCTTTTTCATACGTAGGGTTTATAGTTCATCCTAGCTATAAGGAGAGAAAAATGCAATGTTATAAGATGCTGATTTGGGACAATTGCAATGTTACAAGATGTTGATTAGGGACAATTGCAGATTTTCTATGTTTTTGTCATTTTGTATTTAAAACTTGCAGCCTTTTTAGGCATTTCCTAACAGCAGGAGATATTATGGAACAGCTAATAACACTCGCTAGATTATCAAAAATTTGCAGCCACCCAAAATACTAAATACCAAGAATGTAAAAAACCTCAAAAAATATTTTTTTCCTTTCAAACCATTTTGATTCTCTACATCATTCAAAGATGCAAGAGAAGATCATAATGGATTTGAAGGAAATAAACATGCAACTTGATACGAGCCACAATCTCTCAAAAAATTGGAAACAAAATGATATTTCCTATCACTAAAGCTTCAATACCTAAACTCAAAAAATTGGAAACAAAATGACATTTCCTATCACTAAAGCTTTAATACTTAAAATTCTAGTGTAAGGAGTAGATATTATAAAACTATAAATACAAATGACTGCATTCAAATTAGTAATACAAAGTTAGCTTCTAATAACTAGAGAGAGATACGCAACACCTCAATAAGAAAAATATCATTTAACTCACAATAACATTTGATCATGAAATTAATCACAAAGTGAGTCATTATGAAGCAGACTAAATGGAACATTACTTGCTAACAATAGAAGATGATTTCCATGAACCTTAGGCATGTGGATAAAATAAGATGCCTCCCACAATGTGACACATATTACTCAACAACTAAGCAAGCTTATCATATGCATACTAAAACCTAGGATAAGAAAATGGATATGCAAATGTATTATTCACTATAACAACTACCATGCTGCATCTTGCCTTTGCATGCAATTCGAATTTAATATAGTACTAAGATCCATTCCATGCCAATGAAGGTTGCCCCATATAGAGGTTTTGAAGTTAACAAAGAGTACAAGGCAATAATATGTAGACCCCTCCCTAATCCTAGAGATTTTAAAGTTAGCAAAGAGTACAAGGCAATAATATGTAGACCCCTCGCTAATCCTAATTGGCAAGATGTAGTCAAGAATGAGTTCATTGATTTTGTCAAACCTAATGGCCAAAGCATCGTAACTCTTCAAGACAAGTTTAAAGTTGATGCTCACAAGTGGTAGTACTTTCATCACCTAAAATTTTCAAACCTACAACCTCTTCCAATCAAGTTTTATCACAAGTTATAATTTGTTTTTTATGTTTGAAGTTCTATTTATAATTTTAAATTTTATAACTTTAACTCTTCAACAATAACATAGTCGGTTGCTAGTTCATCTACATCAAAGAGGAATTGGAGCACATGCTCCTCCATTCACTTGGTAAAATGCAACCAACTACACTTAAGAAAGTCAAATATCAAGCCAAAGAATACTAACTTGGATGCTTCCCAACTGTTACACTTGAAGTTTAGGACAAGCCACCTATTAAGCATGTGCATGCTAATGGTACCACTTATGATTCTTCTAATATAATAGTAACTACATTATCTAATATTGACTGTGAAGATAATGATGTTTTTGAAGACCCATTTGATGTCGAAACCTAATGGATTAATGTAGACATTAGTTTTAAATTTAAGATTAAAGTTTTAATTGTAATTTATAAATATATATCAAGACATTCAAGGTTTATCTAATTGATATTGTAGTATTTTAAAAAAAAATATGGCTTTATTTATATATAATGCTACGCTGTTATTTTGAACTTATTGCACCTCTAAATATGTATATGTTTATGTTTTTAAAAAAAAATTGTATGAACTCAAAACAAACCCAAACCCAAAATATCTTTAACCAAAACCACAAGCGAAACCTTCAAATCTGAATCAATGTCGATAACTTAACTATCTGTTAGCCATGGTTTTGGGTTATGCTCAGTTTTCAGACTTGTTTCAACTGAGCTTTGGCCTCGATGTTATGTTGTCAATGTGCACGTATTTTACTTTGGCATGGATGAGGGCTCCAATAGAATCCCTCCTAAAATTCAGCAAAATGTAAAAAAAGCCATCGATGTGCTCAATTTTAACTTGGAACGGACTCTTCTGGGAATTATGAAAAACTGCATCCAGAGCTCCATCGATAATGGAAGATTTTCATTTAATTAGGCGATCTCATAACCAAAATTCTAAATCTCGAATGGCAGAAATCTACCAGCTGCACTGAAGGCACACCTCAGGGACAATTTTCTCCTATAACATGTGAATCGCTGCCACTGTTTGATGTGCGTCAAATGCAATCCAAATCATCTGATACTAAAGCGACAGGGTTAAATTCAATGCATTTCGAACTTCCCATGCATTAAAACCACCAATGACTTCACTAAAAAGCATCTTCTTCCGAATTAAAAAATAAATATGGAAACCCTTGGTTTACGTATAGGAGACTTTTAGCATTCACCAAAACCTTGTAAAGCTTTAACTTCCAGAACAATTGTGTTCTAGGTTGGCACATCTATCTAATTCTATAGATTATACTTTCAGGATGCGGGGCCCATTAGATCCCACATTTGAATTTTATTATGTCCCTCTTGCAGAACATTAAAATCAACTCCACTTTGGCTACATACTAGAAATTCAAAATAATCGATCTGAAAAACTTAAGTTCAGACAAAAACAGGGCATTTCAATTAATACATAACACCAAATTTTCTGAACTACGACCCAAAGCACAATCTAATACCTCCAAACACAGTTTTTAAAACAATCAATCTGGAAAACTTAGTTCAGACAAAAACAGTGCATTTCAATTAAATTTGAGATGATTTTATTCAGTTAAGCAAAATATTACGCACCCGCTCATGAAGGGAGCGTTGGAGGATCTCAATTTCGCCCCCGCGCTTTGAATTGGCAGATGCAGCAGCGGCCACAGCGATAGTCAAAACCCTCTGAAGCGGCGAAAGTTGGTCCCATGTAAATTTCTGCTCATCCCAGAATTCCCTCCCAATTCTGTCATCAGACTCTGCAACCACCAAACATCCATCGAGTGAAAGCCATCCAGAACCCTCCGAACCATTTCTGTCATCGCAAAACCGCCCTTCATGTGCACTGTACATCGAATAAACCGCCGACCTCCACATTGCATCCTGAGACCGCGGATCATTCGGAAACCGCTTCATTCGACTGCGCGTGAGCGTGGAGCCCCTGCAACGCCCCACGCGCGGTTTCATCGAAACCATTACGCTCTGTTCAAATGCCATTTTCTCGTCTTCAAACCCGCTTTCCAAAACCCTAGCGACATCATCATCGTTGGAGAAAGACCCCGATATCCTCCGCAGCTCGCCAGGGCAGAGAGTGCTGCGGCGTTGCAGGCGATTATCCTCCATTGTCGAATCAAATCCTAAGGAAGCATTTCATCTGGATCTGAAAAAAAGCGGATTATCTCTTCTATTGCATTTATCCTTTCGAACTGGAGCGCACAGATAGACCAGTGTATAAATTTAGCCATTCAGTTTTGTTTTACTAACAGACAAAATGGAATTGGTGAGGGAAAGTCCTAATTTGAATTCTTGCCTTAAATTTGGCACAAAGTTTAACGAGTGCGCCGAGAAATGGCAGAATCCGTAGCAGCTAGCTGTACTTAGTTGTGGCTAAGTTTGGGGATATTTTTAGAATGTAATCCTGATTGCTGTCAAATTGAGATTTCTATGTAGCCGTTTGAATTGGAGCGGCCTCCGGAAATTGGTGACCGTTGTTGCCATACATGCATTTGGTCCGAATTTTATAGAATTTTAATCCTATTTTCCTTTTAATTTCCAAGGTTTATACGTTTAATTGCTTTTTCTGTGTTTTTCAAATTCAAATTTTGGAATATGCGGGCCCGGGGTTCTATTTTCCAAGGCTTTGTATTTTCAAAATTGGCGAATATGCCCTCCTTCAAAAAAGACCGTGCGCTTCGGCTTAGAAAGAAAGGCCTATCAAGGAAAAAAAATACAAAAAAATACTTCTTAATTGACATTGACAATCAATTGAATTGAAGTTCATTATTGACTATGGAGTAGCGGAGTTGGTTTGAGGTTGTAGGTGGATGATTCATGGTCTCGAGTTTCGATCAGTCTCGCTTCCCTGGTACCCAAGATCATGGTTAAAAATTATAAAATACTATATTAATACTTTTTACAATTAAATGAGAATTTGAATTTGACAATAGTTTTCAAAATAAATTTGATTTTTATAAAGA
>MU225806.1:1837140-1885891 GCA_018584345.1 Thuja plicata | reverse complement strand
AATTGCCTTTACCCATTTCTCCTTAACCTCCCCAATGAAGGACATTTGCATCTTGCTGGAAAGAAGGCAAATAGGGGAATCCATAGGATCAACACTCGTATAAGATGAAAGTAATACCAAACCTATTGCATTTGACACTATATCATATAGTTTATATATAGAAAAACTTTGAATATTGTCCTATTATCTCAATGGTGGAGCTAATAAATGTGCCACATGTTTTATCAATTCATTTTGTGATAAATAGGAGATATTTTCCATAGCAAGTTAAATTATGATATTGCTATCAGGATTCAACTGTGTAGTTTTTTTAGTCAAACTCATTGACCCATATTTCATGAGTAGTGTTTCACACAAACCCATCTCTCATGAGAATGAATAGAACACTTAGCACTCATTGGATCTAGGTGATGCTCACAGAGGTGAAGCACCGGGACTTCCTGGGAGGTCACCCATCCCAGTACTACTCCATCTCGAGCGCGCTTAATTCATTTTGTGTCATCTAACTTCACTCATATATGTATCTTGGCCTTAGTCTTTTGGCTAGTGTTTCTTTGCCAACTTCAACTAAAATGGAGTTGAAATATATCCAGTGTAGTGTAAATCTAAATTTAGCAAACTTGTTTGTATCACTCAAATCATACTTTATTGATGTTGCCTTAGAGAAAAGTGATGGAAGATCAAGTGATTTGATTGGGTCATGTCAGATGTTTATTCTGAAGCTTGTGACCTTATGAAATAATGATAGCTATCTCGAGTTGTTCACCAATTCATTCATTTCCAGTTAAAACCATCATAACTTTAGTGGGATTGGGAACCAATTACAAAATAATTTGGCATATGCCTCCAGATAGGATTTGGTTCATACACAACTTCCAACTAATCCCCCTATCTACCTCATTAACCAAATCTCCTACGTCAACTCTAATTAGTCTAATGGGCCCAATTTGCCAATGAGACCATCGATGGCCACCTTAGCCAACTATTCTGCAGCCTCATTGCGCTCTCAAAATATATGGTTGATGCTAAATTATTCAAAGAGCTCTAAAAAATCTAAAGTCCTATCCAACAAATATCCCAATCTCAAATTCTGAGTTTCTCTAGTCCTGAATGCATTGACAACAACTATTGAATCTCCTTCAATTTCAAGCCTATCAATCTCCAAGTCTTTGCATAAGAAAATATCCTCAATCAATACCTTGGATTTTATTACATTATTGGTGTCCTCTACCAATGGTATTGCAAGTCTCTCTGCCACTAAACCATCCAAAAGGTGAACTATCCCACCGACTCTTAAAGCACCCGAAATTCCCATGACATGCACCATTAAAGTTCAATTTGAACCAACCAAACTAAGAGGGATTCCAAGAACAACATTACCTTTCCTTCCTACTTCTTTCTCCACCTTTTTCAAAGAATTGGGGAATCTTTAAACCAGTCCAACCTTTCCTGATGTTGTTATCCCACTCAATGAATCAAAGTCCTTTTGCAAGTGGATAATTGTTTTCTATTAACTACCTCCATAATGGAAAGATCCACTTTATTTAATAGAATCTTCCTATCAATTGCCCTGTCTTGAAAAATAAGCATAAACCAGGGCAATCTTTATAAGGTCTACATGTGAATTCCCTAAGTGTATCTAGCTCATGCCTCCAATATTGTGTGTGTCCCAACGGTCCCTACGAAAGAACGCCAACATAGAAATATACATAAGGTGAATATGGAAACACTTGTTTCTCTACAATAGGTCCAAATATTGCAATATGCTTGAATGCGCAGACCTGCAGCAATGTGAGCCTACTACTCATAGTTAATTTGCACCTATATGTCACTTGGTGTAAGTGATGGTATATTATGGCTAACATGCATGACCCTCATACATACACAGTCCCCTTCATGACTATGCACTCTATAACTCATCCCCATCTTATCAAGAATCTGTGACCTCATCTAGCTAGCACAAGTAACCCTACAATGACAAAGTTGATAACCACTATGAGTTTCTCATGCCGTGTTGCCAATGCCTGTCATCTAATCTTATAGTCTCTGATGTCCAACACAGTGTCATTGCAATCAAATAGTCTACTCAAAGTTGCCCTTCCTATTGACAGCTCATACACTACAAGCTCTCCATGAATGGGTATCCTAGGTATACACCACACATCTTCCAAGGTGATGAAAGCCTCTCCTATGGGTAAATGTAATGAGTTAGTCTTTGAATGTCATTTCTTTGTTAATGTTGTAATTAGTCATCTACTTTTCCTAATCTTGGGTATGTATACATAATGTAATTCAAACCTAGGGCCAATGAACACTCTCACTCATACCCAATCAAGTGATGACATAATCTCATGCATGTTGGCCTTCTCTCTCATGTCTGTAGAGGGGGAGATCAACCTTAAAAAATAATAGGGGCAAGAGTGTCAATATTGTCTTATCCGGTGGTTTTGTTTATAAATAGTAAGCTTTACAACTTTGTGCGTGTCTAGAACTCAAAGTGTGGTCCTTAAACCAAATTTTTCCTATGTCAAAGTGCACAAATTGCACATGTAAGTGTGCAATACTTTCCCAACTACACAATACCTTTCTTGTGCACTTGAGTGGGCAAATATGTTCTCAAGTGCACAACATTGTTAAAACAACATATCCTTAGTCTAAGTACACAAAAATGTATCCAACTATACAATATGTGTGTCTAACTACACGACTTGTACCAAAACCCTAATTCAAGCCCTAAACACAAGAAAACATACATGGAAAAGTGTGATATAACAATGAAATAACAAGAAGGAATTTATGTATGTATCTTTGTCACTAAGCCCTCTGGTCGCCTATAGCTTTGCATGTGCTCACCATGATGATTATGTGTCAACATTCACACCATTCATATTGCTCCAAAGGTCCAAATTTGAACAAAATAAAGAGTGAAAATGAATTTTCTTTCCCTACCAAAGCCCCTTTTAACCTTTTCAAGTACCTAGATGGACATGCAAGTTTTAGCTTTTGTATTGGTCATGACCTTTTTCTCCTTCTAGACCTCATATCTTTTGTGTTTCAACTCTAATTTTAGTTCTATTTGCATCTGTGGAATCCTCACATCATTATCAACAAATAGACGTCTTTTATTTTGCAATCAATTTATCAAGGGGGCACCCTTATATCCTTTCATTTCTAAGGTAATTTTAATGTTATTTTTCTTAATTTTTCTTTGAAATAATGCTCAGAATCGCATTGTCTCAAAGAGGGGCAAAATGTAGACAGTCAAAAATGGTCAACGTGTGTAGTGCCACTTTTTAAGATCTTGGCATTACTTTCAAAAAATTATTTTGTCATTGTTCTAACTATTCATATATGTCACACATTTGACTTTTACTATTTATCGCTATTGTGCCATTCTTCATTAATTAAATAACAAAAATTATGTAATTAATCATTAACATTCATTCTCTAATTTTGTATCATGTTCTGTCAATTTACCCTTAATCACCTATCCAATCAAATAATCATATTGATTAATTAGTCCTTTAGGGTTGAATAACCATTAATTCGGTCTCTTATCCCAATGTCCCATGTCATGGTAAATAAATTGTGTTTATTTACCTCCTTTTCCCACATTTAATTAATTGCAATTAATTGTAATTAATTATTAATTTTCTAATTTTCCCAAATGTGGGGAATTAATAATTCCTAATTATTAAAATCCCCTTATTTCTAATTTATGAGTCTGTATTATGGCTCTGGGTGTGATGAAGTTACAATAGGGTCTCTGACATTTTATTATTTTTTCAATTGTTGTTTGGTCTTTTTTGACCTGTAGTTTGGTTGTTTCTTGTCTATGTACTATCTTGTAGCAGCATTTTGTAAGTGGGTTTTGGATCCTAGATGAAATCCATTTGTTAAAGGCTTTTAGGTCCCTTCAAAGGTACATGCATTTGGGCCAAATTTTATAGAATTTTATTCCTATTTTCCATTTAATTTCCAAGGTTTATGCGTTTAATTGCTTTCTCTATGTTTTTTCAAATTCAAGTTTTGGAATATGTGGGCCTGGCGTTCTATTTTCCAAGGCTTTGTACTTTTCAAAATTGGCGAATATGCCCTCCTTATTCAAAAAAGACCGTATGCTTCGGCTTAGAAAGAAAGGGCTCCATGAAGGAAAAAAAAAACCTCCTAATTGACATTGACAATCAATTGAAGTTCATTATTTTAATTTTAAAATATCTATTATATGACCAAAAATTTGAGAGGATTAAATAAGAATGGTCAAAAACATTCAAACATTATTTTTATTTTTATTTTTAATGGGCAATTTTCCCAAGTAGAGATTTAATTATTATTATTTTTTGTCAAACATCTTTTATGTAATAATACAATTTTGAGAAAATTATATCTAAAATATTCAAGATAATCTTGGTAAAATTTATATATTTTTTAAATAATAATAAAAATAATAAAATACCATACATATGAGTAGCAGAGTTGGTTTGAGGTTGTGGGTGGATGACGCATGGTCTGAGGTTCGACTCCCTCCTGGATTTGGTCTCGCCTCAGTTCGCCCTTGGTACCCAAGATACAGGACGCTAGGTCGTCAGGCTGGGTTGCAACCTCAGGGTTAAAAAAAATAAAAATAAAAATTATAAAATAATATATTAATACTTTTTTGTTGTGTGCTTCTTAAAACTATGAATTGGTGCGGCTCACTAGCACATTAGATCAGCAAATGCGTAAGCCCGCAATCACAATAGCCCAATGGGGTTTTGAACATTGGTGGACTCAACAACAACACCACTTAAACAATGGACTAAGTGGTGAACTTATTATTTATAATATTATAAATAGAATGATTTTCATATATATGAAAATCATTTTTTTATTTTTCAAAATATAAGAATAAAATGAATTAGTTATTTTATGAATTTGGTTCATATTGTTTAAATTGAATAAAAATTTAAATATAAAAAATTAATTATTCCATTACAAAAATTATCCAACAAATTTGAAATTCAAATTAGACATATCCCAAAAGAAAATCAAATTTGTGTGGAAGGTTGGCTACAAAAGATTGAAATATAGGAGGATAAAATGTTATGTTCAAGATGGCATAGACGGGATCATAGAGAAGATACATGTAAAATTAAACCTAGAATTGTGTATGTATGGGTACAAAAAAAACATAATGAGGTGCCTCATACCCAATCTTCTAATAATATGGCAAATAGTGATGGCATCTTGCAATAAAAAAATGGTAGAAGTGATGATGTGTCTTTAATTCCTATAAACTTGGAGCCAAAAATTAAGCAAGGGCAGAATCACAAAAAATATAGCCCATCGACAGAAGATAATGGAAAAAATAGAGATCCTAGTAATAGTAATGTTGTGATA
Source organism: Thuja plicata (assembly GCA_018584345.1). NCBI lineage: Eukaryota > Viridiplantae > Streptophyta > Pinopsida > Cupressales > Cupressaceae > Thuja > Thuja plicata. Next base: position 1,880,512 of record MU225806.1, on the reverse strand, counting down.
TTGCTATCAGGATTCAACTGTGTAGTTTTTGAGTCAAACTCATTGACCCATAATTCATGAGTAGTGGTTCACATGAACCCATCTCTCATGAGAATGAGGATGCAAGTAGAGTGGGTTTAACCATGGAGGAAACTCCATAGTTAAGCGCGCTCGAGCTGGAGTAGTATTGGGATGGGTGACCTCCCGGGAAGTCCCGGTGCTTCACCTCTGTGAGCATCACCTAGATCCATTGAGTGCTAAGTGTTCCATTCATTCTCATGAGAGATGGGTTCATGTGAACCACTACTCATGAATTATGGGTCAATGAGTTTGACTCAAAAACTACACAGTTGAATCCTGATAGCAATATTACAATTTGACTTGCTGTGGAAAAATATATCCTACTTATCAATAGTAATGTTGTTATGGTGATGACGATGGGTCCTCTAGAGAGTATGATCATATCTACTCATCGCAAGTGGATTGGGGAAATTACTCAAAGACAAGAAAATAATATAAATAATGAGAAAGGGATTGCTAGATCCGTTGATTTTATAATGGAAACAAAAAATATGGTGGAAGATTTTGAATTAGAGAATTTGGATAGTAATGAATATTTTTGAGATTGGAATGAATTTGGGGAGGTTGATCCCAAGCATGTAAGTTAGTCTCCAGCAAAATTGTTAGGTAAATCCCAAAAGGGTAGGGGAAGAAAATCAAATAGATAAAGGAGAGAAGATGATGATTCAGAGATGGGACGAAGCATTAGATATTTTTTGTTTAAATCAAAGGGAGCCAAGTCCTCCCTTGGAGAATGATGAAGATCATAACATGGAATGCCAAAGGCTTGGTGGCCCCTAACAAATGATGCTTGGTTAAGCATCATATATAGATAATGTTGATAGATATTTTACTATTACAAGAGAGTAAAATATGCAAGGATGAGGGGGTGAAGTTATTAAAATTTTGTAACCAGTGATCGAGATTATTTCAAGAGTGGTTTGGGGATTTTGTGGTCTCCCAACATTATAGATATAAAATAATTGGAATGGAATCGGAATTGGATGACGTGCTATGTTAGATACATGTTGGAAAATGTTGTGTTTAACTTATTTGATATTTACAAACCCATTAAAATATGGGATAAATTGCAACTTGGAAAAGTATTGTGGCCAAAATTAAAAATCTAGGTAGTGATAAGGTTATGCTCATGGTGACTTTAATGCTATACTTGATCTAAAAGAAAAACAATAGAGGCTTGAACAAGATCAATAAGATGCTTTTGGATTTTAGAAATTTCATTGAAGATACTTTTGTGATATATTGCATTTCAAAAAATGGAATGTTTACTTGGAACAATATAATACTATTAATCATTTTTATAACTAAGTAAGAATTTGAATTTGAAATAGTGTTTTCAAAATAAACTTTATGTTTATAAACTTGAGATTTATATTTTTTATTTAATATATTGTAGAAATTATTTATATTTAAATAAAAACATTCGGTTTTCTTAGATTTCTTTATATTTAAAAAAGATATGTTTTTTATCAATAAAGGGTCAAAGCAGCAAGAAACTTATATTAATTTAAAGTAGAATTACATATATTTCCAGAAAGGTCAAGCATGGCTCCAAGCCTTCTACCAAGTATAATAGAAAGAGCTAACCTATCAAAAATGTCATGTTATTTACAACACTATCCTCCAAATATATTCTACATTTACATAATACTACTACAAGCATGCCCAAGAACTAAACCCTAGATACAAATTGCCCTATTTTCTTCCAGTAATGCCCAAGAACTAGACCCTTATACAAAAATGTATTGGGAGACAAAAACTACATTAATCTACCTATATAAAAACCAAACTATTTCTATTGCCTATCATATTATCTACAAGACATGTCTATTTCTTATTAATACATATAAGAAAATATAAGTAGTTATTCCATAGCCACTACTTTTCCTTTGTCGCCCAGAGAAGCCACAATCTGGAAAATGGCCCCTTGGTTTCTTGGTCCAAACAAATTTTCTTCCCTGATGTTTAGTATTCCTTCAACTCTAAGCTCAACCCTCTCCTCTTCATCACTAGTATCAATTCCATCATCTCACGTATATGTGTGAATCCATTCATCACCTTCATTCTACACAACAAGGATGTCAATATTAGCGCTATATATATATATATATATATATATATATATATATATATATATATATAATCTGCCTAAAATCCTCTTGATAGCTCAAACAACCAAAAAATGAGGGTAATTCATAATTGCCTTTACCCATTTCTCCTTAACCTCTCCAATGAAGGACATTTGCCTCTTGGTGGAAAGAAGGCAAATAGGGGAATCCATAGGATCAACACTCATATAAGATGAAATAAATACCAAACCTATTGCATTTGACACTATATCATATAGTCTATATATAGAAAAACTTTGGATCTTGTCCTATTATCTCAATTATGGAGCTAATAAATGTACAACATGTTTTATCAATTCATTTTGTGTCATCTAACTTCACTCATATATGTATCTTGGCCTTAGTCTTTTGGCTAGTGTTTCTTTGCCAAATTCAGCTAAAATAGAGTTGAAATCTATCCAGTGTAGTGTAAATCTAAATTTAGCAAACTTGTGTGTATCACTCAAACCATACTTTATTGATGTTTCCTTAGAGAAAAGTGATGGAAGATCAAGTAATTTGATTGGGTCATGTCAGATGTTTATTCTGAAGCTTGTGACCTTATGAAATAATGATGGCTATCTTGAGTTGTTCACCAATTCATTCATTTCCAGTTAAAACCATCATAACTTTAGTGGGATTGGGAATCAATTACAAAATAAGTTGGCATATGCCTCCAGATAGGATTTGGTTCATACACAACTTCCAACTAAGCCCCCTATCTACCTCATTAACCAAATCTCCTTCGTCAACTCTAATTAGTCTAATGGGCTCAATTTGCCAAGGAGGAGACCATCGCTAGCCATATTAGCCAACTATTCTGCAACCTCATTGCCCTCTCAAAATATATGGTTGATGCTAAATTATTCAAAGAACTCTAAAAAATCTAAAGTCCTATCCAACAAATATACCAATCTCAAATTTTGAGTTTCTCTAGTCTTGACTGCATTGACAACAACTATTGAGTCTCCTTCAATTTCAAGCCTATCAATCTCCAAGTCTTTGCATAAGAAAAGACCCTCATTCAATACCATGAATTTTGTTACATTATTGGTGTCCTCTACCAATGGTATTGCAAGTCTCTCTACCACTAAACCATCCAAAAGGTGAACTATCCCACCGACTCTTAAAGCACCCAAAATTCCCATGATATGCACCATTAAAGTTCAATTTCAACCAACCAAACTAAAAGGGATTCCAAGAACAAAATTATCTTTCCTTCCTACTTATATTTCCACCTTTTTCAAAGAATTAGGGAACCTTTAAACCAATCCAACCTTTCCTGATGTTGTTATCTCACTCAAAGAATCTGAGTCATTTTGCCAAGTGGGTAATTTTTTTTCTATTAACTACCTCCATAATGGAAAGATCCACTTTATTTAATAGAATCTTCCTATCAATCACCCTGTCTTGAAAAATAAGCATAAACTAGGGCAATCTTTGTAAGGTCTCCATGTGAATTCCCTGAGTGTATCTATCTCATGCCTCCAATATTGTGTGTCCCAACAATCCCTACAAAAAAATGCCAACATAGAAATTTATATAAGGTGAATGTGGAAACATGTGTTTCTCTACAATAGGTCAAAATATTGCAATATGCTTGAATGCGTAGACCTGCAACAATGTGAGCCTGCTATTCATAGTTAATTTGCACCTATATTTCACTTGGTGTAAGTGATCGTATATTATGGCTAACATGCATGGCCCACATCCATACACAATCCCCTTCATGACTATGCACTCTATAACTCATCCCCATCCTATCAAGAACTGTGACCTCATCTATCTGGCACAAGTAAGCTTGCAATGATAAATTTGATAACCACCACGAGTTTCTCATGTTGTGTTGCCAAGGTCTTCCATCTAATCTCATAGTCTCTGATATCCAACACATTATCAGTTCAATCAAATAGTCTACTCAAAGTTGTCCTTCCTATCGGCAGCTCATACACTACAAGCTCTCCATGAATGAGTATCCTACGTATACACCACACATCCTCCAAGGTGATGACAACCTCTCCTATGGATAAATGTAATGAATTAGTCTTTGAATGTCATTGCTTTGTCAATGTTTTAATTAGTCTTCTATTTCTCCTTATCTTGGGTATGTATACATAATGTAATTCAAACCTAGGGCTAATGAACAATCTCACTCGTACCCAATCAAATGATGACATAATCTCATGCATGTTGGCCTTGTCTCTCATGTTTTTAGAGGGGGGATCAACCTTAACAAATAATAAGGGAAAGAGTGTCAATATTGTATTACCTGGTGGTTTTGTTTATAAATAGTAAGCTTTACAACTTTATGTGTGCCTAGAACTCAAAGTGTTGGTCCTTAAACCAAATTTTTCCTATGTCAAACTGCACAAATTGCACATGTAAGTGTGCAATACTTTCCCAACTACACAACACCTTTCTTGTGCACTTGAGTGGGCAAATATTGTCTCAAGTGCACAACATTGTTAAAATAACATATCCTTAGTCTAAGTGCACAAAAATGCATCCAACTATACAGTATGTGTGTCTAACTACAAAACTCTTGTACCAAAACCCTAATTTAATCCCTAAAAACAAGGAAAAGTGCATAGAAAAGTGTGCTATAAAAATGAAATAAATAGAAGGAAATTATGTATATATCTTTGCCACTAAGCCCTCTGGTCACCTATAGCTTTGCATACGCTCACCATGATGATTCCGTGTCAACATTCACACCATTCATCTTACTCCAAAGGTCCAAATTTGAAAAAAAATAAAGTGAAAATGAATTTGCTTTCCCTACCAAAGCCCCCTTTTAACCTTTTCAAGTACCTAGATGGACGTGCAAGTTTTAGCTTTTGTATTGGTCGTGGCCTTTTTCCCTTCTAGACCTCATATTTTTTGTGTTTCGACTCTAATTTTAGTTCTATTTGCATCTATGGAATCCTCACGTCATTATCAACAAATAGACCTCTTTTATTTTTTCAATTAATTTATCAAGGGGGCACCCTTATATCCTTTCATTTCTAGGGTAATTTTTTAATGTTATTTTTCTTAATTTTTCTTTGAAACAATGCTCAGAATCGCATTGTCTCAAAGAGGGGCAAAATGTAGACAGTAAAAAATGGTCAACGTGTGTAGTGCCACTTTTTAACATCTTGGCATTACTTTCAAAAAATTGTTTTGTCACTATTCTAACTATTCATATATGTCACACATTTGAATTTTATTATTTATCGCCATTGTGTCATTCTTCATTAATTAAATAACAAAAATTATATAATTAACCATTAACATTCATTCTCTAATTTTTCATCATGTTCTGTCAACTTACCTTTAATCACCTATCCAATTAAATAATCGTATTGATTAATTATTCCTTCAGGGTTGAATAACCATTAATTCGGTCTCTTATCCTAATGTCCCATGTCATGGTAAATAAATTGTGTTTATTTACCCCCCTTCCCACAATTAATTAATTGTAATGAATTATTAATTGTAATTAATTATTAATTTTCTAATTTTCCCAAATGTGGGGAATTAATAATTCCTAATTTTTAAAATCCCCTTATTTCCAATTTATGAGTTTGTATTATGGCTCTAGTTGTGATGAAGTTACAATAGGGCCTCTGACATTTTATTATTTTTTCAATTGTTGTTTGGTCTTTTTTGACCTGGAGTTTGGTTGTTTCTTGTCTATGTACTATCTTGTAGTAGCATTTTGTAAGTGGGTTTTGTTGGCAAGTGATCCCTTTTGATGATATGAATCACTTTTTGGTTTTCATTTATGGCAACATATCTTTTATATTGATCGATTGATTTGAAGTTAAGTTTTGATGATTCATTTCTAAAATCGACTAAGTATAAAAGCAGAAATACAGAGGTATTTTAGATATTGAAGATCAAGATTGATGAATTATGGCAAGCCAACTTAGAGGAAGATACTATGGGGTATGTATGACCTACATCTAAGATTTATTTGATTTTGGTGACGATTACAGAGAGTTAGAGAGATTTGAAGACATGCGACAACAACATAACAGATATACAAAGCAGTTGAACTGTAACGATGATTTGGGGAGTATGACATGGACTCCTGGCAAGCTAAATTGGATTATGGTTGTGGATAATATATATTTTGATTATGTAAGAGCGCGAACTATGTAGTTAATATTTTCTTTATTAAATCTATTTTGTATTGAGAGCCGACTATGTAGTATTTGGTTAAGAGAGCCGACTTGGTAAAGATATATATATATATATATATGACTTGAATTTTTGTAGAGAGAAGATATAAAATGTAAGAGTGATCATTATGTAATATGAATAGAAGATCAGAGGATGACAAAGATCATTACAAAACTATGACTGGAACTATCTAAGCATTGAAGATGCTTGTTTTGTTCATTACTGAGAACACTTTGTAACATAAGTATTATTGTAAGAGTTGTAAGCTTAGTTGGCCCCTAACATGGTGTTGTATACCTTTAATAGGGTTGTATTCCTCTAACAAGGAATTTTACTATGTAATATTCAGCTCCTAACAAGGCTAGGTCTCCTAACAGGGACATTATACTTTAGTGCATGCTTGTGGGTACCATCCCCATTGGGGTTTTCCCTTGGTCAGGGTTTCCTCGACAAAAAATAATGGTGATATGAGTTATGTGTTATTTTCTTATGTTCTTTTGATTATAGTATGATTATGGTTTATGTGGAATTGGTTTAAAGTTTATTTTAAGTTTTGTAATACTGATTCACCCCCCTCTTAGTATTAATTAATCCTAACAATTGGTCTCAGAGATTTTGGCCCTTGGAGAGAAAGCCTAACAGCTTAAGGGAGAATAGAATGGATTCAGATAATTTGCAAGAGAACTTTGAAGCTACACTTGAAGACCTAGATAAAGAAAAGGCAAAAAATGGTGACTTGAGATTCAAATTAAGGAGAGCTGAGGGATTCATCAAGAAAATGAAAGACTAGCTTGAACTTTACAGAAATCAGAGACAAAACCTTGTGGTTCCAATAAAGGAAGATTCAGATAATGATAATTCAAATCAGATAAAGAAACTTGAACAAGAGAATGACACTTTGAAGCTTGAGAATGAAGAAATGGCTAAAGAGATTCAACAGGAAAAATATGCTAAAAACAAGATTGAAGAAGCTTTGAAAAATGCAAATGTTTTGATGGAACAAATGAAGAATGAGGCTAACCATTACAACAACAAGTATCTAGAATTGGAGAAATACAATCATATTATAAAGGGTGAACTTGTTGAGAAAAAGAAACACATTGAGAAACTTCACATGAGCAATGACTTGATCGATGAACATAAAACTAAAGGAGATATGACTGGTATTGGCCTCAATGAAGCTGAATGTTCCAAGAATTAGGAAGAGAAACAAGATGCAAAGATTGATACATAAAAACCTACTCTTGAAGAACCTAAAGAGCAGATCAGATCTTTCAAAGGTAGATGTTTTAGTTGTAACATTTTTGGACACATGAAAAGAGATTACAGAGGTAATGCCCCTTTTAAAAAAAATTTGGTTATTGTTTTAACTGTAATGCATATGGGCACAAGAAAGAAGAATGCAGGAAACTCAATCAATCTAGATATAAACAAGACAATAGAGGAGAACCTACATTGAAACCTACATGTTACAAATATAATAACATTGGACACATTGTGAAGTATTGTAAGCTACAAGTAAATCAGGACAGAAGACCTCCTATATGTTACAAATGCAACAATCCATGACATATAGAAAAGTTTTGTAGGTATAATGGAGTAAATAATAGAAGAGTACCACCTCCTATGAACACAAAGAAGAATGACAAAAGTATTGCAGAACTAGAGAGTGATTTTGACAGTTGTTTCAAGAAAGTAGAAGATAACAACAGTGGTAAGATATGGAAAATCAAAGAGACAAGTGAGATATTGGTTCAGGGAGAGATAGTAGATGCTACTGGATCTTTGAATGATGATAACAAAGTAGAATTGACCTGAATGGTCGAGCATGGCCTTAGGGGAGCATTGATGAAGATATCAGAATATATCTCACCTCTGATTTTGAGGAGTGAGCTCTAGCGAGCTTAGGTATGATATTGGACGACATCATGGAACTTATATCTAAGAGCGCAACATCGAACGATGCATATATTATGATCGCAAGATTTATAACTTACTAGACAGTATTAGGTAATATAAGTTTTTGACACTTAACGTTATATAAATCACCTAATGGTTATCTATTTCCTTACCATTTGTTGAGCATTGACCTAAGGAAATTAGAGAGCAGAGAGATTCAGACTATCCAACGACTACTTGGCCTAATCGATCGAAGCGTATACTCAGAATTCAGCATGTAAAAGGTATTTACATCTGTAGAAACTATGGATGTACCTATGATATATGATGTTGTGGACAGACCTGGGTACAAATTTAAGAAACATCTTTTTAATCATGTGAGGATGATCCTGAAGGAGCTTTTTCCCAGACATCGTATGACATTTTTCATGTTAAATACATTAGGGCATATATTCATTACAAGTATGACATACTGAGTATTGATGATATTTCTACTGAAATGGAGTACATGACTGATAATGGCATAATGAGAGATGAGTTCAAACATGTAGTTGAGTTAAACATTATGAAAATTCTAGACTTATACAAATTCAGCGAAGATGAATGGTTTAAGATATTATTGAGCAGAGTTCATGATCAGTATATTTGGATAGGTGAACAACCTGTGAAGATTTATAGTCAAATAATACATGAGATTACTGGACTAGACAATACTGGAATCATCCCTATAGCAGAGAAGCATGTTAAGAAGAAAGTTGAAACCCTAACACACTCAAAAGGGGATAGGTGAGCTATGACAGTGAATGACATTTATCTACAAGATGTGAGATTGATTTTGATGATACTTGGTTACAAATTCTACTATAGTAGTAGACCTAATTCAGTATCTGATGGAGTCATTATGATGGATTACAAAATGGTGAAAGAAAATGCTAAGTATAAGTTATGTGAAGTGTTGGCACAACAAGTTTTGGAGAATGTAAAGTTGATAAAGAAAGACAAATCCAAAACCTTCAGATTTGGTTCATTACTAGTTCACATGTACATTCATATTGAGAATTTATTTCCAGGAATGCACCCTAGTGGTTGGAGAAAAGGGATAACAAGTGGTATTCAGATTTCTCAGAGTTACAAAAGGTAGAACAACACATGGGCTGATGGAGAACTATTTGGTATGATTAAAATTCTTTAGAGGCAAATGAAAGAGAGATACATGATTCCTTATGACTTAGTTGAAAAATATAAGGATATAATATGTTTTATGGTTGAGACAGACTATGTATGTTTTGAGGTTGTTGTTCCAAGGAAGAAATGTTGTTATCCTATCGGATAAGAGGTGAGTTCAGAAGTCCTAACTATACAGATTGAACATGTTCTGGCATCCGAGGTAGATACATCTTAGGAAAGATGGGGTACTTTTAAAGAAAAATTAGCTAAATTGAGAGAAGAATAGACCAGATGCATGAGGAAAAGGAAAATAGATAACATTATTCATGAATGTGGTGTAAAGGCAAGATTGACTGAGGAAGAGTTGAAGAAAGTGAAAAAGAAGTTAGTAGAACGTTCTTTCAAATTAGCAAGAACTTAAACTGCAGCCCTTCCACATCCTAAAGTTGTGATGGTAGATGATCCACCTTCTACTATTATTAATTTTTCCACCCCTTCACCACCATGGAAGAAATCACAAGTTAAGGTAGTTAAGATTGTGCCTCAGAGAAGCACTAGATCCACCAAACCATATTCACCACCTAAAGAATAGAGGACTAAGAGAGAGAAGAGAAGAAAGCTGAAAGTGACTGACAAGTATGGAAACCATACTTGAAGATGATTGAGAAAAGAGCTATTGAGAAAGGGAAGCTAGTTACAATAAACAAGTACTATGATAGGTATGGGGAAACTGATAAACTTATGATTGAAGATATTTTAGTAAATCACCTACTTCTTTTCAAGAAAAATTTGTTAGAGATAGATCGCAGTGTACCTAAAGATTTGTATGGGAGATTGGAAATAAGAAAATAGTTAGCACATATTGAATATGAGATTATCAGAAATCAAGAAATTGATAACATGTTACCTGTGATTTCTATGCAAGAGAGAGAGAGATAGAATATTCAATGAACTAAAACCATTATTGAGGACTAAGGCAAGGTTAGTAAAGATTATGGCAAGAAAATATGAAGAAGTTGTTGAAGAGACTTAGAGAGAATTGGATAAGATAATAATGAGTACTATTCCTAAGAAGGCTTCACTTCCTAAGACTACAATGCCTACACCCTTAGGAATGGGAGAGAGGTCCAAATCAGCTAAGGCAAGTGTTGAGAAAAGAGAAGATGATATGCAACCAAATTTCTACGTTTCTGGTGTGCTTGTGACACTTGACAATTCTCATGATGAGAATGACCATTTGAAGGAAACATTGACAGTACAATGGAGAAAGATGAAGAACAGAGAGAGGACGAACAAAAAGGAATGGAGAAGAAAGATGAAGAAGAAAAAGTTGAAGACAAAACCAAAATTGACACATCTTCTATCTTATTGTTGGCAAGTAAAGATAAACCTATTGATGTTGATGTTGATCGCATGGATGAGGATGATTTAGTGAGTCTAGCCTTCACCACACTCACTAAAGCAAAGGAGAGATCTGAGCAAAAAAGTGATAAGAAAATTAAGGTAATGTCTAGTGCAATTGATACTGTGAATAAATTTCTTCTAGTACCTATTGTTTTCCAAAGCATAGATGATGTAGAGAACTTGAAGTTAGAACTTGATGATTTTGATGGTCACTATGAAACCCTAGTGAAGATAGTAGAAGAAAAGGCAGAGAAGAGCTACTTGAAGAAGAAACTAATGGAAGTTTGCTAGTCTATTTCATGCGACTTGGGCATTCTAAAATATGTTACAACAAAAGAAAAGATTTGTGTTGCACATGGTAGGATACTATTCAATTATTTCTTGAACCCTATCAGACATGTTCAAAACATTGAAGACATTATTGATAAGGACAAGGTAACCTTGAACAGTATGATGGACAATTGTGAGACCTCCTCACAAACGGTAATAGAAATGGACAGAGAAGTAACAAGGATTCTAGATAAACTGAATGTATTGGATATAGAGTTCAAGGGAGATTCATGTCAAGATTTGGTTTGTTGAAGAGTCTGATCACTCCTAAACTATCAATTCTTGAAGTACATTTATCAGATATGGAGAAAAAATCAGAATCATTGACAAACTCTATGCCTATAGAGTTGAAATCAGAAGAGAATTCATCATATGCACTAAATGTACTAATTCATGTTAGTCAGCTATTGATTAAATCATGGAGCACATAAGTGAAGATCTTGGAAGATTCTTTTCAAGATATTCTGAAAATAGTTAGCAAGCACTAGTATTAATTTTTTATGCACCTTTTCATTGTTGTTAAAGGGGGAGAAGAGGGAAGAAAAAAATAGGGAGAAGAGAGAAAAATGAGAAGAGAGAAGAAAAATAGAAGAAGAGAGGAGAGACAGTTTTTGTGTTGGAACACTTAGTCATTTTTTTTTGTTAAGTGTTGCCATCAATGCCAAATGGAGAGATTGTTGGAAAGTGATCCTTTTTGATGATATGAATCCCTTTTTGGTTGTCATTTATGGCAACATATATGGAATATTGATATATTAATTTTAAGCTAATTTTGATGATTCAGTTATAAAATTGACTAAGTACAAAAGCAAGAATACAGAGGTATTTTAGGTATCAAAGACTGAGATCAATGATTTATGGTGAGTGATTTTAGAGGAAGATACTATGGGGTATTTATGACCTACATCTAAGATCAATTTGATTTTGGTGATGATTACAGAGAGTTAGAGAGATTTGAAGATAGGTGACAGCAACAGAACAAAGATACAAAACAGTTGAACTGTAGCAGTGATTTGGGGAGTATGATGTGGACTCCTGGAAAGATAAGTTGGATTATGGTTGTGGATAATCTATATTTTGATTATGTAAGAGCACTGACTATGTATTTAATATTTTCTTTATTAAATCTATTTTGTATTGAGAGCCAACTATGTAATATTTGGTTAAGAGAGCCAACTTGGTAAAGATAAAAATATATATATGAAGAATTTTCGTAAAGAGAAGATATAAAATGTAAGAGTGATGGTTATTTAATATGAATAGTAGATCAGAGGATGATAGAGATCATTGCAAAACTATGACTGGAACTGTCTAAGCATTGAAGATGCTTGTTTTGTTCATTACTGAGAACACTTTGTAATAGAAGTATTATTGTAAGAGTTGTAAGCTCAGTTGGCCCCTAACAGGGTGTTGTATACCTTTAACAGGGTTTTATTCCTCTAACAAGGAAGTTTACTATGTAATATTCATCTCCTAACAGGGCTAAGTCTCCTAACATGTACATTATACTTTAGTGCATGCTCGTGGGTACCATCCCCACTGGGGTTTTCCCTTGGCCAGGGTTTCCTCGACAACAAATAGTGGTGTTATGAGTTCTGTGTTATTTTCTTATGTTCTTTTGATTACATTATGCTTATGGTTTATGTGGAATTGGTTTAAAGTTTATTTTAAGTGTTGTAATATTGATTCACCCCCCTCTCAGTATTAGTTAATCCTAATAGGTTTTGGATCCTAGATGAAATACATTTGTTAAAGGCTTTTAGGTTCCTTCAAAACTTATTTTACCACTAATAAAAAACAATAAGTATTTGTGCATGTTGAGGAGATAAATAATGTCATTCTCAAAATGAGTAATGACAAGACCCCTGGGCTAGATGGGCTACCTACAAAATTCTATAAATAAAACATCTCATGGATAGGAGAAGAGTTATTTCATGTGTATGAGGAGGCCTTAGAGAAGAAATCCTTGGGCTCAAAGATCAACTCAGGGCTTATTAAACTTATCCCAAAAGATGGGGATAAAACTTTGATAAAGATTTGGAGACCTATTACCCTACTAAATATTTCCTACAAAATCTTGGCTAAAGTGGTTGCTTTAAGGATTGAAAATATATTTCTACAAGTTATTACCTCTTCCAAAATAGGATTTGTTAACGGAAGATACATCCTAGAAAATTTGATAACTTTTTGGGAAGCCATGGATTAGGCTAAGACTTCAAACCAACAAGTTGGCATGCTACTAATAGACTACAGGAAAGCCCATGAAATAATTTAATGGAAATTCATTAATATAATGCTTGACAATTTGGGATTCCCACCTACCTTCTCTCATGTGGTGGTTGCACTCATGAATAGAGTACTAGGTACAGTGGAAATTAATGGGGCCATATCTGAAAATTTTGAGCTTACTAGATCTATCAGACATGAATGCCCTCTTGCTCCAACTCTCTTTTTTATTACTAATGACTCCTTGCAATACCTCTTGAGGGATGATACCCTCTCTCCCAAAGTTAGAGGCAATATCCTTCCTAACAATGAAGATTTGTTGAATATCCAATTTGCAGATGACACTACCATTATCTTTTACTTAAAGGAGGAGAATATGTGCAACCTCATGAGAAAAATGGACCTATTTTGTGTTTCCTCAAGTAGCAAGGTCTCTTTTTCCAAATCAATTTTTCTAGGTTGGGAGGAGATCCCACCAGCGCGGTGTAGAAAATTCTATATTTCTTAAGCGGGGGCTAACCACATGGTTAGGTACCTGGGGATCCCCTTTGTAGTCAACCCTAATCTGAAAGATATGTGGGAGTGGGTTAAACAAAAGATTGATAAAAAATGAACAAATGGAACAATCAATTCCTTTCAATGGTTTTCATGTTTCAATTTTTCCAAAAGATCTTGTCCTCCTGTTCCATATACTATTCCTCTTTGTGGTTGTTCAATCAGGAGCAAATCAACTACATCCAAAAAATCATCAGAGACTTCCTTTTTTCAAATGGGAAAGGTAACAAAAAGAGACATGTTGTAGGTTTTGAATGGTGCACCAGGAGTAAGGATCTTTGAGGATTGGGTCTGAAGGATATGAGGATTCAAGGAATTGCTCTTGCAGTCAAGTGGATTGCCAAGGCTACCCAAGGAGGCCAGCCTTGGAAAGTCCTTGTAAAAAATAACATTAGTAGAGTCATCCCAATCCAATAAAAATATTGGAACGGGCTCCATTTGAATGACCTCGTCTTAGTAAACTTTGATCTAGGAGTTGAGGGGTCCAATGCTTTGAAATCCATCTGGAAAAGTTGGAGCTATGTAAGGAACCATGTTTTTGGGAATAACTTGTTTGATCATGTATTGTCTTAAAAGTTAGCACCCATTAATTTGGAAGCTCAAAGACCTTTTTAAGCCCCATTTTAGTGATCTCCTAGAACATGGATGTATTTATGCATGATTTTTTATTTTTCCTCATTTTTGTCCATTTTTTACCATTTCTTTTTCACCCCTAAGATCCTGAGGATTTTTTTTGTGGATTGTGCCTCCTAGGGTATAGGTCAAAGTTGACCTATACCCGAGGTAGTGGTTTCATGAGAACTCAAGCCCATTTTGGGGTTTTTCATATTTTCCCACCTAATACATTTGACCCATTTTGTTTTGACACCCGAAATTGGTATAAAAGGAGGCCTACTCACTTCATTTGATCATAGACAAGGTGTGTGTCCATTAAATCCATTTTTTTACAAGCAAGATCCATTACATGCATGATCAAGCCTTCAATTAAAAGCTATCAAGTTCAAGGTGCATTCAAGGAGTTCAAGCAAAGCAAGGATTCATTGAAGGTATTCATTCCATTCGATCAAACATGCATTTCCTTCCATATATCTAGCTCCTTTCTTCATTGGAGATAGTGGAGTTGGCCATCAAGGAAGGAGACCTACATTCATCAACATTGCACAAGCATTCAACCATTCAAGCATACTTGCATCCATGATATATGATTTGGCACTTTTAGATCTATTGCATTTGTGAAGACATCCAACAGCCTATGTTCTACATACAAGCATTCATACATCTTTGTGGGTAACAGATTCAAATCCATCCATGAAGGTTTGACAAGCAAGGTGAATATTTATATTTGTCTTTCTTTTACATTCTTTTATTTCAATTTAAGGTTAATTCCTAAATGGGGGATTGACCAAGGAAAGTCCCTTTACCCCAACAAATTCCATTTTTCTCCTGTGTAGGAGCAGATTTACATGTTTTCAAGTTTTGGGGATCAAATTCAACTGATTTAGGGTTACAATTTCTATCGAACATTCAAATCTCAAATTTTTGGATAGTGTAGGTATAGGTCAACCTTGACATGTACCCAAGTGTGACCGGTACCCTCAAATTCAACCTGTTCCTATGGCCTTCAAATTTTCACAGTTAGCATATTTCAGCTTGCAGGTTCTGGATCCAACGTGGTTTCAATTTATGTTGCAACCTGCTACTCCATTTTCATATTTGATCTTGTGACCTCTACTAGCCCTCAAGGTGAGTCCAATTTCCTATTTTTCATTTCATGGCACTTACTTTGAGATATCAAATTAGGTCATTTTATGTGCTTGATTGTTACATGTGCTTCTATTTTACTTACATTGCATTTAATCAATCAAATAGCCTTAGGTCACTTAATCAGACACAAATAATCTCAATTGACATTAATCAATATCAATCAACAAAAAATAAAGGGAAAGTACAAATCAGAAGAAAAAGGAATCTTTTAGATATTCACTCTTGAAAGGACTCTAATTTTGCATTAGTACCCCTATATCCATTTTCATTTTGCTAATCTAATTTGGGTTCTCTTAAAGGTTATATTTGGGGATCCCTCTTACTCTTTATCTAATGTGCATAAAAAAAAGACTAGGCGGTGAATTAACATTAATACATACATACAACACTCACCACCACCTTCACCTTCTTTTTCTTTTTTAAATATCATAAAAATGAGATATGTGGTGAGAGATTAGTGTGGTGGAACCTCTCTCATGGTAACAAACCTCTTGCACTACTTCAAGGTTGCTCTGCAAAAAGATGGGCTTCTAAAGGGATCAACTATTTTCAAGACATCATACAGGAGGGTCATCTCATCAGCTAGAATGATTTGGTTAGTAGGTATGGCATTCCCCATACACAGTGTATGACGTGCACTTCCTTGAGAGAAGCCTGCATTTACCTTAACCTACCCAGATCTTGTGGGGAAACTGAGGATATGGTTGCTAATTTCAAGTGGCTAGATGGTACCCCTCTTTTATTAGTCAAGTCAAAGTATGTTTATAAAATCCTCACCCACAATCTTGACATCATTGAACATCTCAATACCAAATGGATCCTAAACTATGACCAACCTACCTAGAGAAAATATATTTTAAACCTCTGTCACCATTCCATTGAACCCAATATTGCTTACTTCTTATGACACCTCCTCCTACAAAGATTACCTCTTAAGAAACACAATGAAGAACCTAATATTTGTTGAATATGTAAATGTTGTGAATCAATATTCCCTGTTTTCTTGTACTATACTTTTGCAAGAGAAGTTTGGGGTATCTTTAGTATGGTTTTGAACAAAAAATTTAATATATCTCATGTGATTTCTGGAACAATCTTGAGTAATGATAAATACAACAATTCTTTTTGGTCTATATTTTCTTCTCTTTTATTATGACATATCTGGAATCTTAGGAATGATGATTTATTCAGTGGGAAGGCCAAGTACCTTACTGAGTCTCTGCAAAGACTCATTTACTCTAACATTTCCCTATAGGTTACAGTGATTCTTAAAATGAAGGAGCATAGGT
Organism: Thuja plicata; assembly: GCA_018584345.1. NCBI lineage: Eukaryota > Viridiplantae > Streptophyta > Pinopsida > Cupressales > Cupressaceae > Thuja > Thuja plicata. The sequence continues at coordinate 1,863,543 of MU225806.1, read as the reverse complement.
TTATCAACCTCCTTGGGGATGGAACCGTAGAGATTAATAGAAAGGAGGTGGCATATGGATATACTAGAGTCAAGGAAGACATGGAGAAAGATGAATTTTACATTACCTTGAAAGAATTCATATAGCAACCGAAAGAGGAAGAGAAGAAGAAAAATGACATAAAGAAATAGGGAAGATACAATGAGGCTCAAACTGGCAGTGTGCAAGGACCTGCTAATGTACCTTCTGCAAAACATGCTAATAGACCTACTGTTGATGCCATGGGTGCTTCTGTTACAACTCCTTCTGATGATCTTATTATAGGTGAATTTGATGCTCTTTTTGGGGGTGTACCTGAGACTGCTGACAAAGGATGGTTTTTTCAATTTCTAATAGTTATCCTTGATACATTATTATTTTGATCATCTCTGATGTAATCTGATCTGAACTATGTACATATGTAGGCTAAACATATCATGTCTTTCATTATTCTTGTATTAGCAGTATTAAGTTACTGAATTGTGACACTACTCGGCAATTTTTGTATGTTTATCAATTATAATCAATAGAAAAAATACATATTTGCACCAAAAGTTCAAAAAATTTGATATCTCTATATGGGGACAATATTAAGGAACCTTTTATGGTCAAACTTGGTCCAAACAAGAGTTTAATGAGTTGTAGTTCATTTTAAAATTTAGATGTTAGAGCCTAGCTTGGCCACCTATAGGGATATAGCTATGCAAAGTGATAATGAGATAGATCAATTTAGATGCTTGAGTACACAAAAATCCTTGAAAATGGTCCTTTTCAAGGATCTTTAAAAATGACCATGTCTCTACACAATATGTGAGACTTGATAACTCAAATTGAAGCAATAATAGTTGGAGTCCCTTAATTCCCATAATATAAACAATAAAACCCACCTCATAGTGGTGAAATACATGTGGAAAGAGAAACTCACACAATTTCTCAAAGCTACCATGATATAATTAATTAGTATGTTTGAGGATTGAGTGCTAAGTAGCCACTCCAAAATCTAAGTGAAATGAATAATTGACTAGGATCTCAAAAATCACTAATGTGTTGGAGGTTTTAAAATTAGATTTCCTTGTTTTGGATTTGAATATAGCACATCATCTAATTGAATTCATCGCAATTCAAATTGATTTGGTCCTACATTGGATTCATAAAGAATGGAAACATATCCATTATGCACAAATCACAGGATATCTAGGTATTCTCTTTGGGTTGGGTGACCCTCTTTATGAAATGTGGATTTGGTTTATTACTAGGCTAAAAAAAATAGAACTAGGGAAATAAATTTTTCTTTAGACAACAAGGTTCAAATCATTAATCGTATATTTCTTGCCTCTCATGTGTATTGTTCCTCTTGTTGCATACCTTCCTAGAGGGGATATGAGGACTTAACCAAAATTATTTTTCAATTTTTTTTGTCTAATTGGGATGAAAAAAATAGTTTCAAATCTACTTCATGGCTACACTAAATTCAACCCAAAACTAAAGGTGACTTGGGGGTTCTAGATCCTAGAATACAAGGTAATTGTCTATCTGGTATATGAATAGTTAGGGTTGTTTCTAGAAGAGAACCTTGGAAATGCTATGTTTGACATTTTTAATCTTTTTTTCTATGAATCGGAAATGGTTTGATGGTAGATGGGTTGAAAAAATACTTCTTGCTCCATTATTTAGTATGAAGGTTTTATTACCTTTGTCATCCATCTAGAAGGCTTGACAATTAGTTTGCAAATTTTTAAATTGAAAAATTCTCTCCTTATAACATGGGTTCCACTTTGTTTCTTCATCCATTTGGTGGAATAGGTTAGTTCAATACCATCACCAATACCTTGTTGTTGCATTTCTTAGAAAAACATACTTTAAAAAAAAAAAGGAGTAAAAACAATTGCTAACATAGGAGGTTTCGATACCTCAGATTTGGAAGAAATATAAAAGTATTTTTCAATTAAACAAGTCTAAATGGTTGTTGATTTTTGTCAAATCTTTGGTGCCATTAGACCAGACTATGAAGATTTCTACCCCATTACATTGAATTTTTTCAAAGATTATTTGTGGATTTCTAAGTTCCACTTCTATTAATTTCCTCTAAAGAAAATTTATTTAAACCTCCTTTTGGATATGTCATTAAAGCTAAGATTGAACTAGAAATCGAACTGCAAGTTTCAACATGGCTAAAGTTAAGTGCCCAAATATGGAGCTCTAAAGGTAAGACTAATGCACAAATATTGGCTTGGAAAATCCTACATTTCAAACTGCGTATTAGGAATAGGTTGAAATGCTTGATGGTTCAATCAACCAAATGTCCTTTTTGTCAAAAAAATGAAAGTATTTTTAACTCATTTTTTGGGATTTTTTAGCTAAAAAATTGAAGCCTAATTTCAATCATTTCCCTATTATCTTTGACCGCGACATGTATTGGAAACTTTCCATTTTGGGTTATGGACTTCATATTAATATGGTGTAGATACTTTGAGGTATATTGTTTCACTTAGTATTTGGAAGAGTAGGTGTCTGGTTGTGTAGTCTAATCATTCAATACATCAAGAAGCAAACATGCTAAAATTTTATAGTGACATCTTGTTTCAAATTGTCTTTCTTTGTTTTCAATTATAAGGAGTCTCTAAGGATTACACTAAAAACATTCTTCTTTTGGAAAAATTAAACTCCAAATCCTCCTACTATAAAAAATAATGTCACTTTTTAAGACAATTTGTAAGTTTTTTAAAACTCAGATTATAATGTCCTATTGTATAATTTTGAACAACTAGTATTAAAGGCCTTAAATTAGATGTTATCATTGTTACAGTTTGAGAGATTGCTATATTGTTTAGACAACCTTTAATGCTATGATTGATATGACCATTTATTGATAGACATCCTCTTTTATGATATATACTAGCAATTGCACCCCAACAAGGTACGATAGTTACGCCAGGGTATGTGCAGGATCATGGTATACCAAAAAATTACGATGTGAAAAAATGAGCTTTTCACTTGTCCAAAAGCGCACCCAAAAGTTTGTTGACTTTTTAGTAGGTCTGGGTGTCAGTACACCTGGCCAAGCCAAAATCCAAAGCTAAAGAATCATCAGATATCTGATATTCATTAGTGACAATATATTGTTGCCCGCGAATGCGTTCAACATTTTCATTGTGAACGTTGAAGCAACCAAGCCAAGCATATCGTATATCTGTTAGGGATCCTATATCCAATTTGCTATAGTAAAGAGGTAAGTTAAATTTACTAGTTTTATTTTTGTTTTTGGTTTTTAAATTGAAATTTGTAGTTTTTTTTTTAAAACTAGGGTTGAAATGATATTGTTTATTGTTTTTTAAAACTGATTATAAACTAAAGTTGAAATGATAAAAACTAGGGTTGAAATTGATATTATTTATTCTTTATTGTTTTTGAATCAGACATGGATTCAAACCAATAAGAAAACCCTCCCAATGAGTCCGCAAACAATCTAGAACCACCTCAAAACAATCCCCCACCTTCAGAAGACCAACCAGTCTTAAACCCTCAACCATTACAAGATCTCACAGGAGACAATCTAAATCAACTTAGAGGATATCAGAACACATATGTGAATATCCCCACATTGTGCTCCATGTTTTCCACACTGAACTCAATTATTATATGCATATCATAGAGAGATGTCCCTTCAACATCCAACATCATTCCAAAGGACATATATCATATTTAATCAATGATCAATCTACCACAACCATTATTACACATAATTCTTCATAATTGGAAAACTAGGAAAACACAATCATAAAGCATATTACCTAAAACATACTCGCAGTACACACATATCTACCAAAAAAATAAATTGAGCATTGTATAAATGATATGAACATTCCCTCCAAGCCACAACAATGCAAATATTAATGCAAAAAAGTATATAGCATTTCTTAGACCAGTCCTAATACACACCCAAAATCCCAACACATTGCATGTCTAAAAAATTAGAAGAACACCAAGGACCTAAAAAGATAGGATTCCAACATCCATAGAATACAAAATTTATGTTCCAAACTGCAAGCAAATATGAATAAATCTAGAGGAATGCAAAAAATTCTTCTAAATAAGCTCTAGAGCACTTCTCTACAAACACACTCTTCAACATTAATCAATGATCAAAACACCTCAGTTATTCATTAAAATCATTCTACTATCCATGCTAGTGTAATGATTCTAATCCTCATCTTAATCTAACTTTGATCATCAACACACATCATTCATATTGCAACACTTTTGGTTAGAAACACAAAAACATCTTACTAACAAAACAACATAAAGAACACATGGAAAAAATTATTCCATCTACAACATACCAATGCCATAGAAAAAATACATCTGGTATACATCCTGCATTACTCCACAATTCTATCCGCATAAGGTTGCTAATACAATCATCAATGATACACACATCTTCTCATAATCATAACTAAAATCATTACACATATCAACAAGCACTAAGCTCCATCACAATCACCAATATAACCATTACTTGTTAAGGTTTGAGAACTACAATATCACAACAAAAAGAGGGTGGAAATCAATGAAAACACCAAATTCCATCAATATCCCCCTTTGTTATTTATGGAAACATTCATCTTTATATTCTTCTTATTTCACAATATTTCCACACTTTCTCCCCCTTTCACCGACATTTCTCCTTTACCAGTAACTCTCCCCTTTTGAAATCTAGGAAAAAGGGGCCAAGGCCTTCAAATATTCATTGACACCTATTTAATTAGACCTCTCATGTTTACTCTTTCTATCATACTCTTTCTTTTTTTTTAGAAACATCCATTCAGACCACCTACTCCCCCTAAGGAGTAGACTACAATAGCCCAAGAGACAAAGGATTTCCTTGAGCTTCGCCCTGGACAAATGCACCATATTATGCATCTAGTTATAAGGAGGGGAAATAGCCCCTAGCTTCTCCTAGAGATACTCAAAAAACCTTTAGAGAGTACCTTTGTGAAGATATATGCAATCTAATCCTTGGTAGGAACATACTCCAATCTAAATTTTGGATTTGCAACCTCCTCTCTCAAAAAGTGATATCTAATAGAAATATGCTTATTCCTTGAATGCATTACTAGATTATTTGGAATTTTTATAGTACTAGTACTAGTATTTTCATGCATATTAAAATGGGCTCATCATACATCACTTTGATGTCTTTCATAATTTTCTTCATCCATGTAACTTGAGTGCAATAAGAAGCTGCATCAATGTATTCAACTTGTATCATGGATAAGGATATTGAATCCTACTTTTTATTGAGCCAAGAGACCAACCTATCTCCCAAGAAAAATGCATTGACATTGGTACTTCTTTGGTCATACACATAACCAACCCAATAAACATCAATGTAAACCTATAATGAGAAATCAACATCTTTTTGTACCACAAACGATAATGTGGAGTTCCCTTCAAGTACCTAAATATTCTTTTCACAACCTTTTCACGTGATTTCTTAGGATTGGATTTTTATCTTGCAACCAAACATATTGCATGCAATATATTAGGTCTAGAAGTAGTCAAAAACAATATTCCTCCAATTATAGACCTATCAAGAGTCTAATAAATAGGGAGAGACTCGTCTTCTTTGCTTAAACTAAAACTAGTAGCCATAGTTGTACTCAGTAGTTTTGAATCCTCCATTCAAAACTTCTTCACTTTCCTTGACATACATAGCCTAAAAAATAAATATACCATCATCTATCTGAGAAAGTTCAATTCCAAGGAAGAAATATAACTCATTAATCATGGAGATCTCATATTCCTTTTGCATCTCCTCTACAAAATTCTTGCACACAACATCATCTACACCAAAGGAAATGTCATTAGCATATACCACAGTTATAAAAAGTTTTTTTTCCTTAATCTTAATATAAACATTTCTATTTGCAATACCTTTCTTGAAAAATTTATAAAGTAAGTACTTTTCCAATATTTCATACCAATCCCTAAGGCTTGTTTGAGAACATTCAAATCCTTTTTAAGTCTGCAAACCATGTCCATATATTTTGACAACTAAAAACCATTTGGCTGCTTTGTGTAGATATATTATTCTATATCACCATTCAAGAAGGCCGATTTAACATCCATATGTTGTACTTAAAAGCTATTGTGAGAAGAAAATGTAAGAAACTTCTAGATTGTCTCCAATCTAGCCACTTTTGCAAAGATTTCCTCAAATTCAATCCCTTCAATCTATTAATATCCCTTGTAGACCAATCTTGCCTTGTTCTTTGTTACTTCCCCATTTTCATTTAGCTTAATCCTATTTACACTCATTTTGTTCCAATTACATTGTTGTCTACTAGTCCAGGAACTAATTCCCTTGTCTAATTATTCTCAATTTGATTCAACTCTTCTTCAATTGCCTACCTCCAACCTTCATCTTTTATATCATCATCAAAGGTCCTAGGCTCAACCCTTGATAGATTGAAACATTCACTTTCTCATAGGCCTTTTCACATCTCATAGTTTGCACTCCTCCCATCTTATCACCAATGATCTAGTTTTTGAATTATTCCTTTGAACATACTTTGTCCGAGCCTTGGGGTTGTTTTTAAGTACTTGCTCTTATTCATCTATCTTGTCTATCTTTTCTTCTCCTCCCTCCATGCAAGGATGTTCATCAGTTTCACAGTCTTCTAGTTCCTATACTTCCTAATTTTATTCTTCATTTACCTTTCCATATGTGTTTTCAACCATTCTTTTGAGTCTCTTGTTGTAGCATCTATAAGCCTTGTTTTTTCTTGAATAACCAAATAGTTCCCTTCATCACATTTTGAACCAAAGTTTCCCAAGATTTATTCATCTCTTTTGATGTAGCATTTGCTTCCAAAGATATTGAATTATTTGATAGTATCAAGTCTTCTTTGTTAGTTGTGAATGTTTTTTAGTGACTCATGTGTTTGCATTTTGTCCCATGATGATTATTTTGATTTGAGAAACACTCTTGTTTACCATATGTGATTATCTGCACGATGAGATGCATCAATGTCTGTTCATTATTTTGATTTCTAGTATTTTGTTTGAGATAAATGGATAGATTATGTTATTGTTTCAGTTTGATCATAGCTTCATTTTGATGCTAGTGATGTGACATGATGCTTTATGATTATATTTGGTGTATTTTTCATTTGAGATTATTGATTATATTGGACTCATTTATAAATTGTGGCATATCTGTTGTGGATATATCGCTTATTTTACTATGGTGATTTATGCTCAAAATAGTTGTAATATGGTTTATTTAAATGCAATGTTAATGTAACAATATGATGTTTACTACCTTACCATGAACCCACACTTCCTTCCACAACCTTATCGGGCCACAAGGAAGGTACCCATTGATCTATACATAAAACCCTACCTAGGCAAGGAAGAGAAGTTAGGGTGGGGTTCCTTCTCCCAACCTACTCTTTGTCCTCCCAACTATCCCCGTAGTTACTCATTCATGAGATCCACAAGATGTATAGTTCCCTTCACTATTGCTATCATGTATTATATGTGGTTCAACTATTTATATTATGAGCATCTACACTTGATGATCGCTTGTTTCAGTGAACAAGTACTAGACATATTCCACCTGAGTTGCAGGATTTGAGTGTCTATATCCTGGATAGTGGCACAGGAGATAGTAGCTTCAACCTTGCATTTTGAGACAGTGTGATTCCTGTATGAACGACATATCCGTGTTATTATAATATTTTCCCCAATATGTGATTGGTAAATCTAGATTCATATTGCAAATTTGTGGTTGGCTAGTGACTGTCTATGCATTTAGTGCTCCACAGTTGTCGCGGAAGGATTTAATTTTAAGTGCTAATTTTAATGTTGTTGGGGATTTTTATTATTTAATGTCATTTGCCGACTAATTTTTCGTAGTCAGATTCCAAATGACTAGGATCAATTTATTTAATTTGGGAAAGGGACAATTAGATTACTTAAAATATTTAAATAATCTATTTCTTAAGTACTTTTGGAAAAGTGCTTATTATGTTGAAAAAGTGAGTTTTTCACTCACTTCTCATGTGTTTTTGAGAAATTAGGATTCTACACCAAAACCCTCTTGGAGAAAACCATTTTTTCACTTGTTTCTATTGATTTTGTTGTCGGATTTGAGTGCGGAGCAGGTCATTGGATTCGTGTCGCAAATATCCATCTTCCAATGGAGCCATTTGCATTTTCGTGGAGTCTTTGTTATTTTCTTCCATTCCTTGGTTTTTACCATTCGTGAGAGGTAGGGCTTTCTAGATCTCTCATTTTACTTTTTTGTTTAATGCAAAATCAATTGCATTAGATTTGTGAGCTGAGAATTAGTATTCCCCCACATTTGTTTTTGACTTCACAACCTAGTTGGATGGGTATGAGTTTTTGTTTGTCCTCATATTTGGAGTTTGAAGCTTTTACCTTGTTATGCTTCCAAATTTTTCATACGTACTCATAAATTGAATTTTATTGGATTTTTGGAATTGTGGGTGCAAAATAGGTAATGATTTTTAATTTTGTTGAATTCCAAAATGTTTAAGTTTTGGGCATTTTCGGGATTTTGTTTGGCATGCCATCCAGAATATATCTCAAACCTTGCTGACCACAAATGATTTTGTGATTTTGGTAGTCTTCCATGTCTATTTTAGGGTTGCAAAAATGGAATTATTATAGGACATTCTAGTTATCATGTGTTGCAATCTGAATATGCCCTTTTGATGTTAATTTGTTGATTTTCACTTGTTGAAATTTTGCCAAAAATTGGATTTTTGGCTATTTTGACCTTTGAGATTCTTCCTCGTGTTCTAATAAGAAGGTTGAAGTAGATTCCGTGGGAATCCATGCTCTTGGCATATTGGCCAATTGAGCGGTGTGCTTTTGGGATTTTGGCTACGATTTCTCTTCTTGCATGCTTGTATGCTTTGGAGTGGATTTGACCTCCAACCTTTACTCGTGATTTGATGCATTATTGATTTCTGTCATTAGACCATTATGATGATGCTTTTATGTATTTCCTCACATAGATGATTGGACAACCTTGTATTATATCATCCTCGTGTAGATGAGTGGACGAAGTCATTTATTACCGTCCTTAGGTAGCTAAGTTGACGAAGAAGATTATTGTGTCCTTATGTAGATTGAGTTGATTATGCTTGTTGGTATCTGTCTTGGGATGTTGAGCCTTGGTTTAGGTGTGTGGAGTAGTCATGGGGAGCATCTCCTTATGTTGACCCTGGCCCAGAAATTGCTATAGTGGAGGTATTTAGGAGTTCACTTAGAAAGTGAAAACATAATAAAACAATTGGGTTAAAATAGTAATCAAGATTAATTGGTATTCCCCAAATGTCAGGATTGACCTGTGTGGGTGGTATATGGTATTTTCATCCTAGATGTCAGGAGTGACCCTTGTGCAGGTATGATACTCCCTATGGTTGGTACTCCCATCTATAGGTCCCATAGAGTTGAGTAGCACCCTGATGTGTTTTATTGTGTTCCTTTGTGATTGAGATTGGATGTAGGTTTACATGTTGAGTGATTTCCATGTTCTTGTCTCTTTCATTATGTACTTGTATTGGATTATGTGATTTTGTATGAAACTATGCATCTACTTTCTGTGAGTATAGCCTTCTTTGATGTGTGTGGCTACCATGTGTTTGTGGTCAGGTTACTATCTTTGTGAGCACGGTGAGGTATGTATAGAACATAAAAATCATTTCCATGGAGATTTTTTTGAATATACAATGCAAAGTGACTTTTTCATTTAAGGGAAGCCAGTTATGTGTCCCTACGGGATCAATTAGGGAAAATCTTATTCAAGAAAAGCATAATGGGGCACTTAGTGATCACTTTGGAGTCAATGTGACTCAAGAGTTAGTGGAGAGGTTTTATTTTTGGCCAAGAATGAGTCTGGACATAAAGAAGTATGTGGAGTGTTGTGTAGTGCATTAGAAAGCCAAAGACACATCCTCCAACGAAGGCCTTTATCAACCTCTCCCCATTCCAAGTAGACCTTGGGAATGCTTGAGCATGGACTTTGTGGTAGGGTTGCCAAAGACAAGACAATGATTTGAAAATATATATGTCATAGTAGACATATTCATAAAAAATGACACATTTTTTCCCTTGCAAGACTATTTATGATGCTTTTGATATTGCACATATTTTCTTCAAGGAGGTGGCGAGAATCCATGGGTTACCCTTGAGCATAGTTTCAGACAGAGACTCCAAATTTATGAGTCACTTTTGGAAGACATTGTGGCAAAAATTTGGAACCAATCTGTCCTTTGGGTCTGCATATCACCCTCATACAAATGGTCAAACTGAGGTAGTGAATAGAAGTCTAGGGAACCTACTGAGGTGTCTCACTAAGGTGTATGGTCAAGCTTGGGACCAACTATTAGGGTAGGCAGAATATGCTTACAATGATACAATCAATAGGACAATTGGAAGGATTCCATTTGAAGTTGTTTATGGGATACATCCTAGAGGGATATTTGAACTTAGAGAGTTAAAGGGTGGAGCCAAAGGGAGTGACTATGCAGAAGACTTTTCACACTCCATGAAAGAAGTACACGAATCCGTGAGAAAGACATTGACGGAGAACACTACAAAGATAAAGAAGAAGGTGGATGAAAGAAAGAAGGATGTACAATTCCAGGTGGGGGATCTTGTAATGGTCCATTTGAACAAGGAAAGGTTGTAGAAGTGAGTACCAAACAAGCTATAGATGAGGAGGTTAGGACCTTGCACTATTCTGGCCAAATATGGCAACAATGCTTAAAAAGTTGAACTCCCCAAGGATATTGGATTGTCTCTGGTATTCAATGTTGCATATCTGGTACTTAATAAGGGGCTTAATCCTGATCTTGATCAGAGTCTTACTGAAGTCATCCAAGAACTGGAGGACCTGCAATTAACCCCTACACCATCCAAGAAAGCAGAAAAGGTACTTGATTCAAGGGTCTACAAGAAGACTAGACAAAAGACTTACAATGAGCATCTGGTGAAGTGGCGTGGCCAAGGATATGTAGAGGCTACTTGGATCAAAGAGACAAAGTTCAAGAAGTTGGGGATTGACTCCAACTTGATCAATCCAAGGGTGGATTGAAATCTTTTTGTTTGGGGAGAATGGTGTAGGAGCACCTAGGATAACTGCTAGTTCCAATTTTGGTTGTGGCTTGTACTGACCCTAGCTAGGTCGAGAGTGTTGTTTTAGACCTCAGAAGGTCTTGTGTGTAAGTTCCTAGATGGATTTGACTAGAATCAATCCACTCTAGTTGTTTTTGCTTTGTTAGTGTTTAGTGCTTTAGAAAGCCTAAAATTGGGAATTTGGGTCTAAAAGCCTAGAAGGCTTGGAAAAGATTGTAATTGAGGCTAAAATGGCCTCTATGGTATTTTTACAACATTTTCCATAGGTTAGAGGTCATAACATTATGTTAGAGGCAATATTGGAAAAGTTGTCAAAATGTTGTCATGACAACATTTGCAACTTTGCAAAGTTGCATGACAACATTGTCAAAAAATGATTCCTTTCGATGTTTGAGGTTGGGTAGTTATTTTAACCACCTAAAAACATGGGGAAATCATATTAAACCATGAGGAGGCCCATTTCCCGAGGTGAGTTGATGTGGAGAAGAATTTCAAATTTTAAGAAGTTGCTCTGTTTACTATTTTTGTGCACAGTTGCTTAATTTTGATAGTTAGTGTTCTTGAATGGATTGAATCACTCAATATTGAGTTAGATTGTTTTATTTAGGCTAGTTACAATACATTTTTTTTGGAGAGAATTTTCTTAGTGTCCATTAGAGTAGTTTTGCAAATTCATTTCTTAGTTAGCAGTTTACTGGTGTTGTCAAGACAATTTTGAGAAAAATGGCTCCCCCATAGATCTCTACCGTGCATTTCATCAAGGCCTTGAGGATTATAGTAGGGGAAACCTTTTATAGTGTAAATAACAATGGAGGAGCTCTGAGAATAATTTTAGCTAATTTTAATGACAAGTCCTAGGCGAGTTCAGTGCATCCGGTTTGGTGCTTTTCAGTGATCTTAATGTGTTTGAATGCAAGGATATGTTTTGTAGAGTGAAACCAAGAGTGGTTTTGTAAGAATTGAGGTTATAAAAACACCTCCTAAGAATCTTAGGCCTTTCCCAATCCATTTGGGTACATTTTCAAGCATAAGTCACTAGACTGAACCAGAATAACCCAATTAGCCCTAGTTGCCCTTAATTCTAGGAATCCACTGTATGGAGACCTTGGAACCCTAATACCTACAAAATATCTCATGTCTTGGAAAAGGGTATCAAAATATCATATTTTTTTTGGGGTTGTTTGGGAAAGTTTTGAAAGAAGTGGGAAAAACTATTCAAACAGGGCTAGAAGGAGTATTAGGCCTAAAAGACAAAAATCACTAAGAGTCTAGAAATCGTTTGAGAAAGTCTTGATACCCTGTCCTAATGGGATCAAATGAAGTTCAAGAATTTGTCCAAGAATGTATTATATCCCCTGCAAACACTTTCTAAGGAAAGGAGACCAAAAGGCACTTGGAGTCTTCCAAGAAAGAACAAAGAAGTGAAGTGAAACTTGATCATAGTTACCCCCTAGTGAATCATAATGGTTACCAAATCTTAGAGTGGTATTGAAGAGGTCCTAGGATAGATAAGTAAGGACTGGGAAGATCCTAGAAGAAATAATAGGGTCTTGGGAAAACCCGGAACAATTAGGGTCCTGGTAAGCTTGTGCAAGCACACTAAGGGGACTTCTATTAGTAGCTGGGAGTGCCTTTGGCCTGGAGCATTTACCCTCCCCGCATCATTTATTCAGAGGCACAACACAACCCGCCATTTATATGTGATATGTTTTTGTGTCTCGCTTCTCTATATTACTAATATAGACTATATATCTCATTCCACTTCATTACCCTAATTATTTCTATAATAACTTTATAACCCACAATTAAAGTATAGATAACTTATAGAGATTTAAAATATCCCTACTAGCCTACCAAATATACATTTAGAAAATAGAAACTAATTCCTCTTATTCAAATAATTTTTTGCTTCCACAAACAATTTGATATTAAAACTATCAAAAAATAGTTACATATATAAATTAAGGGAAAAAAACACATATATTGACACAATGGAGCCTTCATGTGATTACAAAACACACTTTAATGTGACACTTGATTGTGTCCTAGATTTAATACAACATGGAATAGGCAGACATAAGTGAACCATTCACACACATCTTATCCTCAACTTCTTTCCAAGTAGACGAAGATGACATTGACCCAAATCACAATATACTAAAGCCTCATTATAATCATGGTTGGAGAAATATAATTTTCTAATCCCTAGAGAAAAAAACAATCACAACAATAGCGATAACAATAATCAGACCATCGAATTTAGAATGGTGACTAAATCAAGATTGGACTTGATTTAAAAAAAAAACCATTCATATACTTCCTCAAAATCACACCTATAGAAACCAACCTAATGTTAAGAAAACAATGATATCATTTTGGAAATTCTTTCTTTAAATTTGTATTTTGATCTCCTACTCTAAATGCAATTATAAATATGATTTTAAAATAAAATGTTTTTAGATAAATTCATTAAAATTGTATTTAATTTTAGATATAGCAATGAAAATATTATTTTGGTTCATTAATGTATTTTCTTATCTACGTTTGCTTACAAAAATAATGCATTTCACATGCTCAATCTATGTTTTTTCCAATACCCATCTGATTGTTGTAACTTCTTTCACTTCATGTAGATACTCTGTTTCTTGCATTGTACATGCTCAACCTCTGATATTCTTTATAACCATTTAATTATAACTTTCTTATAAGGTATTTGATCTGTGCTAGATACTCTTTGTTGTGAGCCATAGACACAACTCTTTTTGCAGATGCTTAACCAGAGTGTGGATCATCTATATTTTGGATCAAGTAAATGCTCCAACATAGATTCAAAAATCTCTGTAATCGTATCTAAGTTTGAATAAGCAGGATAAGAGAAAATGTATTATCTTGTGCTCAAGTCTAAGCTACAGATAAAGTCTTTTTTGGGATTCAATTGTATAGTTTTGTGAAATTTCTATATCGACCTTTATTATAATAGTTAAATAAATAAAATTAAACTTTATTTACATATGAAACAATACGATTACATAAAAAATCTATTTTTAACAGTCTAAATGCAAAAAATTATGAGAATGGTTCAATTTAACTCTATCTCAATTGAGTATGAAGGCTTCTTTTTAAGTTTTTTTTTGGGTAACCATAGATATAACTCTAGACTTTCCCTTGTTTAAACCATCCATTACAAAACTCTCTACTTTTTTAATGGCTTCCATTTATATTTTTTTTGCACGTCCCTTGATTCCTCATAAATGAGGTAGCTTACACACTTCACTCCTCGCTTGGAAAGCTGCCAGATTGCAGGCTTGGTAATACCCTAAAAAGAAAAAAGATGAATTAAAATCTACTATTATTTTTAAAAAAGATTTGCAATTTTTTTTTCCTAAATAGTTATTTTGTTTCTCTGGATATTATCCTGTGCCGCCTTGCTCCCCACTTTCCCAAACCCTTTCCACCTTTCTGCATCCCAACTTTTTCTACCAACAGACAAAACAAAACAAAAAGGTTAAAAGATAAAAAAAAATTGGATTCTCAAAGAACATCAGCCTTTTTTTGCACAATAAACCCAAACGGTATTGTGCAACATAGACAATTTTAAAATCAAATGGAGCTCTCAAAAAGCACAATAGATTTTTGATGGATTTTATATAAGATTTCTATATTTTTTCAAATTGAATTTTTTTTTTTTTTTGCTGAGATACACTGTAGTTCGGATCATTTGTTCAACAATAAAATTGTAACAAACACATAATTTTTTTTAATCAGTCACTGAATAATAACAAACCCCAGAAAAAAGAAAGACTGGCTGATTAATTAGAGGCATCATTTCGGATACCCACCATCAGATATTGAATCCTAGGATTCTGTCGATAGCTGCTCTGTTCATACCACAGTGTGCTATTCACAAATCCAATATATCCCCTTGAATTTTTTGAAAAATTATTGTAGGTATGCAAGACTGAATTAGGATTCAAGAACATTCAACAAACTAAATTCCATATGGGAGACCTGAAATTACTGAAATATGCCTGATTTTTGGTCCAATATGTGTTCACTGCAGCTGCATGGGCAAGCAAAACATTGTGTGCACCAACATATGGCTCTGATAGGGAACTCCCAGAATCACACTTTCCGATACCAGAATAGAAAACCACTTAGATTGTGTTTAAGTTTTCTATACTGGATAGAAAAAATGCAGAGAATTTGTTTTTTTGGAAAGGTCAAAAGAAAAAAATTGTAAAAAAAAGAAAATATTCCCAGGATAAATAGCTATAAGATTTATTAGGATTTACATTATGTCATCCTTTATACCCTTGAATGAAGTTGAAAATCCATCAATCTCCTTCTATAGGAAAGCTACCCATCTATATATAGAGTCAAAATACACTCTTTTGCAACATGTTGGTATGTCTTTCTCATAACATAGATCACTTTTTGTTTTTCTCCCTTCTCGCTTTCAATGTTACCCAGATTGATTTTCAAACGACTCTAGCGATCTCTATCGTAAAACTTACCTAGACTTTCTTGCATCTCATATATGATCATGGGGAATATGTCCTATTGTATAATTTTGAACAACTCGTATTAAAGGCCTTAAATTAGATGTTATCATTGTTACAACATGAGAGCTGACACGGCTAAGCTCTCTACAAAATGTACTATTGACCAAATTTTCAACATCTATTTTTTATGATCTACATATTTTGTGGTGCAAAACCACAAAACCAGAACCCTCAAAACTTGCTATATTATTTGACAACCTTTAATTCTATGATTATTATGACCATTTATTGATGGCCATAGTCTTTTATATATATATTACATTGTTTCAATAAAAAAAATGCACGAGACAAAATGGAGCTCGATAAGATATTGTTCTCAACGAGCGTGTGGGTTTCTTCATCATAACAGTTACTCAATAACAAATGTAAGTGTTAAACTGGGGAAGAGAAGCGTCGTCTTTTATTTTTATTATAGTTATATTTTGAGCGCTTATTTTTCACATAAAGTCGTTGTAGTATAGTGGTAAGTATTCCCGCCTGTCACGCGGGTGACCCGGGTTCGATCCCCGGCAGCGGCGCTATCATTTTAGACATATTCGCATTGTTGACTGGTTTGTAATTTTTCCGCCCAATGATCATTTAAATAGATTTATAATGCATACATTTTTTCTCCAGTGATCACTTAAATAGATTTATAATGCATACATTTTTTCTCCAATGATCACTTAAATAGATTTATAATGCGTATAATTTTTCCCCAATGATCACTTCAATAGATTTATAATCCAATGATCACTGAAATAGATTTATAATGCTTACATTTTTTCATATTAAAAAAATTAAGTTTGTCATTTTTTTTTGCAGTCATTCATTTTTATTTCAAGTACATAATATTCGAATTCTATATAAGGTGTAGTATAAAGACAACTTATGTGAACATTTATATTATCTCTATAATTCCATTGAGCTCCATTACACATTGTATCATCATAAAAACATGTATAAGGAGTACATTAACAATTATGTATTAGGTATTTATAGGAATTGTTTATTTTCTTCAATATCTGTTTCAAGCTATTAAATTGGTCCTTTAAGGGGTTTGACCATGGGAAACTCTCACCTTCTAAGTTCCTCAAAGGTGCTTACATGCATCAAAGGTGCTTATATGCATGATCAATCTTTGTTTTTTTTATGTTTAGACTTCAAGCCAAAGCTTTGTTTGCAAGTATAAAGGACTAGAAAACTTATGGGCTCATTTCACAGTCCCTAAATCAATTTTGCAAAGCAAGATTGGTTGTGGGAAATCATGGTTAGTTATGTGTAGTGTCACAAAATTATCCTCTCTGAATTTCAAGAAGGTACCAATTGAAATTCTACTTCTAGTACAATTAAGAAGCAATTCTAAGTTGTCATTCAAAAGTTTGATTTAAAAATAGAAGTTATCTATTAACAATCAAAACCAACTAACCTTTTGCATATCTTTTGATTTCTAGTTTTCTAAATTCTATCACCTAATTTTTCATAGCTCTAAAATAGATTAACTGAATTACATTAATTTTCTGATTCTTCAAACTTAATTTTGAGTAAAGAACCCAATTATATCTTTACATTTTTGGTGAGCCTAACTAGTCTTTCACTTTTAAGTTTTGGTCATACGTTTTATTCTTTCTACATTACATTTTAATTTTCCTAATTATTTATTATTCATTCCATATTCAATTAGGCCTTGCAACCAACTTTTTAATTAGTTATTTATTGTTGTATTTTGATTAGGGTTTGATTTTTATTGGTAAATGTCTATTTGATCCTTCCCACCCAGGTCCTTGTATGTTTGAGTTTTATCATTTATCATGACATCTCCTAGATCTTTGCATTTAGCCTCTATTTATGAATTCATTATTATTGTGTTCATAATATTTATGTCATCTAATACATACCCAGATGCTTTCAAGTTTTTAACCCATGAATGGGAAGATCTTTTCTATAAAGACGATATTCCAATATTACAGGTGCTTTTTCCTCATTATAAACATTGTGAGTGCATTTCCTTTTCTCTTGGAATTATTTTCTACTTACATGTATCTTTAATTGCATAAATCTCACTCTTCTCCTTTATTTTGAACTCATTTTGACATAGCAATCTTTATGCAATAACTTATATAAAGTGACATAAGCATATGCTATGAGTTGACATTTACCTAAACTTGACATTTCCTATACATGTCCCCAAGAACCATTTCCAATCCTATTTATCCATTAACCTACATAGGCTAGTTTCATGATTCAA
Organism: Thuja plicata; assembly: GCA_018584345.1. Taxonomy (NCBI): domain Eukaryota; kingdom Viridiplantae; phylum Streptophyta; class Pinopsida; order Cupressales; family Cupressaceae; genus Thuja; species Thuja plicata. The sequence goes on along the minus strand of MU225806.1, from coordinate 1,845,564 downwards.
AATGAAGCCCTACATTTCTATTCAAATGTTAAAAGTAGGCCCACGTTTCCCCCTTCCTACTAGTTGTTTCATCGTGAATTGAAGCTTGAAACATTTCAAGTTGTATTCTATGATATTGTATGAAAGAACAACTTTCCTCATTGATGATAACATATCATTTAGATTTATTGAGATTCATTATATATTGTGTAGGCACTTGAAATTGACACATTAGCAATTACATAATAACCAAGTAAAATAAATTCAATTCTAGCCATTAAATATTTTTTCATTAATTAATTAATTAATATTCTATCCCTCACCCTTAATTGAAACAACTTATATTTCTAAATAATTAAGTCTAACATTATCCCCCAAATCCTCCAACTTAATAAACTAACTAATATTTACCTAATTAATTGATTTAGGCTAATTAACCTTGATTACCAAATTTTTTAATATTTAATTCCACCTTACCCTCACTCCATTTACATTAAATCCTAGTCATTAAATATATTTATGGATTAGGATCTAAATTTCTCATCACTTGATAAGTGTTCTAATCTCTCATGCTCACACATGTATGAGTATGCAAAGATCTCTTCAGACACCATACCCCTGTCACATGTAATAAGATAGTTGTCAAAGACACTCAGAGACAAAGAGGAGGGGGGAGGGGCGAATCATTCTTTTAACAATTCTAAATCTTTACTTTGATTCCAAGCATGTAACTTTAAACAATAATAATGTAAGATAAAACATTCAACACCATGACATAAGTAAACGCAAGATTAAGATGGAAAATTTAATGAGGGAAAAACCATGGTGAGGATGAACTCATAATGTATGAAAATTATTTACAGGATGCTCGCTGCTAGACTTGCTACCAAGATAGATTGTCTTAGGTAACGTTACAGTGGACTTGCAAACTGAAAATCACTTCTTGAGGGAAAAATAAAAAAGGACCTAAAGAAGATACTTGTTGTATTAACACATGATACATAAAATGAAGAATAATTGAATAGGCCTTCAAAAAAATTCTTTCAACATTCTTTGTAGAATGTAGATGCTTTTGACATGATGTCACAAGCAACCATTATCAATTTAGCTCCACAACTTCCACCAGACACTATCACTTCCTTATATTTGCATCTTCCACACTCTACACATCCCCCCACTCTTGCAACTTAGTTTGATATTCTATTTATACTATTTAGAGCAATGCCAATCATTAATTAGGTTGGCCAGAATAAGGGACAAGTGGCGATCCCACAAAGATGGCCACCGAAACTTAATTGCGGTGGTGAAAATGATCCTATCAAGGAGATAGAGAGGACCTAAAACATCTTAACACAATGTCCAATGTGATCCTAAACATCACACACACTTAGTGCACATCCTCCAAATTTAGAAATAGGATAATGTGTAGCAACAATTAGTCATCCCAAAACACATCTTCAATCATGATTCGTGAAACCAATTAATGTAAATCTCCACATGGAAAGGTGAGACTCAAAATAAGATCAATACAACATCTACTATAATAGGGACATGACATAAGCGAGAGAGAACTCCTTGTTGACCAAATAGCCACAAACAACACTGTAAACCAACTCTAGACACAATGCAATATTAAAGAACTCAATTATTGTATGCATATCATAGAGAGATGTTTCTTAAACATCCAACATCATTCCAAAGGACATATATCATATTTATTCAATGATCAAGCTACCACAACCATTCTTACACATAATTCTTCATAATTGGAAAACCAGGAAAATACAATCATGAAGCATATTACCTAAAACATACTCGCAGTACACATATCTACCAAAAAACTAAATTGAGCATTGTATAGATGTTATGAACATTCCCTCCAAGCCACAACAATGCAAATATTAATGCAGAAAACTATATAACATTTCTTAGACCAGTCCTGATACACACCCAAACTCCCAACACATTGCATGTCTAAAACATTAGAGGAACACCAAGGACCTAAAAAAATAGGATTCCAACATCCATATAAAACACAATTTATGTTCCAAACTGCAAGCGAATATGAATAAATGTAGAGGAATGCAAAACATTCTTCTAAATAAGCTGTAGAGAACTTCTCTACAAACACATTCTTCAACATTATTCAATGATCAAAACACCTCAATTATTCATTAAATTCATTCTACTATCCACGCTAGTGTAATGATTCTAATCCTCATCTTAATCTAACTTTGATCATCAACACACATCGTTCATATTGCAACACTTTTGGTTAGAAACACAAAAACATCTTACTAAAAACACAACATAAAGAACACATGGAAAAACTTATTCCATCTACAACATACCAATGCCATAGAAGCAATACATCTAGTATACATCCTAAATCAGTCCACAATTCTATCCACAGAGGGTTCCTAATACAATCATCAATGATACACACATCTTCTCATAATCATAACTAAAATCATTACAAATATCAACAAGCACTAAGCTCCATCACAATCGCCAATAAAACCATTACTTGTTAAGGTTTGGTAACTACAATATCACAACAAAAAGAGGGTGGAAATCAATGAAAACACCAACTTCCATCAATAATCCCCTTTGTTATTTATGGAAACATTCATCTTTATCTTCTTCTTGTTTCACAATATTTCCACACTTTCTGCCCCTTTCACCGACATCTCTCCTTTACCAGTAACTCTCCTATTTTGACATCTAGGAAAAATGGGCAAAGGCCTTCAAATATTCATTGACACCTATTTAATTAGATCTCTCATGTTTACTATTTCTATCACACTCTTTCATTTTTTTAGAAACATCCATTCAGACCACCTACTCCCCCTAAGGAGTAGACTACAATAGCCCAAGAGACAAAGGATTTCCTTGAGCTTCCCCCCTGGACAGATGCACCATATTACGCATCTAGTTATAAGGAGGGGAAATCATCCCTAGCTTCTCCTAGAGATACTCAAAAAATATTTAGAGAGTACCTTTGTGAAGATATATGCAATCTAATCCTTGGTAGGAACATACTCCAATCTAAATTTTTGATTTACAACCTCCTCTCTCAAAAACTGATATCTAATAGAAATATGCTTATTACTTGAATGCATTACTAGATTATTTGAAATGTTTATAGTACTAGTACTAGTATTGTCATGCATATTAAAATTTTCTCATCATACATCACTTTGATGTCTTTTAGAGTTTTCTTCATCCATGTAACTTGAGTGCAATACGAAGCTGCATCAATGTATTCAACTTGTATTGTGTATAAGGATATTGAATCCTAATTTTTATTGAACCAAGAGACCAACCTGTCTCCCAAGAAAAATGCATTGATATTGGTACTTCTTTGGTCATACACATAACCAACCCAATAAACATCACTGTAAACCTATAATGAGAAATCAACATCTTTTTGTACCACAAACGATAATGCAAAGCTCCCTTCAAGTACCTAAATATTTTTTTGACAACCTTCTCATGTGATTTCTTAGGATTGGATTGCTATCTTGCAACCAAACATATTGCATGCATCATATTAGGTCTAGAAGTAGTCAAATATAATAGTCCTCCAATTATAGACCTATAGAGAGTCTAATAAATAGGGAGAGACTCATCTTCTTTTCTTAAACTAAAATAAGTAACCATAGTTGTACTCAGTAGTTTTGAATCCTCCATTCAAAAATTCTTCAACTTCCTTGACATACATAGCCTAAAAAATAAATATACCATCATCTATCTGAGAAAGTTCAAGTCCAAGGAAGAAATATAACTCATTAATCATGGACATCTCAAATTCCTTTTGCATCTCATCTACAAAATTATTGCACACAACATCATCTACGCCAAAGGAAATGTCATTAGCATATACCACAACTATAAAAAGTTTTTCTTCCTCAATCTAAATATAAACATTTCTATTTGTAGTACCTTTCTTGAAAAATTTCTAAAGTAAGTATTTTTCCAATATTTCATACCAAGCCCTAAGGCTTGTTTGAGAACATTCAAATCCTTTTTCAGTCTACAAACCATGTCCAAATATTTTGACAACTAAAACCCATTTGGCTTCTCTATGTAGAAATATTCTTCTACATCACCATTCAAGAAGGCCGATTTAACATCCATATGCTATACTTCAAAGTTCTTGTGATAAGAAAATGTAAGAAACATCTAGATTGCCTCCAATCTAGCCACTTTTGCAAAGATTTCCTCAAAGTCAATCCCTTCAATATATTAATATCCCTTGTAGAACAATCTTCAATTGTTCCTTGTTACTTCCCCCTCTTCATTTAGCTTAATCCTATTTACACCCATTTTGTTCCAATTAGATTGCTGTCTACTAGTCTAGGAACTAATTCCCGTGTCTAATTCTTCTCAATTTGATTCAACTCTTCTTCAATTGCCTGTCTCCAACCTTCATATTTTATATCATCATCAAAGATCCTAGGTTCAACCCTTGATAGATTCAAAGATTCACTTTCTCATATGCCTTTTCACATCTTCTCATAGTTTTCACTCCTTCCTTCTTATCACCAATGATATAGTTTTTTGAATTACTCCTTTGAACATACTTTGTTTGAGCCTTGGGGTTCGTTTTAGGTAATTTATCTTTTTCATCTATCTTTTCTATCTTTTCTTCTCCTCCCTCCATGCAAGGAGGTTCATAAGTTTCACAATCTTCTAGTTCCTATACTTCCTAATTTTATTATTCATTTACCTTTCCATATGTCTTTTCAACCATTCTTTTGAGTCTCTTTCTATAGCATCTATAAGCCTTATTTTTGGTTGAATAACCAAAAATTTCCCTTCATCACATTTTGAACCAAATTTTTCCAAGATTTATTCATCTCTTTTGATGTAGCATTTTCTTCCAAAGATATTGAAGTATTTGATAGTAGCAAGTCTTCTATGTTAGTTATGAATGTTCTGTAGTGACTCCTGTGTTTGCATTTTGTCCCATGATGATTATTTTGATTTGAGAAACACTCTTGTTTACCATATGTAATTATCTGCATGATGAGATGCATCAATGTCTGTTCATTAGTTTGATTGCTAGTATATTGTTCGAGATAAATGGATAGATTATGTTATTGTTTCAGTTTGATCATAGTTGCATGTTGATTCTAGTGATGTGACATGATGCTTTATGATGATATCTGGTGTATTTTGCATTCAAGATTATTGATTACGATTATCATGATGGTTATATTGTACTCATTTATAAATTGTGCCATATATGTTGTGGATATATCACTTATTTTACTTTAGTGATTTATGCTGAAAATAGTTGTAATATGGTTTATTTAAATGCAATATTAATTTAATGATATGATGTTTACTACCTTACCGCGAACCCACTCTTCCTTCCGCAACCCTGCAGGGCCACAAGGAAGGTACCCACTGATCTATACGTAACACCCTACCTCGACAAGGAAGAGAAGTGAGGGTGGGGTTCCTTCCGCCAACCTACCTTTTGTCCTCCCAAGTACCTCCGTAGTTACTCATTCATGAGATCCACACAATGTACCATTCTCCTTCACTATTGCTATCATGTATTATATGTGCTTCAACTATTTATATTATGAGCATCTACACTTGATGATTGCTTGTTTCAATGAACAACTACTAGACACATTCCATCTGAGTTGCAGGATTTGAGTGTCTATATCCTGGGTAGTGGCATAGGAGATAGTAGCTTCAAACTTGCATTTTGAGACAATGTCATTCCTTTATGAATGACATATCTGTGTTATCATATTATTTCCCCCCGATACGTGATTGGTAAATCCAAATTCATATTGTATATGTGGTTGGTTAGTGACTGTCTATGCATTTAGTGCTCCACAGTTGTCGCGGAAGGATTTAATTTTAAGTACTAATTTTAATGTTGTTGGGGATTTTTATTATTTAATGTTATTTGCCGACTAATTTTTTGTAGTTAGATTCCAAATGACTAGGATCGATTTATTTAATTTGGGAAAAGGACAATTGGATTACTTAAAATATTTAAATAATCTATTTCTTAAGTACTTTTGGAAAAGTGCTTATTATCTTGAAAAAGTGATTTTTTCACTCACTTCTCATGTGTTTTTGAGAAATTAGGATTTTGCACTAAAACCCTCTTGGAGAAAATCATTTTTTCACTTGTTTCTCTTGATTTTGTTGTCGGATTTGAGTGCGAAGTAGCTCTTGGATTCGTGTCGCAAATCTCCATCTTCTAGTGGAGTCATTTGCATTTTCGTGGTGTCTTTGTTATTTTCTTCCATTCCTTGGTTTTTACCATTCGTGAGAGGTAGGGATTTCTAGATCTCTCATTTTACTTTGTTGTTTAATGTAAAATCAATTGCATTAGATTTGTGGGCTGAGAATTTAGTATTCCCCCACACTTTTTTTTGACTTCACAACCCAGTTGGATGAGTATGAGTTTTTGTTTGTCCTCATATTTGGAGTTTGAAGATTTTACCTTGTTATGCTTCCAAATTTTGCATACTTACTCATAAATTGAATTTAATTGGATTTTTGGAATTTTGGGTGCAAAATATGAAATGGGTTTTAATTTTGTTGAATTCCAAAATGTTTAAATTTTGGGCATTTTTGGGATTTTGTTTGGTGTGCCATCCAGAATATGTCTAAAACCTTGTTGGGCACTAACGATTTTGTGATTTTGGTAGTCTTCCATGTCTATTGTAGGGTTACAAAAATGGAATTGTTACAGGAAATTCTAGTTATCTTGTGTTGCAATCTGAATATGCCCTTTTGATATTAATTTGTTGATTTTCACTTGTTGAAATTTTGCCAAAAATTGGATTTTTGGCTCTTTTGACCTTAGATATTCTTCCTCATGTTCTAATAAGAAGGTTGAAGTAGATTTGATGGGAATCCATGCTCTTGGCATAGTGGCCAATCGAGCGGTGTGCTTTTGGGATTTCGGCTATGATTTCTCTTCTTGCATGCTTGTATGCTTTGGAGTGATTTGACCTCCAACCTTTACTCGTGCTTTGATGCATTATTGATTTTTGTCATTAGTGTAGACCATTATGATGATGCTTTTATGTATTTCCTCACATATATGAGTGGACAACCTTGTATTATACCATCCTCATGTAGATGAGTGGATGAAATCATTTATTACCGTCCTTAGGTAGCTAAGTTGATGAAGAAGATTATTGTGTCCTCGTGTAGATTGAGTTGATTATGCTTGTTGGTATCTGTCTTGAGATGTTGAGCCTTGGTTTAGGTGTGTGGAGTAGTCATGGCTAGTATCTCCTTATGTTGACCCTAGCTCAGAAGTTTCTATAGTGGAGGTATTTAGGGGTTCACTTAGAAAGTGAAAACATAATAAAACAATTGGGTTAAAACACTAATAAAGATTAATTGGTATTCCCCAAATGTCAGGATTGACCTATGTGGGTGGTATATAGTATTTGGATCCCTAATGTCAGTATTGCCCCTTGTGCAGGTATGATACTCCCTATGGTTAGTACTCCCATGTCTAGGTCCCATAGTGTTGAGTAGCACCCTGATGTGTTTTGTTGTGTTCCTTTGTGACTGAGATTGGATGTAGGTTTACATGTCGAGTGATTTCCATGTTCCTGTCTCTTTCATTATGTACTTGTATTGGATTATGTAATTCTGTATGAGATTATGCATCTTCTTTCTGTGAGTACAACCTTCTTTGATGTGTGTGGTTACCATGTGTTTGTGGTCGGGTTACTATCTTTGTGAGCACGGTGAGGTGGGCCTTGTTAGGAATATCAGTCCACAAGACAACTAAGAGGGGGGGGGGGGGGGGGNGGGTGAATCAGTTGTAATAGAGATTATTAAACTTTAAAATTTATAAACCAAATATGCAAATGTAAATGATAAAATAGTAAATCCCAACACCATAACACAATATTTGTTGTCGAGGAAACCTTGTTAAAGGTTAAAACCCCGGTGGGAATTAACACCCACAAATAATGTACTGAGAGTATAGTATCCCTGTTGAAAGATATTAGCCCTGTTAAGAGCTTGTTACAACATTGCAGTACACAGTCTGTGTTAGGAGACAAACCCTTTTAGGAGTCAAATAAAATAGTAGGCTCACTGCCCAAAGAAGGTTAAAGCCACCCTCAAGGATTTACAATCTGAATTATGTGTATAAAGAAAATACACATTCCAGTGAACTGTCTGATAGAAACTATCTTTTCTTGGTCAATCGCAATGAAGTATCAACTCTGCTCTACATCCAACAGTCAACAAGCTTCACAAATTCCACACATCTTTTTCCTTTCTCCTCTATCACATCTTCTCCACAAGAAAATATCATTCATATATACCCTCTTACAATAATTCATTAGGTCGGCCAGTTAAGCTTTCCTAATACATAATTAACTAGGTTGGCCAATTAAGGCTTTCCATCATACAAATAATTACATAACTCCTTGCTAA
>MU225806.1:1825824-1837090 GCA_018584345.1 Thuja plicata | reverse complement strand
TATATACCCTCTTACAATAATTCATTAGGTCGGCCAGTTAAGCTTTCCTAATACATAATTAACTAGGTTGGCCAATTAAGGCTTTCCATCATACAAATAATTACATAACTCCTTGCTAAGATACACACGGTACCTATAACAAGTAAACATCATTTATAGTTCATCACATATACTTCTAGATCCATAATTCATTCTCACAATTAATTTCACACGCTACATGTCTAAATTCAACCAAGAAATAGGTCTTCTCCAGAATACATGCCACAACTGACGTCATTAGTATCCAAAAAAAAAAATTGAACTCCACCCATTACTCTACCATATGTCAACTGTATACCAGTAAGCTCGTATGTTCTGACATATCTTCACCAGAAAGATATACCCGAAACACAGAGACCTGCTCTGTCCAGAATCACACTTATAGTCCAGAAAACTAGTCTTCACAAAATCAACTGTAACATCCACAGTATGCAACATAAATCCATGCGACCTTAGGAATAAGGTCAACACACATCCTTCTGCATAAATCCAACTTTGATCATTCTGAAACATTTGTACAGTGTCCATACACACCTTCCAGTTAAGTAGCCAGTCTGTCTTCTCCATAGAAATATATGTTGACATCAGTGACAAAACATGAATATCAACAACATAATCAATAACCAAAATTGATATCATCCAACAATCTCCCCCTTTGGCATTGATGGAAACATATGGGAAAATCCATATGCATCAACCCAAAAGTACTCTCTCTCAATACAATCTTCTCAATATCCTCAACACAAATCTCCCCAAAACAATAGGGATTTTCACATAGATTCCTTCCCCCTTTGGAAACAATGGAAAAGGGTGCCATAACTCATCTACAGTCTTCTATAGTCTTTTTCAAATCTTCATGTCTAATCAGCTAGGTGCAAGATCACCCAAATGTACTCCATAGTATTCTCCTGCGATCACTCCCCCTAAGGAGTAGATCCATACATCAAGTCCAAAGAATGATATAGCTCTAAGATCCACTGGACTGATGCATATCTGCATCATTTTAGTCTTCACTGGGAGGGGCCATCACCCCTAGCATGCCTCTGAGATATTCAAAAGCATCTTTTGGTAAAGGTTTAGTAAATATTACCACTATCTGTTCCTTAGTGCTAATATACTCCAGTTTAATCTCTTTATCTGTTACCTTCTCCCTCAAGAAATGATACTTGATAGAAATATGTTTAGTCTTTGAATGCATTATAGGATTCTTTGACATATTTACTGTTCTGGTGTTATCACAATGGATAATCACTGGTTCTTTGAAAATTATTCCAATGTCCTTCAACATTTGTTTCATCCAAACAACTTGTGTACAGTTTATTGCAGCAACAACATACTCTGACTCAGCAGTAGATTGAGAAATACAGTTCTGCTTCTTTCTTAACCAAGAAACTAGCCTTTTCCCAAGGAAAAATGCACCACCACTTGTACTCTTCCTTTCATCCACATTACCTACCCAATTAGCATCGGTAAAATCCTATAATGTAAAATCATCATATTTTTCATACCATAATCCATATTCTACTGTCCCTTTTAAATATCTAAAAATTCTTTTCACAAAAGCAAAATGTGTCTCTTTAGGATCTGCCTGATATCTAGCCACAATTCCAATTGCATTGGTAATATCTAGTCTAGTGTGTGTTAGATATTGTAGACCTCCAATCATTGATCTATACTTAGTTTGAACAACACTTTGAGTCTCATCACTTTTAGTCAGTATGTTTCCTGCCACCATGGGTGTTCCAATAGGTTTACAATCTTCCATTCCAAATTTCTTCAACATTTCCTTAAGATACTTGGTCTAAGATATAAAAATGCCATTCTTACTCTGATTAATTTGCAAACCAAGAAAAATTTCATCTCACCAATCATTGACATTTCAAACTCATTCTCCATTTCTTTAGCAAACTTTTTACTCATTTTACCATTGCCTTCAAAAATGATATCATCAACAAAAACTTCTATAATTAAGATTCCATCTTCATCAGTTCTTAAATACAAATTACTATTTGCATTACCTTTTCTGAAACCAATATGAAGTAGATGTTTATCCAGTCTTGCATACCATGCCCTTGGTGCTTTTTTTAGTCCATACAGTGCCTTCTTTAGTTTGCAAACCATGTTTTCATCATCTGTCAAAGGAAAACCATCAGGTTGCTCAATGTACACTTCTTCTTCTAGATCACCATTCAAGAATGATGACTTTACATCCATCTGATACACTTTAAAGTCTTTATGTGTAGCATAAGCAAGGAATAGTCTCACAACTTCCAATCTAACAACAAGTGCAAATGTTTCTTCATAGTCTATGCCTTCTTTTTGTGAGTAGCCTTTACATACCAGTCTAGCCTTTTTTCTCACCACTGTGCCTTCCTCATCCATCTTGTTTCTAAAAACCCATTTAGTGCCAATCACATTTTTGTTCTTAGGTCTTGGAACCAATTCCCAGTGTTTTTTTTCTTTATCTATTCTAGTTCTTCTTCCATGGCTTTAGTCCAAGATTCATCTCTACATGCTTCATCAGTGGTCTTTGGTTCAACTTGAGAAATCAAACAAATTTTATCTCTAGCTTTGGCTCTAGTCATCATCCCTTCATTTGCATCACCAATAATTTGATCTTCAGGATGGTTCTTCTTGACATACCTTGGTGTTTTCAATATCTCAGTACCTTCAGTTTGTTCTTCTTCTTCAATCTCATTCTCGATTATCAAGGGTCCTTTAGGTTCAACAACAACCTCTTTTGTTTATGTTATCTAACCACAATCATATATTCTTTCCTAAATTTGAAAATTTTCATCTATCCTCACATTGGCGCTTTCAATCAATTTCCTCAATCTCATATTGAAACATTTATATGCTTTACTCTTAGTGGAATAACCAAGAAAGATTCCTTCATCACTTCTAGCATCAAACTTGCCTATCTCATCATCTCTCTTAATATAACATTTACTACCAAATATTCCAAAATATTTCATAGTAGGTGTATGATCAAACCATAATTCATAAGGAGTTTTACTTGTACCTTCTTTGATCTGAATTTTGTTCAATGTGTACACAGCAGTGCCAACTGCTTCTCTCCAGTGAACATGTGACACATTTCCTTCCAACAACATAGTCCTTGCAACATCTAATATGGTTCTTTTTCTTCACTCTGCTATCCCATTCTGTTGTGGAGTTCTAGGGGCTGAAGTCTGTCTATGTATTCCATTTTCTTCACAATATGTATTAAATAGCTCTGATGTAAACTCTCCTGCTCTGTCTGATCTCAAACACTTCATATTTAAACCATATTCATTCTCAACTTTTTCCTTGAATAACTTGAACTTGTCAAATGCTTCAGATTTATCTCTCAAATATGTAACCCACATCATTCTAGAAAAGTCATCAACAAAAAGTATAAAATACCTTTCACTATAGTATGATCTTGTTGTTGTAGGACCACATAGATCTGTATGCACCAGATCCAACTTCCCTTTTGCTGAATAAGCTTTTCTCTTGAAAGTGCTTATAGTCTGTTTCCCCATAACACATTCTCTACACATAGTGTTAGATGGCTTTACAATTCTAGGTAGATCTCTTACTACTTTTTTCATACTTGCCTTCACAATGTTATCCAAATTAACATGACAAAATCTTCTGGGCCATAACCAACTGTCATCAACCTTCGCAATAAAACAAGAAGATTCAGATGTCTTCAGTTCAAATACATTACCTCTGGATTTAGTACCAGATTCTATCAAATCTTCCATTTTACTCTTGATAGAACATTTCCCATTAATGAAGTTCAGTTGATAACCCTTGTCCACTAGCTATCCAACACTCAACAAATTATGCTTAAGTCCATCAACAAGAAATACATTGTTAGTGTTAGTCTTTCCATCCAAATAAATAGATCCAATTCCAACAATAAGTTTAGGAGTATTGTCACCAAATCTAACAACACCACCATCATGTCTTTTCAAACTCACAAACTTGTTTTTATCTCCAGTCATATGATGTGAACAACCACTATCTATGACCCATTCAAATTTATTTTCAACTCAGGATACTAAGGATTTTTCTTCATTCATAGGTTCATCATTCTTAATAGAAATAAATCAAATTTCATCATAGTCACCATCCTCATCATCAAATATACCCTCACTAGAGTAATAACATTCTTTGTCCTTTGAGAACTTAGATTTGAAAAACTTAGGTTTGTGCTTTGGAATTCTTGTAGGACATCTAGATGCAAAATGACCAATCTTGTTACATGAGAAACATTTCAAAGCTAATTTTCCTTCAAACTTATCATTACCTCTCTTTTCTCTTCTAGAAATCAGTGCCATGACTTCATCTAGCTTCCTTTCTTCTTCCTATATTTGTTCCCATTCATTAGCATAGGGTCCAAGTTCTTCTCTTAGGTCACTACTTCTTGTGATTGCATTTCCAGGTAAGATCCTTTTTCTTTTGTGCATGGTTGCCTTGAAGGCTGACTCAAATTTAGGTAAAGTGTCTCCCAATTCTATGACCTCAAATGTAGTTAGCTTGCCAATCAACATCTCTCTGGTGAAGTTCGGTGTGAAAGGTCTCATCTCCTCTATAGCCCAAACCTTGGTTCTATATGCAGGTGTCAAAGATCTGAGTATTTTTGCAATCACTTCTTCCTCACTGTAAGTTCCTCCAGAGTTCCTAATGCCAGTATCCACTTTAGTAATTCTCTATGCATATGCTTTGATGTTCTCATCTTTAGTAATTCCATCTTTTTCTTCCAGTTCTGTAACTTTGCTTGCTTTGTAAACTTGTCTCCAACATATAGTGTTTCTAGTCTTGTCCAAATTTCATGTGCAGAGTCCAAGTCCTTTACTTTAGTAAATTATCTTTCTGATAGTGCACTGATCAAGGATTCCCTTGCAACCATATTGCATGAAAATAGCTTCTTTTCATCTTCAGTGGATTTCTCTAATTCATCCTCAGTTTCTACCTTTTATTTCTTCTTTGTTATCATCCAGTTATCAATTCCCAGACAACAAATGTGTTCTCATCTTGTTCTGCCAACTGTCAAAGTTTTCAGGATCAAACTTTGGACTATCCTTCCTATAGTAAGTCATCTTCAGGATCACCTCAAGTTGTTAAAATTTCTCTCTGAGGACCAATAGCTCTGATACCAATTGTTAGGAATAACAGTCCACAAGACAATTGAGAGGGGGGGGGGGTGAATCAATTGTAATAGAGATTATTAAACTTTAAACTTTATAAACCAAATCTGCAAATGTAAATGATAACACAGTAAATCCCAACACCATAACACAATATTTGTTGTTGAGGAAACCCTGTTAAAGGTAAAACCCCAGTGGGAATTAATACCCACAAATAATGTACTGAGAGTATAGTATCCCTGTTAAAAGATATTAGCCCTATTAGGAGCTTGTTACAACATTGCATTACACAGTCCCTGTTAGGAGACAAACCTTGTTAGGAGTCAAAGAAAATAGTAGGATTACTGCCAAGGCACACTGCCCAAATAAGGTTAAATCCACCCTCAAGGATTTACAGTCCGTATCAAGTGTATAAAGAAAATACACATTCCAGTGAACTGTCTGATAGCAACTGTCTTTGCTTGGTCAGTTCCAATGAAATATCAACTCTGCTCTACATCCAACAGTCAACAATATTTTCAGCTTCCACACATCTCTATCCTCTCTCATCTATCACATCTTCTCCACAAGAAAATATCATTCATATATACCCTCTTACAATAATTCTTTAGGTCGGCTAGTTAAGCTTTCCTAATACATAATTAACTAGGTCAGCCAATTAAGGCTTTCCATCATACAAATAATTGCATAACTCCTTGCTAAGATACACATGGTACCTATAAAAAGTAAACATCATTTAAAATTAATCATATATACTTCCAGATCTTCAATTCATGTTCACAATTAATTTCACACGCTACATGTCTGAAGTCAACCAAGAAATAGGTCTTCTCCAGAATACACACCACAACTGACGTCATTAGTATCCAAAAAACAATCAAACTCTACCCATTAATCTACCATATGTCAGATGTATACCAGTAAGCTCGCATGTTTTGACATATCTTCGCCAGAAAGATATACCTAAAACATAGAGACCTTCTCTGTCCAGAATCACAGTTACAGTCCAAAAAACTGGTCTTCACAAAATCAACTGTAACATCCACAGTATGCAAAATAAAGCCAGGTGACCTTAGGAATAAGGTCAACACACATCCTTCTGCATAAATACAACTTTGATCATTCTAAAACATTCGTACAGTGTTTGTACATTCCTTCCAGTTAAGTATCCAATCTGTCTTCTCCATAGAAATATATGTTGACATCAGTGACAAAACATGAATATCAACAACATGATCAGTAACCAAAACTGATATCATCCAACAGGCCTAAGGGTTCCACATAGTAGAGTGGCATTGCATTACTATACCATTTCTAGGGACCAACATACATGGACAAAATTCCTCCACCTACAAGGACTAGATAGCTCTTCTACTTGATGACATTAGTATAATTATTATTATTACAGCCTTTATATTCTTGATATTAGCCTAGTTTGATTCACGCTTTCATTTATGTATTTCTGATGTAATTGAGTGACCATGACCTCGATATGTGTTATTCTAGTACTCTCTAGTATGGAGCTAGACATTTCCCAGCTGTAGATTGGCATGGACTTATATTGTACTTGTCATTTTGTGCTTTTTGGATCAAGTTCCCAGGCTAGCGTTCATGACTGTCCATTATTGTTTATGTAGATCAATAGCTCTAACTATTGATTTTCATCTCCTCTCCTCTAGACTGAGATCTTTGGTCTCAAAAGGCTATAATTGGTGAATTTCCATATGCATGAATTGCCATTTGCCTAGACTAGCTTCTCCATCTTTAGTTCGACATCTCTGGGCTCACTAGACTGAGACTTTTTGTCTCATAAAATTCACCAGTCATGGATCGACACCTCCGCCAATCAACATCTTCGCTTCCCAGATCATCCTCTCTTCCTGCCTCCATTGTCTCCACCCAGTTTGGTAATTCAAGTAGTTTCAGGAGATGTGTATTTGGCGTGTTCTTTTGGGTTGGATTCTTGAGGGTCCTTGGATGTTATGTGAGACTTGTTTATTATTACTTATGGATGTGTGTTTATTTATTGCTTATGATCATGGTTAGAGAGGTCAATGAACTTGTATGACTAATCAAAGTAGGAACATCTCTTTTCATCTTAAAAATAACATATGTGCTTTGGGATTGATTTATTAATTATCTTCCTTCTTGTTAGCCATTAATGTTTGTTGGATTAGCCTCTCATGATTCATGGGAAAATGTTTGGATCCTTGTAGGGAAACCTTGGGAACATGTGTTCTCTATTCTAAGAGTATGGTTGATTGCTTGGGAACCTTTGGAAGTGCTTGTTAAGATTTTTGTTTGTGTACGAGTATGTGATGTTCATATTTTTATCTCAAGTTACGGTTTATGCTTTATGAGATGTTTATTTGATGCACTTAGTTACAAAATGCTTATGCTATGTTCTTATATTTCAAAAATAAATTGTTCAGTGCATATTTTACCCTTTTGTACTAAGGGTTCCCAGGTGGGGCATTACATTTGGTATCAGAGCCCATGTTCATACATTGGGATCTCTATTTTATGCTCCCATTGTGTTTGGTGTGAGTGATATGTGGTTTTTATATTTTATGATGGTTATCATTTCTTCTTGTTGTTTTTGTTGTAGTATGGCTTGCCGAACTTATTTTATGTGATTCTGACCCATGCCTTTTTTTCTATGAAGGATACCTCCTATATGTGGATGTGGTTTGTGGAATGCTTTCCAAGATGACCACAAAGAGGAGAATCATGAGGAGGAGTATAGAGAGGAAGAGAATCATGAGGATCACTGTGAGGACCATAGAGAGGGCCATGGTGGTAATGATGGGAGCTCCTAGTTGGTTCAGTTACTAGAGGAGCTTATATCTTGGTTGGGACCTTGTCACAAGGATCCTCACCATGGGGATTCTCAGATATTTGAGCATGAAGAGAGGAGAGAGCGTGAGAAATCTCATACTCCACCAGTTTTGAGAGATGGTCATAGGTGAGGCATGACAGTGGAGGATGAATATTCTATCCACGTGGAACTTATGAGAGATCTTATGAGGTCTTGTCCACCTTTATTTGATAGTAAGGGTGATGGTAATAATGTAGATACTTGGTTGTTAGATCTTGGATGTTGCTTCTCTATGCATCCTTATGCGAGAAACCTTAGAACTTGGTGCGCCATCATGCACCTGAGATATTTTGCATCTATTTGGTGGCACATAGAGGAGTAGAATTTCTAGCTAGATATTTCAACCATCTCTTGGAAGATATTTGAGGAGCCATTCCATGATCACTTCCTTTTTGAGAAGTATAGAGAGGCACATACTGATGAGTTCCATGAGCTCTGAAAACTATGTCAGTATATCAATATGAGTAGAGGTTCTTTGAGCTGAGGAAGTATTCTAACTATAATGATGATGAGCCCTTGTTAATATAATATTTTGTTTGGTGCCTTAATGGTCATATTATGGGGATGTCTATTTGCACTAGCCTAGGACACTTGATATTGCCGGTAACAAGACAAGATTGGATAAGAGAAACATTGCTAGGGGATATAGTAGCAGGACAAGTGCACAGAGTCAGAATGCACAACCTTCAAGATCAGTTGTAAAGGGTACATAGGTGTAGGCTGTAGGTTCCTCTAGGGTATATTTCACACCACCTAGGATTGGAAACCAATAGTGATGTAGACAATGACACTCCTAGGGTCCTTCAAAGAGAGAGTTCTCTAGTAGTCATTAGTTAGGACACCATGGAAGTTCACATCCTAGGGAAAAGACTCATAGTCAGGGAGTAAGGAACACACTACAGAGTGGTCAACAGAGCTCCAACAAGGGTTGTTTCTTTCAATAAAGTGCACCACCAACATGTCATATTAGTGGTAGAGGGGATTTCTTTTCTTGTGATCAACATAGACATATTGTTGTACATTATCCTCAGAGGTCATCTATAGGATCGAGTCCAAGGGCTATTGTTTCTAAGCCTATAGTTGGGGATACAGGTAGAGCCCATAGAGTTTTTGTGGCAGTTGATAACTACTAGGTTGAGCACCAGGGTACCTTGGTGGACACTTTAGGCGTGTTACATGGTATTTTAACCTCTATATAATTTGATTCTGGTGCTTTAATTTCTTTCATTTCCCCGTATCTTGTCAAACGATGTGGGATAGTGGAAACATAATAAGTTGATAGTTGGCAGGTTGAGTTAGCCACAAGTTTGAGAGTGGTCGTGGACTCCCTTGTTTGTGGTTATGTGTTGGATTTGGGAACCTTCACCACTACCATAGATCTTTGCATTCTACCCTTGGGTTCTTATGGAATTATGTTGGGTATGGATTGGTTAGCTTCCCACCAGGCAAGTATTGATTGTTAGTTTAAGTTGGTATAGGGTGTCAATGACACATGTGGGTGTGTTGAGATTTTAGGGGTCTAGACACCTATTTCACTTCAGATGATTTTAGCTATGCAGTTGAAGTGGAGTATGCGATAGGTTTCTCAATTGTTCACAGTCTCTCTTAGTGACCTTGATGAGGTTACAAGTTGAGAGGTGTCTCTTGATGATCACCCATTGTTGTGTGAGTTTGCAAATGTTTTTTTGATTGATATCCCTGGTATGTCACCGCAACGTGACATAGATTTATGCATTGATCTCATTTTGGGAGTTGTGCCTATTACTCAGGAACCTTACCACATGAATAATCAGGAGTTAAATGAGCTTCATTTAGAGTTAGAGGAATTGTTGGACAAGGTACATATTCATATTAATGTATCCCCATGGGGTGCACCAGTCATCTTCATGAATAAGAAGGATGAATATTTGTGTTTATGCATTGATTAGAGGTAGTTGAATAAGGTGACAGCGAAGAACCATTATCCATTACCAAGGATAGATTATTTGTTTGATCAAATGAAGGGAGTGAGAGTATTCTTGAAGATATATATCAAATCAGGATACCATTATCTTCATATCTACGAGGCTGACATTCATCAGACAAATTTTTACACTCATTAAGGGCATTATGAGTTTATGATTGTACCCTTTGGGTTGACCAATGTGCCATTAGTATTCATGGTTTTGATGAATGGTGTGTTTTGCACCTATCTTGACCATTTTGTCCTTGTGTTCCTGGATGACATATTGGTATATTTGAGGACTATGGAGGAGTATGAGGTCCATTTGCATCAGGTATTACAGTGTCTATGTGACCATCAATTGTATGGAAACTTGGCCATAGATAAGTTCTTCTAGACTGAGGTGAATTATTTGGTTCATATCATCTCTAAAGAGGCTATTTTTGTGGATCCTTGGAAGATTCAGGGCTATTATGGATTGGCCAACACTGACTAGTGTTCCTGAGGTTCACAGTTTCATGGGTTTGGAAGGTTACTACCATCAATTTGTGAGGGATTTCTCTCGGTTGTCTCACCCTATCACTTTGCTTCAAAAGAAAGGGAATACGTTTAGTTGGTCCACACAGTGTGAATTAGCATTTCAGGTTCTTAAGGAGAGTTTGACTAGTGCACCTATCTTGGTAGTGTAACCACTTGAATTTGGTCTGTCGCAACTATAGACCCTATTTTCCTTAAGTGTGATCATACCCTCGATTTATGTCCAAACAACCCTGTTACTGCTTGGCATAATTCTTTTAATCAATTTAATGTCCTAGGTGATTTTTTATCACTGATTTATATTAACTATTGTAGCCATACAATTCAAATCAATTTCAACCAATAAGATCAAATCAAAATCAAACATGGCTATAGTATTTAATTATAAAGGAATTAAATAAATCCCTAAATCAAATATCACTTGCAATTAACCCATTCCCCTAGCCTATTTAATTTAATTAAAATGGCTATAGTCCTCTAATTATTAAAAAGCAATTAAATTGTTTAAATAATTAATTCCTATATTTCTAAATGAATTAAATAAGTTTATTTAATTTATTAATATTCCCTTAAACCCCAACCTAACCCATCTCAACCACTTCTAACCTGGGTTCTAACCCTTCTCAACCCATTCACCCATGCTAATCTAATCTTAATCCTAAATTCTTCTCTAACCCACCTCCTAATGTTGTCACATTCCATTAAGGAATACTTAGCAACTCCACCCACTTG
>MU225806.1:1749318-1809820 GCA_018584345.1 Thuja plicata | reverse complement strand
AAAGGCTCTTACATGTTCATTTATTGGGCCTCTTGATTCATAAATGAACCTTGTCCCCCTCTCTCTCTCCCATTCTTCTATAAATAGAAGCCTGTTTTGAGAGCAAATAAGCCTTCACTTGAGATTAAAATTGCATTGTTATGCTGCTAGATTAATCATAGAATTACATTTCATATCTTATTACATGCTAGTTTACTATTTCTATTTCATCTTTTAGAGTTAAAAGGCATGCTTTTCCATCATTTATCTTGTTTTTAAATAAAATCCTTCATGCTAGGTTGTATTAGTCACTGATTCATAGCATATTCTGAGGGCTGATATGTTGTTAATCACACTCCTCCTAGTTAGCAGGCAATAAGTCAATTTTAGTGGGTTCTATATGCTTTACATGCTTTTACTAACCCCTTTGAGCTAATATAATGACTTATTGAGTGTTTGTGTTGATTCTGACAGGTACCCATTTACACACACACACAGGTAGTGCCATACCCTGCAAGAGAGTTCATGGTGTGCACATATACATTGTTGGAGGGCATGGGGGAAATTCTTATGTAAGAGGGATGAGTGGTTGCATATGATTACCATAAGCTCAAGGATCATAAGATGAACTAACCCGCCCATAATTTGGAGTTAGCGGTGGTTATGCATGCATTAGTACACTGTAGACATTTCCTTTTGGGTCATAGGTTTGAGCTACATAGCAATCATCGTAGCTTACAATATATCTTTTCTTAGCCGAAACTAAATGAACAATAACATCATTGGATGGAGTTTTTGTGTTAGTATGATTTTGACGTTCATTACATCAAGGAGAATGAGAATATTGTTGTAGATGCCTTGAGTAGGAGAAGGCATGAGATCTCTATTTTGACACTTGAAGTTGATTTGCATAGATGTATCCTCGAGGCTTTTCCTAGTTATATGTGGTATCAAGAGGTTAGAGAAAATATCGAGTCTTGTGGGGTGTATCTAAGGTTACTCTTTAGAGTCAGATCGACTTTTGTGACACTATGGACGTATTTATGTGTTGGTGTCAGGTGATATTTGTTCTTTTGTGTTTTTAGAGGCACATCATGTGTTGTATTATGGACATCCCAGTGTCAATAATATTCATGCCCGTAGGTTTGGCCATCACTTTTTTGTTGGTGACCATGTATTTTTGTGAGTTTATCTATGGAAGAGCCCCATTTGTTATGGGAAAGGCTCTAAGTGTTAGGGTTTGACATATCCGAAATAATATAAGAATAAACAGTTCTATGTAGAAAACAAAAGAAGAATAAAACTTAACACAGATAACACACAGATTTAACATGGTTCACCCAAAACCTGGGCTACGTCCACCTACACAGCCGTCCAACCTTTTTTATTATCCAGAAAAATAGTACACCAAAATTAAAATGCATTATGCATCTCAACCACTTATAACATGCGTAGGGCCACAATATCAACACCCACTACATGGTCACCACAATATCAACACTAAGATAGCACCGTGTTTTGTTTGACATTTTGAGATCCTAGAGAGGATTGTTCCTATTTCCTATCGCTTTGTGTTTCCACCTATCTTATCATGTATCCATGATGTTTTTCATGTTTTTGTATTGAGATAGTATATTCCTGATGTGACCCATGTTCTTGATTAGGGTGATTTATAGGTAGATGATGACCAACTTTATTTATATCCCATCCACATTCTTTAGCATTAGAGGTTGACCCTCAGATGTAGAGACATAGAGAAGGTAAGGGTTTATTGAGACCTGAGTGATGAGACTTCTACTACATGGGAGGATGCCTCATGGTTAAGAGTTTTGTACCCTTATCTTTTTGCAAGATTCCAGGAGTAAGCTTGTGCCAAGTGGGGGAGGATGTAGTGCCTCCCGTATTTTCATTCTATCCCATGATGATTATTTTAATCTGAGATACACTCTTGTTTACCATAGGTGATTATCTGCATGATGAGTTGCATCAATGACTGTTCATTATTTTGATTGCCAATATCTTGTTGGAGATAGATGGAGATGTTATTGTTTTAGTTTGATCATAGTTGCATGATGATGCTAGTGATGTGACATAATGCTTTATGATGATATCGGGTGTATTTTGCATTCAAGACTATTGATTACGATCATCATGATGATTATAATGGACTCATTTATAAATTGTGACATACATATTGTGGATATATCAGTTATTTTACTTCAGTGATTTATGCTCAGATTAGTTGTAATATGGTTTATTTAGATGATTTTAAATTTAAATGTGTGATCAATATCTGCAACCAAACACTTCAATAAACCATTATATCAAAGGGGTTAGTGAAAACATAAGATTCCAAACACTATCATAAAACCCTTGAAACTGACTTATTGCTTCCTAGTTGAAGTGAGTATGATTCTCATGGAGGTCCATCGGATTGGACATAGAGAAATTGGTGACTTGACTATTCCAAAATGGAAGATTCAATGCAAAGAGGACGAGAAAGATACATATACTTGCACACTTAGCTCCCAAAACTTAAAAAATGAAAGATGCAATGAGCTATCAAACTATGAAAGAAAACTAGAATGCAAATGCAAGCTACTATTGTAAGAACAATGCATCTAATATTAAGCTATGAAAGGAAAATAGAATGCAAATGCAAGCTACTAAAATAAGAACAATGAATCTACTATTAAGCTATAAAAGGAAACTAGAATACCATTAAGCTAATAAATGAAGCTAACAATGCAAGAATACAAGAATGCAAGAAACTACTATTAAAGAAAAGAACTATGAATGCACTAATGAGCTCTAGAATGAAAATACCATTATAAATCTACTCCAAATATTCTTGTTTTTGATGAACAAGGGGAGCTATCCCTTTTATAAGAGATTCCAAGAAATGAGTGGTTGAGATTAAGAGGCAAAAGATATTGATCAATGGTGGAGATGCAACTTCCCTCAATCCATGTGAGATGATAAAGTGATTTTGATTGGTCAACTCTGTGGAGAATACAAAAAAAAGGATTTTTTCCCTTTTTATTTGTTTTATTTTGATTTTTGAGTGCACACCCATGTGTGAATGGGTTCCCTTTTTGAAATTAGGACTTTTTGATTTATCCCAATATTTTTATGCTTTTTGGGTTTAGGCTTTGATGTTTGATGATTTGACTCAACAAGTTAGGATTATAATTATATAGTCACGTTTTATTAAATGCTCAATAATTTAGAGTCTAGCAATAATGTCTTAGATTTAGGACTTGTTAAGACCAATTATTTGAGAAAAGGGGGCTATGGGTTTGCTAGACCATTTTTAGGTGATTACATTTTCCCTTCTTTGACTAATGTGTGATCGATCTGGGAACACATTGGGTCAAAGAACATTTGAAGCTTGATTGAATCTGGAAATAGCTTGATGTAAAGTGATGAAACTATCCCACATATTAGAATCTATTCCAAACTTGATCAAACTTAGATCGATTGGAGATTTGAAGATATCAGCTCTGGACTTGATTGAGTGAAGATTGATAGATATTTGAAGATATCAGCTCTTGACTTGATTGAGCGAAGACTGATAGAGAGATCTGAGTATATCAGCTCCGGTCTTGATTGAGCAAAGACTGATAGAAGAGTCTAAGCATTTAGCTTGATGTGAAGTGATGAAACTAAATGTATGTTCTCCAAGCATATTTCCTAATTTATGATTTGAATGACAAACCAACCTAATGTGGTGCGATGAGACTGATTGCCATTCGATTGATTGATTGGGATAATTGACTTGATATGGATCCTGATGAAGCCAATTACCAAATTAAGGGGAGTTCTCAGATTGATATGGTGTGATGAATTTGATATGTCCCTAGACCTTGAGATTGGATTCACAATGATGAGAATCACTTGATTGGATCTTGATTTGAGTCAGGGCTCTGATGCCCCTAGAGATTGAACTTGTTGATGTGAATCAAATTTTTGATATAGTGGTATTTCCCCATCGGGAATGAAATTGAAAGGAGGGGAGGTATAAGCCTAATAGATCAAAAAAGCATTGATAGTGAGGTATGAGCTTGTTTGAGGTCTGGTTGACCAAGTTGGAATGAGATTTGACTTTTTGAATTGAAGAGGGAAATGCACAAGAAATTTGATCAAAAGGACTCTTGAATCAAAATCTTGTGAGAAAAGTGTCAAAAATCAACTCCATAGGTTAAATTATGTTTTTGAGGATCAAAAACATCGCTGAATTTTGATTTCGATCCCAAAAATGGATTCAGAACAGGTTGATTAGCCAAGGGTACAATTTTTGTGCTCTTATTCTTGTTACTGACCGTTTGTGCACAGATAGGTAACCTTAAGAAGATGAAATATAGTTGATCGTATAAGAAAAGGATTAAAGGAAGCAACTGGTTAAAGGAATAGCTCCATGTTTTTATTATCTGATGGAGTGTGTTATGATGCTATCATGCAAGCCTAGGGAATGCAAAATGAAACCTACAACATGATTCAAGTCATCGATTTCCTTAGCCACTATATTTTCATCATTTGGACATTTGGGACACCAGAGTCAATACAATCCTTACTAGCACCAACAAAACCATAAGGATATGAATACGAATCTTCATCAGATAGATGTGAGAAACCAATGTAAGAATCTAGGGACAAGAGCTTAGATGACCTGAACATTGTTTCTAGTTTATATAGCAAGAGGGCACCAACATCGAGGCATTCAAAGCCAAGATAACCATGAGTGAGTTGTTGTTGAAACAAGCAGAATAATAGACAAGGAGATAGAACCAACCTGACCTTATGGTGCAAGAGAGTAGGATCAAGGGATAAATGACTTAGCCACCTGAGTGCAAAATATCTTACCACATACACCCTACTATCTTGACATAGGATCATTGGAACTACACCAACAAGCAGAAATCAAAGAAGACATAGGAAATTATTGATAACAGGAAGCATACAAGAAAATTGTCATCGATCATTCAGTCTATTTAACTTGTTGATGTGGGTGTTGAGAAACACTGGCATTTTTTTCATCGTGTGTTATTGAGCGTATGTTATCCGATGTTGTGTTGAAAACTACATGTTTGTCCAAAATAAAGTGTTGAGAAACAATGTTGATTAAGGTGTTGAGAAACACTAGTGCGGCAATGGAAAACTGTCCAGAAAAGGGACCCAATTTGACAAGTTGATGAACATGATGTTGAAAAATAAGAGGCCTATACGAGACCTAAAAGATGGATTCAATCAGTGAAGCGAGGTGTACCAAAAGGAATGGATTGTTTTGATAGCCCAGAAAGCACAAAAGTTACCCTATAGAGGAGATCAACCAAGCTACGCGTTGATAGATGGAGTGTTGAGTTACAAGTGACGCCTGTTTGCCAAGTTTTCACCACTTGGAAGAGATTTTATTTTTGCTACTAGGGAACCTGTTTCTAGGTTTTCACCAAGGCACATTTTCTTGATTTTTCATTTTTTTTTGTATTTTTCATTTTTTTAAATATTTTTCTTTTCTTCTTCTTTTTTTTGATTTTTTGATTGACTCATTGAGGTGCCTGTTTGCCAAGTTTTCACGAAGGCAATCATTTTTTAGGACTTTTTTCAAATGTTTTTGATCTTTTCTACTTTTTGTTGTTTTTGATATTTTTTTAGGATCATATATATGCACATGCTACTGACCAGTGAGAATGCTCAAGCATAGAAATTATTCAGGTGGAGAGTATTGACAAGATCAGTAAAATTATCCCCCTCTAGAGTTGAGAGTTGATAGGCCCCAGAGCCAAATGCTACAGTGATCACAAAGGGACCCATCCACTTGGGTTCAAACTTTCCCTTTTGTTCAAAATATTGTTGATTCTTTGGATTTTATTTAAGTATAAGATCTCTAACCTGAAATTATCCATGTCTCAATTTCTTGTTGCAACCTCAAGACATTCTCTTTTGATAGACCCTTAGATGGTTGAATGCTTCTTTTCTATGTTCATCAAGTAGTTCAAGCTCTTGGATTCTAGAAATCTGATAATCCTCATCAGTAATGAGACCATGTAAATTTGCTTGGAGTGAAGGTATTTCTACCTCAATGGGAAATACAACTTATACACCATATACCAAAGAAAATGGTGTTGCCCCTGTAGGTGTTCTGATACTAGTTCTATAAGCCATTAAGGCTAGATCGAGGTGAAGGTGCCAATCCTTCCCAGTCTTACTCACTGTTCTATGCAAGATCTTAAATATGTTTTTGTTGGAGGCCTCAGCCTATCCATTCCCTTGAGGGTAGTAAGTAGAAGAATAGTGTTGGGTAATTTTAAACTTGTCACAAAGTTCATCCATGTCTTTATTCTTGAATTTCCCCTATTGTCTTTCATAATGGATGAGGGTATTCCATATCTACAGATGATGTAATTAAGGATGAGCATAAACACTTGCTTTCCTGTAGCTTTAATCAAAGGGACTACTTCAACCCACTTTGTGAAGTATTTAGTGATAGTTATGATGAATTTGTGCCCACTAAAGGATGAGGGAGAAATCCACCCAATCAGATCAAAGGCACATTTATGAAATGGCTAGTGGGTAATGAAAGGTAAACACTCACGTGGAGGAGCATGAATCAGGTTACTATGATTCTGACACTTTTTACACATTTTGGAAAAATGTAATGCATCCTTTTCCATAGAGGGCCAGTAATATCCTACCCATAGGGGTTTCTTAGCCAATGAAAGGCTATTCAAATGAGATCCACATACACCTTTGTGGAATTCCTCTAGTGCACACTTAGACTCATTGTGTTCTAGACACCTAAGGTAAGTACCATCGAGACCTCTTCTATACAAGTCATCAGCCATAATCATGTAGTGTGATGCATTCCTTATAAGATTTCACTTTTCATTTTTAGAGAGGTCATTTGGCAAGATTTGATTACAAAGGTAAGAGTAGATATGAGCATGACGAGAAGAATCAGTACCCACTAGGGAGAACACGACTTGGGATTCAGGGGAATCATAGGAAAGGAAACAGAGCTCTTCCACCAGGAAGTCATAGTGAAAGTGATGTTCCTCTAGTTGCAACATGGAGGACAAGGTGGCCATAACATCGGCTCCTCTATTTGCTTCTCTTGGTATTTGCTGAAAAGTAACAAACACAAAATATTTCTTAAGGTCATTGATCATCCTTTTATATGGTAGAAGTTTGTCATCCTTTGTTTGATACAGATAATTGATTTGATTAATCACCAAATGTGAGTCACCGTAGATATGTAATTATGTGATTTTCCATTCAATGGCCATCTTTAAACCATTGGCCAAAGGTTCATATTCTGCAATTTTTTTAGTGCAAGGGAACATCATTTTATAAGATTTTTGGATCTTGCATCCTTGTGGTGTGATAAAAAGGACTCCAACACCAACTCCTTGCTGTGTATAAGATCTGTCAATGAACATTTTCCAGTTATGATCCGTGAGGTGTAAAATGGCTTCATCAGGGAATTCAATTACCAGTGGTCATGTATCTTGCAAAGGAGCATCAACTAGGTGATCAGCAATAACCTGTCCTTTGATTTATTTTCTATCAATATATTCAACGTCAAATTTTCTTAGTATCATAACCCACTTAGCCAGTCTTCCAGTGAGAGTTTCTTTTATTAACAGATACTTGAGAGGATCTATCTTAGAAATTAGATTGACAGAGTGTGCCAACATATAGTGTCTTAGATTTTGAGAAGCAAAAACCAAAACATGGAAGACTTTTTCAACAATAGTATAATTATACTCATAGGACACCATGGTTCTGCTTATGTAATATATGGCTCTTTCTTTTCCCGTTTCATCCTATTGTGCTAGAAACAATCCCAGTGATGTGCTGGTAGCTAAAATGTAGAGAAGGAGAGGCTTGCCCTTAATATGAGTCATTAATACAGGTGGATTAGCTAGATATTCATTGATTTTATGGAAATTTTTCTCACACCCCTCCTCCCATCTGAATGTTACACCTTTATGCAAGGTTCTTGTGAAAGGTTGTGCCTTATCTACAAGTTGGCAGATAAACCTTCTAATATATTGTATTCGACCTTGTAGAGTCCTAACTTGACTAATATTGTGAGGAGGTTACATGTCCATTATTGCCTCTACCTTTTCAGGATCAACCTCAATTCCTTTTGCTAAAATGATGTACCCCAGAAGTTTATCGAAAGTTACACCAAAAGCACACTTTTTAGGATTTAGTCTAAGCTTGAATTGTTCCATTCGGTCTAGAATCCTTTCTAAATCTATTAGATGAGAAGCTCTCCTTGCTGATTTTTCCAGGGTGTCATCTACATAGTCTTCCATGTTTTTGTGCATCATATCATGAAATATAGTAGTCATAGCTCGTTTGTATGTTGCTCCAGCATTTTTCAGACCAAAAGGCATGACATTCCAGCAAAATTTTCCCCACGCACATATGAAAGCGGTCTTATCTTTATCCTCAAGAGCTATTCTTATCTGGTTGTAACCGAAAAAGTCATCCATTAGAGAGTACATCTCATAACTGGCTGTGAGGTTCACAATCATGTCAATATTAGGTAATGGAAAGTCATCTTTAGGGAAAGACTTTTTTAAATCCCTGGAGTCTGTACAAACTCAAATGGACTTATCATGTTTAGTCATAGGGACAATGTTAGAAATCCAATCAGCGTATGCTATGGCACAAATGAATTCAGCCTTTAGTAGCTTCTCTAATCTCGCCTTTACTAACAGTGCCACATGAGGATGCATTTTGCAAAGCTTTTGCTTGACTGGCTTAATTCCTATAGAAATTAAAAAGTGGTGCATAATCAGGTTTGTGTTTAGTCCTGGAATGTCTGAATAGGACCAAGAAAATTTGATTTTCTTTTTCATGAAGAATTGGAAAAATTCTTGATTTTCTTGTTTAGATAGAGACTGTGCTAGGTAGATTAGCTTAGGTGCCTCTGTTGTTCCAAAATTTACTGCTTGTTTTGGTTCTATCAGTACTGAGGATCTTTCCTAAAAGTGATTAGGAAGGAGATCAAGTTCCCCATCCTCTATCGCCTTAAAGAGGTTTTCACCATTGGATACGCCTTTTGTTTTTACTATTTTTGGTTCTAATTCTGCCACAAAGTGGTTTTCACCATCAAACCTTTTTTTCTTTTTATATTTTCTCTTTAAGATGAGGAACTTTATGTACCCCTCTGTCATGTTCATGCTCGTTGCACTGGTGGAAGAGGCGAAGGGCTTGATGGCATTGAATTAGTAGGCTAAGGTGTAGTCATTAGGAGAAAAAATGAGGTTCAAAGGTTTGTTTGGGTTCCATTTAATGAGCTCAGGATGAACAAGGGGTAGAGACCCATTGGGATCCGAGGATAGCACCGAGTTATCTAGATCAAGATCTTCAATAGGTAAGAGAATATCTATGATGACACTCTCTGAAGGATTACCTAGACTACAATTCATCCTAACACTTCTGGCAAAGTCGTTGTTGGTAATACATGGATTCAATCCATTTGACCTAGTGTTAGCGTCCTCCCTTTCTTCTTGAGCAGCCATCTATTCCTGGAAAACACTTATTGGCATAACTTGAATTCTTGAAGATGGGATATGTGGGTGAGGAACCATGTCCAGTGCTTGAAGGTCTCAAAGGTCCCAAGTTTCTTCTTCTTCTGCTTCATGATCCCATTGTTCCCATTGTTTTTCTGTAAGATTATTTGTGTAACCAATGGATGCAAGACCACCTCTATTTCTAGTTGATGCAAAGGCATGGCTAGAGCATCCATCAAAATCATATTTTTGAGTAGCAAAGGTGAGGGTATTCCTAGTTCCTTCCCAAAACCCCAGTTGGTGTTAGATGGAAGAGATGACAATTCCTCATCTTTTGAAGAACAATCATCATCAAGAATAAGGATGGGTTTTGGTTTGGGATGTTCACTTAGAGGTCCAACAACACAAACACTTTCTCTATGTAGGACATGAGGTGCAAACTTGTGAACTAAATCCACTTCAATATTGATGGTAGCATCGGAGAAGGAATCCCACTCATGCTCATTGGAGTCTATTTCAATTGAATGAGGAAAGTCCAACACATGTGTAGGAGCCACAGTTTGCCCCTGTTTAGGATGTTTTTCTTGTGAAGTATTATCTTGTCCATAATCAAATTGAATAGGAGCATGGTCTCTATTTTCCAAATAGCGAGAGAGAGTCCTTAGGACACTGAGATAACTATTGTTTTCATGTTGCTAATTTATTCCACACTGCGTAGAGTCATCCTCTAGTTTTTGAGAGGCACGAGGAGAATCCTCCTTGACAACATGCACCTCGTCATTTGAAATATGAGGAAAATTAAGGACATGAGAGGTGAAGACAAGTTGCCCCCAGTTATGATGTCTATCTTCTACATCTAAGTGCATGTGTGGTTGTTGAGCTAACATCTCTGTCACCTTTGTTGAATCACTGGATCCATGTGGTTCAAAGGAAGCTCTGTGATATGATGGAATGTAAGGTTCTCATTTATATGCCAAATTTTTTAGTGGTGGCACACATTAGTTTCTCAAAAGGAAGATGGATGTTCTTTGTTTCATCTTCAGTGTCTGTATCATATGGATCTGTGTGGGAGCTACCAGGGACATGACTAGAAGAGGGATGGATATTTTTCTCATGGTAACCCAAGCTAGTCCTATCTGTGGGACTTCAAAATTCAGCATGAAGGGGTTCTATAAGACATTTATCTTTTCGCGGGGGTCTCTTACCTTTGTATCCCATTTGTTTCATTATTTGATATTTTTTCCTGTACTTATGTGGGAAGATTTCCACACGCTTCACTTTGTTATCTTGTTGTTCATCCTTGTACAACCAAGCAAGAACAACTTTCTCTTCATTCTCTTCTGAAAGAGACACACATGCCTTTAGCATTCCAGTCCCCTCATGTATTTCTACTTATTGGCCATTTGAAGGTGGGAAGGATGAGGATGACATAGAATAAGATCTAGGAGATGTAGGAAGAGAAGCTAACTAGCATTCTCCCATGCTTGTGTTACTGATCTTAAGTTTTTCCTTGAAGCTCTTCATTAGTGCCTTTTGATCCATTTCAAAATTTTGTGATGCCTCCTTGTTGTGTGGAACCATACTGTCAGCTTGTTTCAAAGTGTTACAAGAGTAGGCACTGTCAGCTGGAATTGACACTTCTACCCCATTGTATAGAAATTTCACATATTAATGATAAGTGGAGGGGACTGCCTGCATGTCATGGATCCATGGTCTTCCTAGAAATATGATATATGTAAGAGGTAGGTCAAACACTTGACATATGAAATTTATTTCAATAGCGACCACTCTGACTGGGAGCACCACTAGTCCTTTTGATGATCTCTCTTCCTCATCATATGCTTTGATAGTTATCTTCTTTCGAGGATCAATGGTGTGTTCAGAAAACCCTAGTGTTGTGACTAGCTTGAGAGTACATATATTCAAACTAGTGCCTCCATCTATCAAAACGTGCTTAACCTGATGTTTGTGAATCAAGACCTCTATGTGCAGAGGCTGATTATGCAGGTGACTAAAGGATTTGTCATCTTCTTCTGAGAAAGATACATAATGAGGGGAATTCAAGTGATTTACCATGGTGTGGAACTGACCGAACTCAAGGTCCTTAGGAACATTAGTTTCTAAAAGTGTGTAACACCCTAAAATTGGCATATGGTAACCCTAACCAATTTTGTTGCATTTGTCATTCTTCTGCATCATCAAAGTCCTATTTTACTAGGCAATTTTGAGTTTTGACTGACTCTAATTGACCTGAGTGTCAAATGCAGAAAATCCTAAACTTGCATTAATCATACATTATATTTAATTCCTAAAATATCAATTAGCTAAATAAACCCTATGATTGAATTAATTTAATTATAAAGTCCTAGCACTTTAATTAAATTAAATTCACCCCTTTTAGCTAAAACACATGAAAATGAATTAAATTATATTTAATTATTAAATAAATATCGTCATTTCAATAATTGAATTGAACTATTCAAATAAATGAGAAAATACATTTATGAGGTCATATTCTATTTATTTAATTAAATATTCTCTCAAAAATCTGCTCTCTAGTTCAGAAATAGAAGTTTTGAATTAACTGTGCTTTAAAGAGAAAGAAAACAGTTAAAATCAGAAAAGAAAACAGTTAAAACAAAGAGAAAACAATTCATTGTTTTCTTTTAAAGAAAGATTTCTATTTTAAAATGGCTTTTCTATCTGTTTTATTTCAAAAAGGAAACTTTCTATTTTGAGTAGGCTCTCAATCTATAAAAGAGCTCCCATTTCTCATTCAAAGCCCCCAGTCATTTTTATGCATTGTTAGAATAAAGAATTGCTGCTGCATTTTAGTCCATAATCTCATTTCTAGTTAAAAATCTCATTTGCAATAGATTAATGTCAATTTCTTAGAATAATTGCATTACAATCATGTCTTAGTTTAATCCTATTTTCAATTTTTAGATTAATCTTGCATTACATTGCACCATATTCATGGAGAAAAATCCTTCATTCTTAGATTGGTCTATGGTTGTGAGACTCTCATTCTGAGAGCTATTCGAAACCCCATCTAGATAGAATGCAACATGTCGAATCATACAGGCATGCAGGATGAATAAATCATATTCACTTTTGTATGTGGCTAATGAACAAGGACTATGTTGAAGTGTATGGTTGAATAGCAAGGCCAAATTTAGCATATACATTTCTGGTGCCCACCGTGGGGCTTGAAAATTTACTTTCTAGCCTCATTTTACACTTTTTTTGATCAATTCTGGTTTTCATCCGTACGGCTCTATAATGAAAGTTCGCGCAAAATTTCATGTATAACCGCGCGATGTTTTGTAAGTACATGCATTTCTTCACTCGCTTTGATGGGTTTATTTGCGCAGATTGTAATACTTCTTCACACAACATTTGACTCTAGTGAGCTTTAAATTGTAGTTTTTGATATCTCTCATTCTGCTGATTTCTGACCACTAATGGTTTCTATTTGCTGTTGACTATGTTTTTCTGGTTTTATCTCTGAAACAACTTAATGGTGGTTTGCAGGACACTGAGATGAAGAAAGAAATTACAAACTACTAATGTATTTATTGTAGGACGCTTGTCAAAGACATACATGTTTTCACGAAACTCTCATGTATGTTTTTAGTAGTTAGAACACACTTCGGTTGGTGCTTAAAATGAATCATTTTCTTGCGTGATTGAAGTGTTTTCTATTTGGTAATTCCAAGAACTATATGAATGTATCCTCTCCCCTTGCCTTTATGGATCTTGGGTGTAAGATAAATTTATATGATTCTTCTAGTGTGGCTACCTCCCAAGAGCTTTAGCAGAGCCAGTGAGAGTGGATGCCCAATCGGTAACATGCTAAAACCAAGCCCTTCCAAACTGGTATATAAAAAATGCCATTATGATTAATCTCATAATGGATAGGTGTGAATTTTTTGTGGCAACCAAAATCTCCTCTAGTACCCTAGTGGTGTGTTAAAGTCCTGACATCGTTAAGGTGAAAGCCTTGGTTTGAAAGGATTGGGAGAGCCCCCTTAATTGGAAAAATGACTTGATCACAACCACCTGAACGAATGTACTTACTACAAATTATTGTTATAGTATCCAAAAACCCTCTATCTATTGGCATGGAAGGTTAGACACCAACTAAGATGCCCCACACTTTTACGGCTCTTAGTAGAGACAATAGCCCTTTGGGAAGCAATTCCTTTGGGGTTCGAAGCTTGGTGTGCCTAAGAAGTGAGTGCACATGTAAGGAGGAGCCCATGCCTCCAAGATTCTAAGTTATCCACTATGAGTAAGCGTAGCTGAACTTTGATTCAAGTGGGGATTCAACAGATACTGCCCTGGCTATCTTAGGATTGTGATGTGTCTATTTTGGTACTACAAACATTCTTCTTAATGTTTTTTGCATGGGTGTATCATTTAAACAATCGAAAAAAATGTCAAATCACATAAACTGTCAAACTTGAACATGTCCAAAACAATCTGTAACTCAAACTCTCTGTCAGAAAAACAACATGATCTTGCCTTAAAAAATGCAATCTGGTCTTAACTATCTAATTCTGTAGAATTTCGCTTTTTAATTGCCAAGTCTCATGTGACATTCTGCCATTTATCTAAGAAACTTTGCGCGACACGTTGGTAATCATCGCATGACATTTCACATTCTTGCTATCATTTTTCACCAGTTTGTCACTTTTATTCAATAGTCTATCATCATATTTCACATGGGACTGCATAGTTTTGTGTGAGCCTGTGAGAATCATTGTGCGAGAACGTACTTCTTCATGCGAGTCTAAAGCATTTTGTCAAAATAGTGAGCAATTTCCTGTCTGTCTAGCGTCCTTCTGCTAAATTTGATCTTGGTTCTGGGTCTATTTATCTACCTTCTATCTGCACACAGTCTGCAACTTGGTTTCTTGGGTTGAGAATTATGTGATTATTGCTTAAACTGGTCTCGTCTCATATATTTTGGTCTATTTCTACTGTGTCGTCATACCTTGTGTCACAATAGTCACCTCTTGGCTATTCTAGCCTCATTTCTGATGATTTACACCAAGTATAATTCACCTTTTGGCACTTTATGTGCATTTACTTTGAGACAGTTTCAAGTGTGGTCCTAGTTCACATCCCTTGTACAACCTTTGTCTATGACTATTACATCAAAGTGGAAAAATATTCCCTTCAATCAATCAAGAAGAATCTATGCTTTCCACACCATTGCCAGCTACATCTAGTGAGGAATCATCTTGATCTCCCTCTCTAGTACTTCAACCTTACATCAAACGATCATTTCCAGTGGATTTTAGTCAGGTTCGAAACCCTTTGTTCCAAGTGGATCCAAATTCTAAAAACACTCAACCTCTCATACTGAGTCTTTACACACTGAACACTTGTATTCTAGCAAGATGGCAAACCATGACCAATCAGGTGAACATAGAAGAGATGATCTCTCTAAAACTAGGGGTAAATTCCTTTTTCAAGACCCCCCTAATGATGAGGAAATGAAAATAAGCCAAGTAGATATCACGAATGCTTGTGCAAATAACTATTTCCGCAAGATGATGGAAATTATCCTAGCCGAGGAAAAAGAGAAATACCTTCTCAAACTAGCCAATCAAGGGGCTAAGTTACCCTCCAACTACAATGTAGAGACACTTGTCACTAAAGAGGAGGAAACTGGAAACTCCAAGTTACAAAAACAAGTCCAAAGTATGCAAGAAAAAATTATTCAACTCATGAAGGATAAAGACAAACCCACTACACAGTTCACATTGGAAAGCATTTGTCTATTCCCATTTGATAAGAGTCTATGCATGCCTCCTTTTCCCAAAGGAGTTGAACTTCCCAAGTATGATAAATAATTTGGTACATCTGATCCCCAGGATCATTGAGAGAGTTTGGTGCTCTCTCTATGGAGTTTATACATGATAAAACCTACCTCATGCATCTCTTCCCATGTAGTTTGGGAGGGCCAGCTATGGAATGGTTCTCTAGGCTACCAAATGACATCAAAACTTTTGACGAAATTGCCAATTTGTTTCTACAACACTATTCTCACAACATCCAACATCTAGTTCACATCCGAGATCTTTGAAACTTGAAACAAAATCATGGGGAATCCTTCTTAACATTTATCCAAAGATGGAGACAACTTTATACAAGATATTCTCGCAAAATACCCGAATCTGAAAAGTTGAAAATCTTTCTAGACAATCTTCTTCCCAACTTTGGGTATCAAGTACAGCTGCAAGGTCCTTTGACCTTTGATGACATGATTAAGCAAGCTGTGAGCATTGAGACATTTATGGTTAAGAAAGGAGAACTGACCTTACACAAGGAAAATAAACAAGGGTCTTCCTCCTCAAGCAAAGATAAACCCAAATTTCCCAACAAGAACTAGAATATTGTGAATGATGGAGTTGTAGACAATGTGACTTCCAAGCCTTCAAAGGCTACTTTTAATCTCACTACCACAATGCAGGCAGCCAAGGCCACATAACAGGTTGCGACAGAATCCAAACTGAGTACTTTGCATTTTTCTGGCTTTAAACCTTGGGCTCCTAGACCCAAGCATGAATTCACTCCTTTAGGAGAACCTCTTGATGTGGTTTAC
The DNA here is from genome assembly GCA_018584345.1 of Thuja plicata. Classification (NCBI taxonomy): domain Eukaryota; kingdom Viridiplantae; phylum Streptophyta; class Pinopsida; order Cupressales; family Cupressaceae; genus Thuja; species Thuja plicata. Next base: position 1,793,698 of record MU225806.1, on the reverse strand, counting down.
AGGACTCTCTTGGACAACCATTTACTCACTCCACTAGATAATTCATGACCTTATGATCCATAACCAAGACCCTCTTGGTGGAATAAATCTGCTTATTGTGATTTTCACCAAAACAAAGGTCATAAAATGGCTACTTGTCTTAAATTGTGGCATAAAATCTAGGATCTCATCAATAGTGAGGTTATTTCTGTGGGAGGTCACAACAAGAACTTAGACCACCAAGCTTTTAAAGACCCATTTCCTCCTCATGGGAAAGGTGAGTCATCCAAAGGCAAAAATAATGATGCCAAGGTCAACTATACATACACCAATAACGACAATGCCATTAATATGGTTGAGCCTGTTGATACTGAATACCCCAACATTGTCATTCTCAAGGGAAGAGAAGATACTCCTAAGCCCAAAAATCTTTTCATCTTGCCAGGGTCTACACCTTAGTCCTCTGAACAAGAATAGTCTCAGGTTAGTGCAAATGCTGTTACTCAATCTCGTGCTAAGATCATTCTCAAAGGCCCTGATCCTTCTACGTCTACACCAACACAACCTATAGACAAAGCTACTATTGGCTCTGCCAATAAGAATCTAAAATTGGGTTCCTCATTTAATGCTGCCAATTACAGAATTCTAGAGAAATTACAATGTACTAACACTCAGATCACCATCTTTGAGCTGCTGAAAATCTCCCCCGCTCATAGGGAGATCCTTGATAAAGCCCTCATCGAGGAAAATGTCCCAAAAGATATTGACCTCGACCAGTTTAAATCCATGGTAGTTCACTTTACCTCCTCCCATTACTTGTGTTTCTCTGAGGAAGATGACCATTCTTTGAGTCACCCACACAACAACCCTTTGCACATTGAAATCGTGATTGGTCCAAAGTGTGTTTGCCATGTTCTCATAGATAATGGTGCTGGCCTCAACATTTGCTCTGCAAGCTTCCTTATTGAGTTAGGCTACGATGAAGACTACATAGATGCCCACAAAAATATTACTATTAAGGCCTATGATGAAGAAGAACGAAAATCTAAGGGGCTAGTTGTGTTACCAATTAGAGTTGGCCCTGTTGAAAGAGATGTTATTTGTCAAGTGCTTGACATTCCTTTAGCATACAATATTCTATTGGGAAGGACATGGATCCATGAAATGCAGGCTTTCCCTTCAACATGCCATCAATGCATTAAGCTCCCATTCCAAGGCTCTGAAGTGACTATACCTACTAATACATGCTATGATTGCAACACACTCACAAAATCTACTGATATCTTTGTACCCACCAAGAGAGAGTCTATTAAGCTCCTCAAGACTAAACTACAGGAAATGGAAAAGGGTCTGACACTCAAGGAAACTAACATGGGAGGATATCAGATTGAACCTGTGCTATCCATTACATCTTTTCCTTTGTCTCCACATTCTTTTGGGAGACCTTCTGAGAGCACTAAACCTTCTACAGTTCCTCCTCAAAAAAAATATGGTGGTACCTTTGTACAAGCCATGGTACCATTAGAAGAAGAAGCTGAAAACAAGGCTATCAAGGCTTGGATCTATAAAGGGGAAGACACCTCTGAAAAAACCACTAGACCTTATGACATAAAACCTGAACAGTATGGCAAGGGTCTGACTATTATGCAATGCTTTGGTTACAAAGGGAATGGTCCCATAGGTGCGAATCATAAAGGATTGATTGCACCACTTGAAGCTATTGGTTGATGCACACATGACTCTATAGATATAGGCTTCAAGAAACTCACATTTCAACTGGGGATAAACAAGTTTGTACCTAAATTAGATCAACAACCAACACCTGAAGATACATATAAAACTAAAGAGTCTAATGACAGTTCTGAGGAGGATTGCTTCCCTTGTCCCATTCCTCTAGATTTGGCAACATTCTTTTTTGAGCTAGATGACTTTATACCACGTGTTAGTACAGTAGAGACTAATAGTGAATCTGATGACACCACTTCACTTGCTCCATTTACCTATGAATAGTGGAAATAAATGCAAACTATAAATCTAGGTCATCAGGGTGATTTGTACATACCACCACACTTCCAAGAGCAATTTGAATAGGAATCCCAACAACTTCTCACTAAATAAGAAGAAGATGTTGCTGCAAAAACTAATGAGGTACCTAGGTCAAAAGGTGCTCACCTGACCATAGCAAAGGTTCTAGGTAGAAATCAACTGAACTGGGGACAAAGGGTTGATTTCACTCATGTTCTTGATATGACGCCCAATGATGAAATAGACTCTCATGAGTATGAGTTTGATGATTTTTCATATGCCACCTATGACAGGGATATAGATACAGTGCACACATATGAAAACCTTCTCGAAGTAGGTGATGGGTCGTGTAAGTTCAAATGAGTCTGATTCCATAGATGTTAATGTGTCATATACTACGGTCGCTAGGAATCAAAGGAATTTGACTACACCTTTGGATGAGATTTCTCTGGGTCTCGACTTGCTCATCCATGCTTTTGATGACTATACCGTGAATGCACTTGAACCTATCACTTCTCTTTCACTCTGCCATCCCAAGCTTATAGACTGGAACTCTCCCTCCCCATCTAATGAAGTCCTTACATTCTAGAATGATTACGCTCTTGCCTGTTACCTCAATGTTGTCAAACCTATAACGTCCTCCACTAGCAAAGAAAGTGTCAACATGACTGAGGCTGATATCAAGTATCTCAGTCAAAAAATCAAAAGAAGAAAAAATAGGTGCTCTGATGGTAAAAACCACATTGTGGCAGTGTCAGAGCCTAAAAAAGTCAAAATAAAGGACATATCCAAGGGTGAAAACCTCTTTGAGGTGCCTGAGGATGAGATACTTGATACACTTCTGAGTCATTTCCAGGAATGATCATCTATGATAATTGAACCAAATCAACCAATCAAATTGGGTAGAGAAGCTGAGCCTCAGATCATTCATTTGGCACAATCATTATCTGAGGCAGAAAGAGAGGAATTCACTACATTCTTCTAGAGAAAAAAGATAAACTTTGCATGGAAATATTCAGACATGCCAGGATTAGACCCTAATCTAATCATGCAACATTTTTCCATTGTACTAGGCATCAAGCTTGTCAAGCAAAAGCTTTGGAAAATGCATCTACATGTGGCTCTACTTGTCAAGGCTGAATTGGAGAAACTTCTTAAGGCAGTGTTTATTAGAGCAATTGACTATGTAGAATGGATCTCTAACATTGTTCCAGTATCAAAACATGACAAATCTATCCGAGTCTACACAGACTTCGAAGACTTGAATAAGGCATGTCCTAAGGATGACTTTCCATTGCCCAATATTGATATGATTGTAGCTATGACAGCAGGATATGAAATGTACTCACTAATGGATGGTTTCTCTGGCTACAACCATATAAATATCGCACCAGAGGACTAAGAGAAAACTGCTTTCACATGTGCATTGGGCATTTTATATTGGAATGTCATGCTCTTTTGGACTCAAAAATGCTGGTGCTACATATCAGAGAGTTGTCACCACTATATTTCATGACATGATGCATAAAATAATGGAAGATTATGTCGATGAAACTCTAGCTAAGAGCATGCAATGAGAGAAACACCTTGCGGATCTGGGTCCTATACTAGATCACCTGGAATATTTTAGTTTGAGGCTCAATCCTAAGAAATGTGCATTCGGTGTAACATCTAGAAAATTGCTTGGTTATATCATCTCTGTAAAAGGCATCGAAGTGGATCCTAAGAAAGTTCAAGCTATCATGGAAATGCCACCACCAAAGAATATCAGACAAATGAGAGGACTTCAAGGCCGGTTACAGTCTATCTGATGCTTCATCTCACAACTAGCGGAAAAGTCCCAAACATTCATCAAGACTTTACACAAGGGTGTAACTTACCAATGGAACAAGGAATGTGATGAGGGGTTCACACAAATCAAATAGTATCTTGTGAACCTGCCAATATTGATGCCTCCTATTCATGGGAAGTTGCTTATACTTTACATCTCTACCACAGATACATCATTAGGTGTCCTATTAGCTCAAGAAGATTAGAACAACAAAGAAAGGGCTATCTACTACCTTAGTAGAACTCTGGTCTCATATGAAACAAACTATTCTGTTATAGAGAAGGCTTGCCTCGCAGTGGTATTTGCTTCACAAAAATTGCAACACTACATACTGGCTCATACTACACGCCTTATTGCTAAAATTGATCCTATGAAATATTTTCTTAGTAAAGCTACCCTCATAGATAGAATATCTAAATGGGTCATTCTTCTCAGTGAATTTTATATTGAGTATGTAGAAAGAAAAGCCATCAAGGGAAAAGAAATTGCAGATCAGTTGGCGGAAGCACCTCTAGTAGATCATCAACCATTGAACATTGAATTTCTAGATGAGTCCATATTACTTCTCACACATTGATCTTGAACTATGTTCTTTGATGGCTCATTTACCCAATAGGGGTCAGGCGCTAGGATACTGTTCATCACACCTCAAAGGTACTCTTTACCAAAAGCATACAAGATTTTGTTTCCTTGTACAAACAACATCGCTGAGTATGAAGCCTTAATCAATGGTATGAAGATCACCCTTTAATGGCGAGTGGACGAGCTCAATGTCCTTGGAGATTCACAGTTAGTCATCAATCAAGTAAATGATATCTATCAGACAAAGGATGACAAGATAGCGCCTTATAAACGGTTGGTGGATGAGCTCAGAAATTATTTTGTTCATATCACATTTCAACAAGTTCCAAGGGCAGATAATAAAGTGGCAGATGCCATGGATACTCTTGCTTCCATGCTACAAATGCCAGAAAATGATTTTTGACATGAATTCCTAGTAGAGACGTTACACCACCTAGCCTATGATTCCCCCGAGTCTCAGATGATTTTTTCTATCATTGGACATGACTCATCCCACTACCATCATATTTATTCCTACCTTCATGACCAGATTGTTCTGGACACTTACACCCAGAATGAGAATTGTTACTTAATCCCCAGTGCTTCATAGTTTGTCATCATAGCTAACGACTTGTATAGGCGCAATCTAGATGGTACCCTCCTTAGGTGTTTAGAACCCAATGAGTCCAAACGTGCATTAGTAGAGGTGCATGAAGGCATCTGTGGGTCTCACTCTAATGACCTGACACTAGCCTGTAAAATTATTAGAGCTGGTTACTATTGGCCAGATATGGAAAATGAAGCCACATATTTTGCTAAGTCTTGCAAATAGTGTCAACTACATGGTAATCTGATTCATGCTCTAGCCAAGGAGCTTATTCCCTTTATTACTTTCTGGCCATTTCAACAATGGGCCTTTGACTTGGTGGGTCAGATTTATCCCTCATCCTCAAATGGACATAAGTTCATCATCACAGCTACAGACTATTTTACCAAGTGGATGGAGGTAGTCCCTCTCACCGTTGCCAATGGAAAATCAGTAGCTATGTTCATTATCAACTACATCATCTATAGGTATAGTGTACCTTGAACAATAATCACTGATAATGGAGGGCAATTCAAAAACAAGGATTTGATAGAGCTATTCTCTAAGTTTAAAATTTCTCAACATTGGTCCTCCATCTATTATCCATAGGGTAATAGATAGGCGAAAGCATCAAATAAGACAATCCTTAAAATCTTGTATCATACAGTGCACAAACCTGGATGAGATTGGCATCTCCAGATCAATCCAACTCTCTGGGCATATAGGACAAGCATAAGAACACTAACAGGAGCTATGCCCTATGCTTTGGTTTATGGAGCAGATGTTGTGCTTCCAATTGAGGTTGAGATTCCTTCTCTACGAGTCTCTCTAAAAGGCCTCATTACTGACAATGATAACAGAATATCTCAGCTACAAGAGTTAGAACTACTTGATGAATGTTGAAAAGTGGCATTCGATCACCTTAGAGCATATCAGAAAAGTATGTCCAAGAGCTATAACAAGAAAGTTCACCCAAAGGACTTCTAGGCGGGTGACCTCATTCTATGGGAGAACCCTAAGAATCAACAACATCGAATCCAGAAGGGAAAATTTGAACCAAATTGGCTTGGTCCGTATGTTGTCACTGTAGTGTTTGGGTTTGACACCTATTAGATTTCTACTACTGAAGGAGAACAACTCAAAGATCCCATCAACGCTCTTCATCTGAAACAGTTCTACAGCGGAGACATCTTCAATGTGCTCATGTATATAGTAAAGTACTGAAAAAAATTCTAAAAATCTGAAAAAGTCCTGAATAAAATGATCATCTTAGTAAAAACCTAGCGATAGGCGCTTTGATGTATCTCCAAAAAAAATTATATATTCCAAAAATATAAAAAAATTCAAAAATTCAAAAATACAAAAAAAAAAGAGAAAATGAGAAAAGGTGCCATTGATGAAAACCTGGCAAACAGGCGTCATGGTAGAAAATTTTTTTTTTATGCCAAGAAGGTGAAAACCTAGTAAAAAGGCACCTCTTATTCCACATTTCTATATCTATCACAACACCACTTGGCTTTATGCACCTTCTTTGCTACTTTCCTACTTGCATTTGCTTTTGTGCATGCTCTCAGTTCCCGTCAAGACACCAACTTACATGGATTGAAACTGGTCATACTCTCGGGGTAACCCTCTTGGTCTAAGGGGCACTATTCTATTACCTTTTAGGATCTACTTTACAATAGTCACCAGTGGTTCTCACTGCGTCTGCCTACTATTGAATAGCTTATACTGAGTTCTCTCTCCTTGAGAATCTCTCTCACATTAGTCACCAGTGGTTCTCAACTGCGTCTGCCTACTGATGTCTAGCTATTGCTATGATCTCTTCACTCAAGAATCTCTCTTGTGTTAGTCACCAGTGATTCTCACTGTGTCTGTCTACTGTCACTATACTATTGAGATTGATTACATCTGTTACAGTTGGAGTTATACTCACATGCTCTATCTATCGATACTTGGTCTTGATGATCCTTTGCTTTAGTTTGTACATAGATTTTGGTCACTTTCGTGATACTTTGGTTCCTCTACGAACCCTACTAACTTGATATTGATTCAGTGCCATACGCCTTGGGGAAACCAAATATAGTTCATCCTCGCAACATATGTCACATCAGTCATTGTTACTTGGGGGCATGGGTCCCCAATTTGATCACATCTTTGGTTTACACTAGAGTCAGTAATCTTGTCATTTCTGTAGGACAACTCGCTACTAATGCAAACTGGTGTTTTTCAACACCACCTTAAAATAGTGTTTCTCAACACTATCTTTGGACACATCAGTGTTTTTCAACACACATCGGATATCTCAAACGTAAACATATATCAATAACAAACAAACACAATTCACTCACAAGCACAACAGTGTTTTCCAACACCTCATACACATACATATTTGACAAATTTGAAACTGGATGAGTTATGATTGAATCTTTATTTGTATGCTATCTATTCTCATGGATTTCATTAATATTTTCTTTTTCTACTTCTTGTTGGTGTAGTCCCGATGATCCAGCAATGTCAAATAAACAAGGTGTATGTGATAAGAGCTCCCACACTAAGGTGGAACAGCCTCACATCCCTTGATCTTGTTTATTTGTATGCCATGGTGAGGTCAATACTATCTCCTTGACTGTTATTGCTCTGTTTGTTTACGCACGATCACACTCATGGTTATCTTAGCTTTGAATGCCTTGATATTGGTGTACTCTTGCAATATCAATTGGAAACAATGTTGAGGTCATCTTGGATTTTGTGCCCTAGTGCTTATGTTCATTTCCTACATTTTATTCGATGAAAGTCATATTCATATTCTTATGGTCGTAGTGGCACCAGTAAGGATTGTATCGACTCTGATGTTCCAAAATTCTCAATGATGATGATTGTACAATGGGTCTCACAACCATGTCCTAGGGATTACATCTAGCATAGGATTGAATTTTTCATTCTAGACTTGCATTGTGGTAGCAATTTGATGTTCACTTCATTGCATTCTCCTGGATTTGTACAATGGGGAGTTCTTCATCAGAGTCCTGGTTTCATCATGACTACACAAGTGTTCGATCCTCATTCTCGATTCTTCATGTGTTCTCTTGGTTAGCTTCTGTCACACATTCAGACACCTTGCATGAGATGTTAGTACCATATACATTACATTTGCATTATCATTTTCACATTGCATTTACATATTTCCATTCATAAGTGCATTTACATAAATCATCTACATACATACAACTTTGCATCTACCTCAACATGTGCATCGCATAAACTCATAAACATCACATACATGTGCATTTCATACATTTACATATATTCAAAACATGTTAATTCATTTGCATACATTTGCATACATCCTAAATCATCTAAACATCTCAGCATATAGGAAACATCTCATAAACAATAAAATGTGACACACGCAATGATACCAAAAGATGATATCAAATGTGTCGATACAATACAAAATGGTGCTACTCAAGCACAATCTATCTAAAACATGGTGGTACAATACAAGGATGTCAATGCATCAGATACATCATATGATCTCATCTATAAAATCTGTCATATCTAGCTCTGGCCCTCTTCCTCATCACCTAGAGGAGGTGGAGGTGGAGGCATATCTAGTGGAGGTGGTGCTTGTAAACCCTCTGATCCTCTGGCATAGAAGGAAAATCTAGCAACCTGCAATGCCTCATTAGGCACCACCCCTATATAGGATGCGTAGTAATAGGATTCTCAGGAAGTCTGATGTCGAGACTCCTCCTGAGCCCTCTCTAGCTACCCTCGGATATCCTACAACTCTCAATCTCTATCTAGTAGCCGGGCGTCCCGCATGAAAACCTATACTTGCAAGTCAGAAACCTGCCTCACTAGCTTTTGCACCCTCTCTCTAGCTCTCTGTAGGGCCTCCTATGCCTGTGATGAGGATCTCCAGGTACTGGACCTTGTACTAGCTCCTGTGTAGGCCGATCCTCCTACATCAGGTCCTCCACCGGTACCTCCTACTGATTTGTCTTCTCTGGCACATCATCCAACTGTGTCACCATCTGCTCGGCCGTCTGCTGCCACTCGCACTAAGATCAATCCTCATCTGGCATGCAAGTATGTCCACCTATACTATATGTGGCCATGGCACCTACTATGGTACCTGTTGTGGCGGTGGCCGCAGTACTTGCTATGGTGGAGGCACTGGTGCCTACTGTTGTGGCACCTGTGGGTGCACTACCTGTGCTGGTGCTCTTATACCAACTGGATCTATAAACTGTGGGAAGGGATAGTGATGAAATGCTCCCTGTACTCTATGGTCATGCCGCCATCTACAACCCCACTCTGATAATACCATCGAGTCCATGTTAGGGCTTGTACATCGATCATGCATTGACCAGTATCCAACTTGATCGACCATCCCTTCCTAAGCTCATCTGCAAAATGAGCATAGGAACAATACTCCTGTGATTTCTCCTATACCCATCCGAACTGCCACCTGACATGTGTAAGAGGAAACTGCTCAATCATGGATATAGCCCAACCAATGAGTGGTCGTGAAACAAGCATGTAACCCAGCTGATCGCTGGCATCATCCCAATCCTCTGTCAACCTCCATGGTCACTAGGTCATAGCTACCAAATCATCAAGGGTCACTCGCCATTGCTCTATCTTATCCAGCACGGGCTCAGTAATCAATCCTCTATAGCTACATATGTAGGGATCTAGTGGCTCCCTTAGATCATCGCATATGGGCCAAGTAATCGGCAGGTTCTCCCATGCCCACACCTATAATACAAATACCCCTACAACCATGCTCTTTGCCTCTTTATAGGCGATCTCGTGCATCTCATGATACATGTGGGCTAACATACATTGCCCCCATCTGTATCTGACTGGCTCCTCCAGCATCCTCTACAACATCCAGCCCCAACCACACTCGAAACCATGCTAACCTCAATCCAACATTTGATAGCATCCAAGGAATGTTTCCAACACCATGACCAATCAATGCCTAGGCCTGTAATCCTTGATCAAATCCTCCCATGGGATGGCTCTACCCATGACGAGGTCATCCTGTAAGATCTCTTGTAGTGCTAGTGTACCTGGCCGTGGGTGTACCTCATACTCTACTCTAGGATCGTGGAAGGGTATCCAAAGAATCCTATATATATCCTCCGGCGTGAATGTTATCTCTCCCTCAGGAAGGTGGAAGGTATTCATTTCCGAATAGAAATGCTCCACCAATGCTCCCAGCAGCCCATGGTTTACCCAAACCTCGGGTACCCCACAAAGATGTGATAGACCCAAACTGTCAATATGTGCAATCTCTGCATCATCCAACTGTCTCACCAGCCCATTGATAGCTAGATGATGTGACCTGAATGTTATGTTTGGGAACTCGACTTGCAAAACATGCAAACAACAATGCACGATCAATAATTGACTCGTGATTCATGATAATCAATGCAAAAATGAGAATTAAAGCATTACAGACATCCTATAGATAGGAACAACGCTGATGCAAATGCTATTAGATGCGATGCAGACTCATTTTGCCTTCAAACTGTTAAGTTTTCTCCATGTGAAGAAGCAACCTTTCGCACAAAGAAGTTTTACGGGCTACTCGAAGTTTCATCCCCACGCAAAGTTTCATTACTGTCCATGCAAGAAAACCCCCTGTCAAAGGGTTTCCCGCGTGAGACATGGGTACCCTCCTGCGTAAGGATACCCACCGACCAATGCAAGAATCTGCCTTTTGGCAGTTTCTTGCGTGAGCCTTCATTATGGGCCGCATGAGGAAAGTAGTTCCTCGCGCGAGAACCCATGGAATAGTACTTCAAAACACGTAAAAACAATGGAAAAATGACCAAAAACAATGAAATTTGAATTCACAGAGAGGTTAATCAACCACTTATCGGGGGTCCATTTGCTACTGGCCGAATATGCCACCTGGATCGCTCAAAATGATGAGTTCTCACGGGGACCACCATTTTTGCTCAGAGCTCAAATCTCAAAAGTCAACAGATGCAAATGATTTGAAAATAACCTTTTGGACTCATATATAGGTTTTGACCTAATTTTCAAAAGTGCTCTGATTTGCGTGAAAATTTCACTACTAGCTAATTTGACCGCTCTGAATCCATTTTTGTGATCAAAATTGAAATCTAACACTCTTATATAACTCAAAATTGCATTTTAGAAATTTTAGGACCGACGCGATCAGACACTTATGCAGTCAACTTTCTAACGTTGCTTTCTTGTCAGAATCTTCTCTAATCAACATTTCCTCAAATCTTTGACTTTTTTCCTCAAAATTCAACTCTAGTCAACCCTAGTCAAACTTGGTCAACTAGACCTCGACATCTCTCCAACTTGATTCTGAATCTTTTGAATTCTTCAGTAATCTGTTCTGAGTTCTTCTTGATCTCTGATTCAACATCTACCTGCGATTTCTCACTCTTAATCATCATTATGACATGTCATCTTTCTGTTTTTCTCCCGAGGGGGTAGGAGGATTACATCATTGAATCTATTCCAATCAATCTGATCTAATTTTCAAAAGTCCTCATTGCTAGGGGCATCTCATCACTTGGGGCATGTTTAGTTTTTCATACTTCATAGTCAAAACTGGATACTCCACAATCACTAAGGGTATCTTTGTTCCTGACATCTTGTCATCTATTAGGTATCAGGGAAATCTAACATGGATCTCTGAGGATCAAGCTTCATTTTGGAGATGATTCTCGAAATCTCAATCTATTAAGTATCTGAGCAATCTAACTCAGATTCTTGAGGATCAAGCTTCGTTCTGGAGATGATTCTTGACAACTTGATCTAATTGGTGTCTGGGAAATCTAACCTAGATATTGGGGGACTAAGCTTCATTCTGGAGATAGTCCTAAAATCTCTATTGATTATGTTTTTGTGGACAGGTATCAGGGCAATCTAACCTTGACTCCTGAAGGTTGAGCCTCATTCTAGGGAAAATCTTTGAAAGATATAAATCTAACTAGTGTCTGGGAAATCTAACCTAGATATTGGGGGACTAAGCTTCATTCTGGAGATAGTCCTAAAGATCTCTATTGACTATCTTTTTTTTTGGATAGGTATCGAGGCAATCTAACACTGACTCCTAAAGGTTGAGCCTTATTCTAGGGACAGTCTTTGAAAGATGTCAATATATTAGGTATCAGGGAATTCTAACCCGGATCCCTGAGGATCAAGCTTCGTTCTGGAGATGATTCTCAAAATATTAATCTATTAGGTATTGGGGCAATCTAACCCAGATCCCTGAGGATCAAGATTCATTTTGGAGATCACCCTCAAAAACTCTACTTGACCGGCGTCTTGGAAATCTAACCTAGACTTTAGAGAGTTAAGATTTGTCCTGGAGATGGCTCTGAAATCTTCATCAATCAATCTTTGGATCATCAATTTTCAAAATCTATTCTTCTGTGCTTCAGGCATCAAACTATTCTTTGATTTAATGTGCTGCTCGCACATCAATTCAAAGAGGGGCAAAATGTAACACCCCAAAATTGGCATCTTGAAACCCTAACCAATTTTGTTGCATTTGTCATTCTTCTAGATCATCTAAGTCCTATTGTACTAGGCAATTCTAAGTTTTGATTGACTCTACTCGACCTGAGTGTCAAATACAAAAAATTTTAAATCTGCATTAATCATACATTATATTTAATTCCTAAAATATCAATTAGCTAAATAGACCCTATGATTGAATTAATTTAATTATAAAGTCCTAGCACTTTAGCTAAATTAAATTCACCCCTTTTAGCTAAAACACATGAAAAGGAATTAAATAATATTTAATTATTAAATAAATATCCTCATTTCAATAATTGAATTGAATTATTCAAATAATTGAGAAAATATATTTATGAGGTCATATTCTATTTATTTAATTAAATATTCTCTCAAAAATCTTCTCTCTAGTTCATAAATGGAAGTTTTGAATTAACTGTGCTTTAAAGAGAAAGAAAATAGTTAAAATCAGAAAAGAAAATAGTTAAAACAAAGATAAAACAATTCATTGTTTTCTTTTAAAGGAAGCTTTCTATTTTGAACTGGCTTTTCTATTTGTTTTATTTCAAAAAGGAAACTTTCTATTTTGAGCAAGCTCTCAATCTATAAAAGAGCTCCCATTTCTCATTCAAAGCCCCCAGTCATTTTTATGCATTGTTAGAATAAAGAATTGCTGCTGCATTTTAGTCCATAATCTCATTTCTAGTTAAAACTCTCATTTGCAATAGATTAATGTCAATTTCTTAGAATAATTGCATTGCAATCATGTCTTATTTTAATCCCATTTTCAATTTTTAGATTAATCTTGCATTACATTGCATCATATTCATGGAGAAAAATCCTTCATTCTTAGATTGGTCTATGGTTGTGAGACTCTCGTTCTGAAAGATATTTGAAACCCCATCTAGATAGAAGGCAATAGGTCAAATCATAGAGGTGTGCAGGATGAATAAATCATATTCAATTCTATATGTGGCTAATGAACAAGGACTATGTTCAAGTGTATGGTTGAATAACAAGGCCAAATTTAGCATATACAAAGTGCAGTCTCAAGGATTTCCTTATGCGATGGTGACAATTTTAGCAATTCTAGGATAGAGATCTAGGCGGGAGTTCATTGTAACTAATCAACCAAATTTTAGTTCCTGATATCTTTCTTTGATGATGAGGGTTTGTCTGTTGGTGCAACAATTTTCTTAGGTGTAGATGCCACCCCCTTAAGAGTGACCTTGGATTGACCCAAAGTGACCACGTTGGCAGAATCAGTTTCTTTGTCCTTAACAATGATGACTGGTGCAGGAGCACCCTCAAGTTCATCCATTGCAAGCACATCATTGGATCCAAACAAGAAGGGTTAGGGTTTTTTTTGGATCTTAGATCCAATGTTGTTGATAAGTCCTAAAATGTAAGACAAGGGGACACTAAGTGATGTTATAAACTTAGTTGCCCACCTTAGTCAATTTGGACAATTTTGGGCAGAGTAGGCTAGAATAGTCTAAGGGACCTAAGGAAGGGTAGGAAAGTCATTTTAGGCCTTCTAAGATCTCATATGGAGTAAAAACACTAAAATTTACAAGTTTAGTTATAATTGACAACTTTTGCAAAAGTTGTCAATGTTGCATACTGCAACTTTTGGCAAAAAGTTGCAAATTTTGAATCCCAATGTTCACAACCACTTTTTTCAGTTGGAACCACTTGGGAATGATATTTAATGGTGTAAAAACCTTTCTCCATATTTGGAGTGGTTGATTTGTAAAGTTTTTGCATTGAAATCAATAAAAATCAAACCATTTTATGCATTTTTAACTGTATTTCAGAGTTGTACAGATTTGTACGGATCCCCATGCACCATTGAAGGATTGGAAATTTTTTCCCAATGTCTTAGTTGAATGTTCCAGTTGGTTTGAAGACTTGAAGTGTAGGGGATCGAAAGATATACATTTTTGATTGCCCACTGGTCTAAGGAAGGCCCTAACTAGGGTTTTGATACAAATTTCCTCTTTCTCAGAGACTCCACCATGGGAAAATTCTAAGGCTTTGGGGAGAGAAAGGGGGGAGGATTTAATTTAAGACTTTGGAGGTATTAAATTAGGAAGCATTCGATGGAGAGAGAAATGATTGAAACCTCTGGACAAGCATTTAGATGTAATTGTCTAGAATTGAGTTTTTGAGGCACAACTCGGGCCAAGGGTGGAATGGAAGTCTAAATCCTTGGATTTAGGAGTTTTAGAAGATCCCACACATATTCCAATTGGCAGGATGACAAATTTAATCCATATTCAAGTAGTTGCTTTGGAAAAAATGACCTATTAGCCCTATTAGGCCTAGGAGAGAATTGAGGACAACAAGAGTTAGGGGATTGATCAAGATCCCTAGCTTAAAGGGTGTTGTTGGTGGATGGATTAGATAATTTGGGGGTGGTTAAGAGTTTCTATGGTGGAGTTCCAAGTAAGTTTCCCTTAGAAATCCATATTTTCTCCTTGTATCCCTATAGCTACTTAGGTGTCTAAATTGAATCTCAGAGATTTCTTAGTATGAGATTGGTGTTTCATTCCATCTAAAATGATGATCTAATATTGATAGAACCTTTGTTCCATCCCTGGATTACTAGGTTCTAGTTGTGTCATATTTTGCCCTTTTGGGTGTTTAAGACTTAGTGGAAGATCTAGTCTTGTTAGTGTGGGTTTTGGGATCTCTTTAGTAGAGCCCTAGATTGTGTGGGATTGTGGTATTGTGAACCTCTAGAGTGTCAATTTGACATAGTTTGGGGCTCTTCTCCAAGTGGTATGAGAGAAAATAGTAGATTTTTGGAATAAGACAAGTTGCAAACATGTCAGAAGGTGGAGATGACAGTGAAAATCCGAATAGGATGACCAATGATGAACTACTAAGAGTGGTGAAAGAGCATGATGCAGAGAGGAAGTTGATGAGGTGGGAAATGGAAAGGCTCAAGGAACAAGTCAAGAATGGGAGTAGTGGGAACTTTGGAATTGAAGAAGAGGGGAGGGATGAAGAGACCCCTTGGCAGGAGGATGAAGAAGAAGAAATCCCTGTAGAACAAAGGCTACTCTTGAAGAATTTGAAATCCATGAAGAGAATGAACATGGATACTAAACTTGACCTACCTATCTACAATGGGAAGATGGATCCAAAAGAAGTCATGGATTGGATTAATGCACTCACTAGTTTCTTTGAATGTGAGGAGATACCAGAGCATCAGAAGGTTAAGATAGAAAAGTCCAAGTTGAAGGGATCTTCCCTAACTTGGTGGAACTTCACTCAAGCAGAGAGGGTTAAGATGGAAAAGAATCCGGTAAGCACTTGGAAGAAGATGGTGACCTTGGCGAAGGAAGCCTATGTGCCTGAAGAATATGAAGTTCAACTTCATAGGAAGAGACAAAGTTTGAGGCAGAAAGAGATGGACATCTCAAGTTATACTGAAGAATTCCAAAAGCTTACCATGAAATCCAAGTTGGTTGAACCAGAGAGTGTCAAACTTGCTAGATATCTGCAAGGGTTGAGGATAAACATCCAAGATGAACTAAGTTTGTGTTCCCCTACTACTATCCAAAAGTTCTATCAAATAGCACTAAAATTTGAAGAAAAACTCAAGAAGAGACAAGAGAAAAGTGGAAGAGGCAGAGGCTAGAGAGACTTTGGTAGTAGAGGAAGAGAGACAAACAATGGGAGAGGACAAACTCCTAGGAATTTTGGAGAGATTAGTCATAGAGAAACCAATCAAGAGAAATCCTTTGGCGAAGGTAGCTCTAGAGGCCCCTATCGAGGAAGGAGAGGAGATTCAAGGGGAAGGTTTGGAGGGAGAAGTTTAGGACCTCCAAGGTGTTACAGATGTAACCAACCAGGACATTTAGCATCCAAATGTCCAGAAAAGGAAAGCAATCAGGCAGAGAGAAGGGAAAACATGGTTAGAGAAGAAGAGAACCAACGAGACAATACACATGGGTATTATGCACCACTTGAGGAAGAATAATCCCTTATGATGAGAATGAAACTATTAAAGGCTCCAAGTACACAAGAGCCACCTTAGAGGAAGAACTTATTCAGAACCACATGCAAGGTGGGAGACAAAATCTGCAAGATGGTGATTGAAAGTGGGTCTACAGACAACTTGGTGTCAGAAGAAGTAGTAAAGAAGCTGAAGTTGAGAAGGGTACCACATCCAAGCCCTTAAAAACTACCATGGCTCACTAAGAAATGACAAACTATCATAGAGGAGCAAGTTTGGGTGGAACTCCAACTTGGAAACGAGAAAGACAAAGTTCTTTGTGACATTGTCCCAATGGATGCCTGCCATTTGCTACTTGGGAGACCTTGGCAGTATGATGTGGAGGATCATCATGATGGGAGACTAAAAACCTACACCATCAACCACAAAGGTGAAAAGGTAAAATTCTTACCACTGTCTAGTTTTGCAAAGGAACAAAAAGATCCTAAATTTTTGTTTGTAGGAGAAAAAGAGTTTTTGAAAACTTTGAAAGAAGAAAAGACCCCTTGCTATGCTTTAGTTATTTTTCCTAATGATAACAGACCTAAGAAGGTTGAGAAAGAAGTAAAACCCTAAGGAGAGTAGTCCCTAAAGAAGTTGCAGACCTACTTGACTAGTATAAAGACATTGTGACCAAAGACTTGCCAAATGAGTTGCCCCTAATCAGAGACATAAGTCACAACATAGTCTTGATCCTAGGAGAAACCTTGCCCAATAAGGAAGCATACAAGTTAAGTCCTAAAAAAAACAAGGAGATGGCACGAAAAATTCAAGAACTCTTGGATAAGGGTTTGATTACTAAGAGTCTCAGTCCTTGTATAGTACCTACTCTTTTAGCCCCTAAGAAGGAAGGCACATGGAGATTGTGCACTGATTCTAGAGCCATAAATAGAATCACAATTAGGTATAGATTTACTATGCCTAGGATAGAGGATCTAATGGATCACTTAGGAGGTGCAAGGTACTATTCTAAGGTGGATTTGAAGAGTGGATACCACCAAATAAGAATTAGGACTTGTGATGAGTGGAAGACTGCATTTAAAACAAATGAAGGCTTGTATGAGTGGAGAGTGATGCCCTTTGGTCTATCTAATGCTCCTAGCACATTCATGAGGCTCATGAATGAGGTGATTAAACCATTCCTTGGAAAAAATTTCATAGTGTATCTTGATGACATCCTTATTTTTAGCAAAAGAAAGGAGGAACATTTGGGACATCTTAACTTGGTCCTAAAGAGATTGCATGAAGAAAATATTTTCATAAATTTGGAGAAATGTGTTTTTATGCAAGAAGGGCTTGTTTATTTAGGATTTGTGGTCTCAGGAGGGAACATCAAAATGGACCCTAAGAAGGTAGATGCCATCTTGAATTGGCCTTCTCCTAGGACAATGACAGAAGTCAGAAGCTTTCATGGGCTTGCATCTTTTTACAGAAATTTCATAAGGAATTTCAGTCAATTGTGTCCTCCTATCCTTGAAACCATTAAGGGTGGACAAAAGTGCAGGTTTTTGTGAAAAAAATATGTAGACGAAGCCTTCCAAATGCTGAAGAAAAAGGTAATGGAGAAATCTTTCCTAGTGTTTCTTGATTTTCAAAAAATATTTACTATTGAATGTGATGCTTCTAACCTAGCTATAGGGGCTGTCTTGAGCCAAGAAGGGAGGCCTATAGCCTTTTTTAGTGAGAAAATGAATGAATTAAAGAGGAAATACTCCTCTTATGACTTGGAACTATATGCCTTAGTCCAGTCATTGAAGAAAAAAAGACACTACCTCCTTCCAAAAGAATTTGGTGTCTTCACAGACAACCAAGCATTAAGTTTTTTAAACAGTCAAGAGGAACTAAGCCACAAACACATGAAGTGGGTGGAATAAATACAAGCCTACACTTTTTCAATCAAACACAATAAAGGGGTTTCCAATAAGGTGGCAGATGCATTGAGTAGCAGAACTTTAGTTGTGCAACAAATCCAACTCCAAGGTGTAGGGATTGATTCATTGAAGGACATGTATAAGAATGATGATGATTTCAGAGATATTTATAAGGTGTTTTTTGAATTTTTTGAGGCTTACCATGTAGATTATGTAGACTATTTGATTCAAAATGGACTCTTGTTCAAAAGACACTAGTTATGCATTCTGAAATGTTCAATGAGGGATAAAATCATTACAGAAAAACATGTAGGCAACATGGGAGGAAATTTTGGTTTGGACAAGACATTGGAATAGGTGAGAAGGTTCTATTATTGGCCCAAACTTTAGACTTAATTAAGGAAGATTGTGGAGACATGCATAATATGTCAAAGAACCAAGGGCACATCCACAAATGCAGGACTATAATAGCCTCTACCTATTCCTACAAGACCTCGGGAGAGTTGCACCATGGACTTTGTGATGGGATTTCCTAGGACACAAAAGGGGTATGATAGTATTTATGTTGTAGTGGATAGGTTTATTAAAATGGCCCACTTTATCCCTTGTAAGAGTACTAATTATGCATCATCTATTTCAAGTTTTTTCTTCAAAGAAATTGTGAGGATTCATGGCTTACCTCAAACCATTCTCTCTGATAGAGATGTGAAGTTTATTGGTCACTTTTGGAGGACCTTATGGAAGAGGTTAGGGACCAATCTAAGTTTTAGTTCTACCTACCATCTACAAACAGATGGGCAGACATAAGTGGTAAACAAATCACTTGGCAATTTGCTGAGGTGTTTGACAAAACAATATGGAGACAAGTGGGATGTAGTCCTACCCCAAGCAGAGTTTGATTTCAATGATTCAATCAATAGGAGCATAGGAAAGAGTCCCTTTCCAATTATGTATGGGCAAAGTCCAAGAGGCATCTTGGAACTCAGAGAATTACCATAAAACACTCAAGTCAGTGCTCATGGAGAAGAATTTGCAGAGAGTATGAAAGAAATTCACGACTCAGTAAGATTGGCACTCGAGAAGAGTGCAAAAAAGTATAAGCAAGCAAAAGAAAAGCATAGGAGAGATGTTCAGTTGTAGGTTGGAGACTTGGTGTGGGCATATCTGAAGAAGGAAAGATTACCTAAGGGAAAACACACTAAATTACTCATGAAGAAAGTAAGACCTTGTCTAGTATTAAAGAAGCATGGGTTGAATGGATACGAAATTGAACTACCCTCACACCTTGGCATCTCCCCTATATTCAATATTTGTGATCTAACCCCATATAAAGGTGATGTGAATGTAGGTTCTGAAGTGTAGGTGGAAGAACTTGAAGAGGATATTGTAGGTATACCCTCTCATGTACCAAAGAGGCTTGAGAAGATTTTGGACACCAAGATCATCAAAAAAACAAGAAAGAATGTTTACAAGAAATATTTGGTCAAATGGAAAGATATTCTAGAGGAGGAATCTATATGGATGGATGAGCAAGAAATCCAGAAGCATGGCTCCAGTTTAGAAGACCTCATCTCAAGAGGACTTGAGATCAATGCACTCCGGGAGTATGGTGCAGGAGCACCCTCAAGTTCATCCATTGAAAGCACATTAGCGGATCCAAACAAGAAGGGTTAGGGTTGTGATTGGATCTTAGATCCAATGTTGTTAATAAGTCCTAAAATGTAAGACAAGGGGACACTAAGTGATGTTATAAACTTAGTTGCCCACCTTAGTCAATTTGGAAAATTTAGGGTAGAGTAGGATAGAATAGTCTAAGGGATCTAAGGAAGGGTAGGAAAGTAATTTTAGGCCTTCTAAGATCTCCTATGGAGTAAAAACACCGAAATTTACAAGTTTAGTTATAATTGACAACTTTTGCAAAAGTTGTCAATGTTGCATAATGCAACTTTTGGCAAAAAGTTGCAACTTTTGAATCCCAACATTCAGAACCACTTTTGTCAGTTGGAACCACTTTGGAATGATATGTAATGGTGGAAAAACCTTTCTCCATAGTTGGAGTGGATGATTTGTAAAGATTTTGCATTGAAATCAATAAAAAATCAAACTGTTTTCTATATTTTTAACTGTATTCTAGAGTTGTACAGATCTGCACGGATCCCCATGCACCATTGAAGGATTGGAAAAGTTGGACCAGTGTCTTAGTTTAATTTTCCATTTGTTTTGAAGACTTGAAGTGTAGGGGATCGAAAGATATACATTTTTGATTGCCCACTGGTCTAAGGAAGGCCCTAACTAGGGTTTCGATACAAATTTCCTCTTTCCCAGAGACTCCACCATGGGAAAATTATAAGCCTTTGGGGAGAGAAAGGGGGGAGGATGTAATTTAATAATTTGGAGGGCTTAAATCAGGAGGCATTCGATGGAGAGAGAAATGATTGAAACCTCTAGACAGGCATCTAGATGTGACTATCCATAATTGAGTTTTTGAGGTACAACTCGGACCAGGGGTGGATTGGAAGTCTAAATCCTTGGATTTAGCAGTTTTATAATATCCCACAAGTATTTCAATTTGTGGGATGACAAATTGAATTGATATTCAAGTAGTTGATTTGGAAAGGTGACCTATTAGCCCTATTAGGCCTAGGAGAGAATTGAGGACAACATGAGTTAGGGGATTGATCAAGAGCCCAAGATTGGAGGGTGTTGCTGGTGGATGGATTAGAGAATTTTGGGGTGGTTAAGACTTTCTATGGTGGAGTTCCAAGTAATTTTCCCTTAGATATCCACATTTTCTCCTTGTAGCCCTATAGCTATTGAGGTGTCTAAATTGAATCTCAGAGATATCTTAGTATGAGATTGGTGTTTCATTCCATCTAAAATGATGATCTAATATTAATAGAACCTTTGTTACATCCCTGGATTACTAGGTTCTAGTTGTGTCATAGTTTGCCCTTTTGGGTGTTGAATACTTAGTGGAAGATCTAGTCTTGTTAGTGTGGGTTTTGGGAACTCTTTAGTAGAGCCCTAGATTGTGTGGGAGTGGGGTATTGTGAACCTCTAGAGTGTCAATTTGACATAGTTTGGGGATCTTCTCCAATGACATTGATGGACCTATCAGAGGGTTCGAGCAAGTGTATCACATTGTCAATGTTGGTATAGGTATGATTTACCGTGGTTCCCAGGGCTTTCGAGGATTCTCCTTTCTAATAAGATGGAAAAGTTTGCTTGAAGGATTTATGGTCATTGTTCGACCCATGAGTACCAACTGTGATAGTCTTATTGTTAATTAGATCTTGTATCACATGTTTTAGCTTCATACAATCATTCGTTAGATGTCCTTTGTTCTTATGAAACTCACAACAGTGATTGTCATTCCACCACTTATGTTTTACCTTAGGCTCCCATGGTTTTGAGTTAGGGATCGTGATGATCTTGTTAGCAACCAATGTCTTTAACACATCTTCTAAAGGCTCTCCAAGAGGAGTAACAATTTTCTTAGGTCGTGGCATCCAAGGTACCTTATCTTTCTGAGAGTCCTCAGTATTCTTAGGAGTGTTGGGAGTAACTGAATTATGCCTAGCACCCTGTATGTTATTAGTGAGGTTAAATGCTAGCTCATTAGGTTTAAACTCAGGTGAGTCAACTACACCATCCTTGACCATATTAGGATTCTTATTCCATTATTTACTCTTATCCTTGTTATTGCCATTGTTAGAAGGTTTAGTATCTTTGTTCAAGGTGAGATATCCTTTCCTTATGAGAACATCTTTGATCCTCATAGCGCTATCAACTAAGTCACTAAAAGAGGTATTTTTTTGCATCTGAACTGGGTAATTCATCTCAGGAACTAGGTTGTTGATGAAGATGGTTATCTTTTTTGTTTCAGGTATTTGTGTAGGATATCTTGCAAATACCTTTCTCTACCTCTGGAGAAATTTAACAAATGTTTCACTAGCGTATTGTTTAGTGTTGCATAGATTTAGCATCATAACCATGTGTAGGATGTTGTATGAGTAGTGCTAGATGAACCTTTTTACAAACTCATCAAATTTCTAAATACCAAGTGTGAGCTTTGTGAACCATTCCAAGGCTTGGCCACTGAAGCTCCACTGGAATAGTCTCATTAGATATTTCTTCTCATGCATAAAATCCATACTAAGAGCACATAATTCTCTTACGTGATCCCGATGATCAACTTCCCCATTGTATTTGTCCTACTTGGGAATTTTAATCTTTGGGGGAAAAGGTGGCATGTGCAATTTTTTAGTGAATGGGAAGGGACATATAGACTCCAATAAGTACTTTATAGGAGGTTATTCCTTTGCTTTCTTTAGTTCCCTCAACTTGCATCTCATGTCTTATAGTTGTTCATTGAGAATAGTAATAGGTGACTCTTCTTCTTGTTGTATGAGTCCCTCAATGTCAAAATCAGGTGGAAGCTTAACACCCGTTGATGCAAGATGCATGAAATACTTGTCTTTGTCCAATTTCATAAGAGTGTGCATCATCTTCTGAAAGTGTTTATCTTGTTGGAACTTCCAAATCTCTTTGGAAGTGGGCTCCTCTATGGAGGAAGAAGCACTGGTGTGTTGGCTCTAGTAGTCATGTTGGGACCCCCAATCATAAGATGACATTGTTGATGTGTTTTGTGCGACCAAAGTTGATGAGTCAAACAAGGGTATTGTCTGTTGTGGAATCAAAGTGTCCTTTTGTGAGACCTCAAAATCTATTTTGGGTTTCTAACAAGAAGGTGGGCCTTGAGAAAATTTGTCGATAGCTATTCCCTTGGAATCAAGATCAACTTTTTGACTTCTTGTTTGGACCATGTACGACAATCTGCAACTAATATATCTGACGAGATCATTTACTGTCTCTATTATATTAATCTTTATACTCTATTTTTAAGTATTACCAAAACATTTGTGGACTTATAATCAGTTGAACCTATGTCAAAGTATAGTTAGAACCATTAAACCCATGGGTAGAATAGATATGTCATGTTTTTCCAATATTATATATGCTGCATTATTTCATATAATAATCAGAATGTGTGTTCTAATATCTAGATCAATTTGATTAAGTTTACTTGTATGAACATCTTTGCATGATAACTAACCTTCTAGGAAGTAGGAGCTACTTGGGAGTGGCTGAAAGTATTCAAAGGGGACGTTGAAGACTAGCTGCAAACAAATAACCATCATGGCATCAAAAGACACGGCTACTACAAATGAGGAGCCATTATTTCACAAATGCAAGTGTAGCGCTTCTATATTCCCTCCGTGCTCCCAACATGTTGACTTGGTCACCCATACTTCATTGCATATGTCATGGAATGTTAGGTTTCCTATTTTTCCTCTTTGGCATAGTTTCAGTTAGATGTTTTAGAATAAAGAAGTCAATCCTCTATTTATAGGGATTGGACTGTTAGTTTGTAAGTTCAGATATTTTGGAATACATTGTTTTGTTGTATCTTGCACAACAAGTTCATTTCCAATTTTATGTATCATTCTCATGTAATTAGTTCTTGAAATATAATGAAGTGACTTTTGGTTTATCTTATGTGTTAATAGATTAGTAGAAGCCAACCAAGGGGCCCACTTGAGAGGTGGATTAGAGTAGAGTAGAGTAGAGTAGATTTGCTTTCAGGATTTCCAAAATTCTAGATAGAAGATTACAGTTTCTTCTTGTAGCATTGTACTTTGTGAATGTTGCTGCAACACCTGTAAGGATAGTTTTAGTGAATGCTCTTAGATGGAAAATAGGCTTAAGTAGAATTTTCAATTTTTAGCATTCATTTCAGTAAGGAGTAGGTGTGTTTCCTTTCCTGTAGCTCTAGTATAGATTCCTTTCATGCATTTTACCTTCCTGTAGCATAGGTAGAATGACTCTTTAAGGGACTTAGTGCACATACTATGCCGTACCATTTCAAGTATACATCCCTGGGTTGACAAACTAAATGCACCTCATGGTGGGAGAAGTGATCCTTAGATTGAATAAAATATTCCTAAGAGAGGCTTTGGGCATGATTACTAAGCACCTATTGTGAGGCGGTTCATTTTTGGCGCTATTGTTGGGGATGGTGTCAAGCTAAGAAAATTTATGAGTCATTTTTCATTTCTAAGCTAGTTTTTAGTGGTTTGTAGTTTTAAATTTGCTTCACTAGTGTGAAGAATTCATTTGCATGCATCAAAGGGGAAGAAGAAGAGACAAATATGGTAGATTTATTCTAGGAGAATCTGCAAATTTGAATGAACAAGTTGAAGATGCCGAGTTACCTTTTGTTGACGGAAGTCTCAAGTTTCCTGTAGCATTTTCCTCTGGAGCAGAGCCTTTTGATATAAGTGGTCTTCGGCCTTTCACTGAAATCTTGGCTAGCTTTGTTGATAATTCTAATCCAAATGCACCTGCTATTAACAATCTTGTAGCTAATATTCCTTTCCAACAGCAACCCCAACTCCCAATACCTCTAGTAATGGCACAACCTACTTTCCTGTTTCCTCTACCGAGCCTCATAAACAATGCCAATCTCAAAATATACCCTCTGCTGCACTCCCAAAGTTTTATGGCCTGATAACTGAAGATCCTGACACTTTTTTGTTCGAGTTCAACATCCTCTACCATATCTTTGACTATAACATTGATTCCCACAAACTCAAACTATTTCTAGCGACCCTGAAAGAGTCAGACTTACGATGGTTCATGGGCTTACGAGAAAATGCAGCAGACACATGGGATGAGATGCAAACTATATTTCTACATAAATACAAAGAATATTGCAAGGGGAGTGAACCAAGGGGAGATTACATTTTTAGAATATCACAGAAGGAGGAAAAAACCTTGGAGGACTATGTTTCACATTTCTTATACACCATGTAGAAGAATCCCCAACATGTTCTGGCAGAGGATTCACAGAAACTAGTCTTCTTAAGAGGAGTGAATGATAGCTGTCTAGAAGTACTGGACCTCATGGATGGTGGGGACATATCCCAATATTCTTGGGATGACCTCAAGAAAATCTTTCTCAACTACCCCAGATCAACTAGGAAGAAAAGCAGAGGATATCAGTCCACAATCACTAAAGGGAGTAGTTCGGGTGTTTCCAAGCTGGAGATATCTAATTTGCTAGCAAATTTCAAGAAATACATCATTAATGATGTTGCTACATATCTTGACACTATGACTGCTAAGAAGAAACATGTAGACACTAAATTACAGTTAGCTGAGTATTTTCCTCATTGCCATAAACAAAAGAAAGACTGCGGATGCAAGCTGGTGGCGAACCTGGAAAATTAAAATTTGCCTACCGAGTACATGAAGATAGAAGGAGACGAAGAGAAAGTGTTCTTCATTGCTCAATGTCAACCATGGGATTCATGACAAGGTATGCCTCAGGACCCATTACAATTTTCAAATCCTTACAATAGTCAATGACAAAACCAAAGTTATCAGAACCCTTCTTAGTACTCTCAACCAGCCTAAAATAACTAGTGGCCTAACCAGCAAAATAGCCAGTGGAAAAATAACCAATGGACTAACTAGAAAAATAACCAATGGAAAAATAACCAGTGGCCTAACTAGAAAAAGAAATGGCAACCACCGCAAGGAAATTGGCAACAAAATAACCAATAAAGAGGGCCTCCTTAGTGGCCTAACCAAAATCCTGCTTTTCCACAATTGCCACCTCTAGTCCCTTCTCTTGCAATAATGCCACCTCCTGCAACCACTAGCCCTAATCAAAAGCAAACTCAATTACCTTCTCAGCCACAACCTAACCCAAATAGAAAGCAAAAACAATAGACAATGTATACCACTGATACATAGCAGTAGCCTGCCTACGCACTAGAGATATCTGATATCCATTTGAGGTCCGGTACTACTCTGCCTGCACCTGAACATCCTATTATCAAAAAATTTGCAGACACTCCTATAGCATCAACACCTCTTCTAGAGGCTACATTGAAAGATACCACCCAATCAAATAAAAAATCCAGCAAAACTGATGTTAACACCTCAGTTGACCCTCGTTTTCCACAAAGACTCACCATAGAAAAACCTATATCCCAAGAAGAAATGTTGTTTGATATTCTCGAGCAGTTGAAAAATATGCACATTAAAATCCCTCTATTCTAAGCTATCAAAGACGTTCCTATCTACGAAAAATCTATTAAGGATGCATGCCTTAAAAATCTTGGAGGGAAAAAGAAGGACCCTCAAACAGTTCATGTAATAAGGCAACTTGCAGATATCATGTTGGGAAAGGTAGTTATACCTAAGTATTCAGACCCTAGAAGTCCAGTAGTTGACTTGATAATTAATGGAAAATCTATTAAAAATACTTTAGTTGATTTGGGAGCAGCCATAAATGTAATGACCAAAGATACACTGCATAGATTAAGTATAGAGGGCTTGAGAACAACTCCAACAGTGTTACAACTTGCTGATAGTTCAACAGTCACTCTAGATGGTCTTATAGAGGATGTGGTAGTCACCCTAGACTCATGGGAATACCCTTCTGATTTTCTCATCTTATCACCAAAAGTAAACTTTTTTGGCCATCCCTTCATCCTAGGGAGACCTTGGTTAGCCACCACTGATGCAAAAATTAGTTACAGATCAGGAAGTATAACAATTTCAAATGGTCAGGGAATAAATATGCTAGCACTCTATCCTCCTGCCTAGCCTCAGCTAGACTTGAGAGATCCTATTTGGCTAGAACTAGGGGATGAGGAAGAAGAGATCAACTCTGTTGCCCAGCTTATGATGATGCATAGACAGTCTTTTTTGAAAATGCAAGAGGAAGATGATGTAATACAAAGTATTTTTACAAATGAGTGTATAGTAGCAAAGGATGTTTCCAAAAGTTCTATTTTATAGCTATGTACCTATGAGGACTGTGTCTTTCTAGCAAGCCCTGAGATAATTAGCCAATTATTTCCATGTGAAGTAGCTACAAGCCCATTACCTAAGATGTTAATGGTAGAGCTAACAACTATTGTGGAAATTTCCCCTGGTCACAATCTCCATGTAAACAACAAGTTGCCATCCCCACAATTGGTATTGTTAACCAAGCTATTGCGTAAGCATGAAAAAACCTTTGCTTGGGATTATAGAGATATGCTAGGTATGAACCCCAAAATCTGCACCCACAAGATCTACATTAATGATGGCAGCTTACCACTCCATCAGCCTCAAAGAAGGATAAACCCAGCATTGAGAGAAATAGTCAAAACTGAATTACAAAAGTTACTAGATGTTGGTTTCATCTATCCAATCTCTGATAGCAAGTGGGTATCACCTTTGGTCATTGTACCAAAGAAAGGAGGAAAATGGCGGATATGTGTGGATTACAAAGATTTGAAAAATGCCACCAAGAAGGATAATTTTCTTTTACCATTTATTGATCAAGTCCTGGACACTCTGGCTGGTAAGAAATACTTCTCGTTTCTGGATGGATACATCGGTTATAATTAGATCAACATTGCTCCAGAAGATCAAGAGAAGACTACATTCACATGCCCCTAGGGAACATATACTTATTCTATATTACCATTTGGCTTATGCAATGTACCGGCTACTTTCGAGAGAGCTGTAATCAACATCTTTGCTGACATATCACATGATTGTATGGAGATATATATGGAAAACTTTACTACATTTGGTGTCACCTTTGAGGAAGCCCTGAAGAACTTGGAAAGAGTACTAATCAGATTTTAGGAACACAACTTGTCTCTCAACAGTGAGAAATGCTTCATGATGATGCAGGAAGGCGTAGTGCTAGGACATTTTATCTCCAAAGCTGGAATCTAGGTAGATCTTGTGAAAATAGAGGTAATTCTCACACTACCTATCCCTACAAAGCAAAATGATGTTAGGTCTTTCCTAGGACATGCTGGCTACTATAGGAAGTTTATCCAAAATTTTAGTCAAATTTCTATTCCTCTGTATACTTTGCTTACCAAAGAGGCCGAATTTACTTGGACAAAGGAATGTGATGAATCCTTCCTACAACTTAAGTCAATTTTGACAACTGCACCCATACTTAGGGGCCCTGACTGGTCTTTGTTATTTCACATTCATACATATGCTTCAGAATACACAATAGGTGTTGTCCTAAGACAAAATTCTAGTAACATAGAGAATGCAATTTACTATATTAGCAAGAGCCTCCATGGACTAGAGTTAAACTATACAGTGAATGAGAAAGAATTACTAGCAGTAGTTTATTCTCTGAACAAATTTCATCATTACATAACTGGTTATCCCATTTTTGTTCATACTGACCATGCAAAAATAAAATATCTCATGAACAAACTTGCCATCATAGGCAGGTTAGCAAGATGGCTCCTTCGTTTGCAGGAATTTGACATTACTATCATTGACAAGCCTGGAAAGGAAAATGTAGTAGCTGATTATCTATCTAGAATTCACCATGTTGAAGAAGATACTGCTCTGATAGAATGATGCATTTCCAGATGAGCATTTGTTTTATATTGCTGTCCAAAGTCCATGGTATGCTGACATAGCTAGCTACCTTGCAGCTAACAAAATGCCAACACATTTTTCTTATAAGGATAGGAGACTGCTCGTAGAGAAAAACTTCAAATTCTCCTAGATTGATAACATACTATTTTACACTGGACCTGATCAAGTAATGCAAAGATGTGTGCAATAAGATGAGACATATGACATTCTCCATACATGTCATAATGAGCCATGTGGGGGACACTTTGTAGCAAAAAGGATAGCCCAAAATATTTTAACAACTAGATATTACTGGCCTACACTTCACAAGGATGCAACCAGCTACACAAGGAAATGTGACAAATGTCAGTGAATGGGCCGACCAACCAGATAAGATGAAATGCCCCTAAATCCATAGGTGGTGGTAACTCCATTTGACAAATGGGGCATGGAATTCATTGGCCCAATAGACCCTCCATCCAATGGGAAGTCTTACATCCTAGTGTGCACTAATTATTTGACCAAATGGGTCAAAGTAAAAGCCATAAAACATGCTCGGGATCATAAAGTTGCAGAATTTTTGTATGATGAAATTTTCACCAGATATGGAGTACCAAGAGAACTTGTAACTGACCAAGGCACCCAATTTACTTCCAATCTGATAACAAAGCTCATAAATTAATATAATATCAGACATCAGAAGTCAAGCCCCTATCACCCTTAGGCCAATGGACAGGCTAAAGTTACAAATTGGGAAATTGAAGCCATCTTAACAAAAATAGTTCATCTTCATTGCCGAGATTGGAGCAGCATACTATCAGAAGTCGTCTGGGTGTATAGAACAACCTGGAAAACCACCATAGGGTTTACTCCATTTGAGCTGTTATATGGAAAAGAAGCCATGATACCCATTGAATTTTAACACAAAACTTTGCGAACATCACTGGAGTTAAATGTTGATCTTCCTGCAACACAGAAAGAACGATTGCTGCATCTCAATTCCTTGGATGAAATGTGCAAATCTTCCATGGAGTGCACTGAAATAGTCTAGAAGAAAAGGAAAAAGTAGCATGACTCGCATATTAAGAACAAACAATTTCAAGTTAGTGATTGGGCTACTATATGATTCAAGATTCAAGAAAATACCAGACAAGCTGCAGACAAGATGGCTAGGGCCATATGAAATAAACCATGTCTTCAAAAATGGATCCATCCAGTTGACCAAAATTGATCTAGTACACTTCAATCTATTAGTCAATGAACATCGGCTAAAGTTGTATCACCAACCTCAAACAAAAGAAGACTTCCTGCAACAATTTTGACAACTAATTTCAAATGAGCAACATGTAACACTTCCTGCAGCAGAGGGTGCAAACTTTCTTCGTGCAACTCTTCAATAGAAACCTATCGAGCATGTCCATAATAAAAAATTCATGTTTACATGAAGTTAATTCCTCCATTCACTTTCTAATTCTTCTTTCCAACTCATCTCATTTCTTTATCTTCCACCCACCCACCTTCCACGTCATCAACATTTTCCTTTCTTTGCTTTCAATAAGAGCCGAGTACGCTGACACAAGCCGCCACCACTTTTGTTCCACTCTCACCACCTTTTTGAGGCATGTGCAATGATCGAATGATAGGTATAAGATTTTAAATTTTTTTCCTTTTTTAGCACATAGATTTCGATGATTATATCTAGTACTGCAATAAATGTATCATTACGACATTAAGCTAGTTCCATTCCTTGTGCCAAGTATGCCAAGTGGGGACACTTTTCAATGTTTTTTAGGGGGGGAAGTGTATTAATTCCTAAAATGACACTTCTATTTACTCCTAAAATATTTAATGTCGCCTCAAATCTGTACTTCACCTTGGTCTCATTAAAGTCCCATTGCTATATCGCACAACTGTCGTACCTTTATTCCCAAATTATCTCTGATTGTCAGGCTTGATGTGACTTATAATTAAATTATGTAGAAACCCACAGTAAGAGCTATAATTCTCTTGTTAAAATACATCACTATTGTTCATGTTGAGTATAACAGAGGAATTTAGAAGGAAGCCCATAGCTTTTTTTTTTAATGAGTAGTCTGAAACTCAAAAAGGAATAAGACATTTATCTACTACAGAGCAGACAAATTGAAAATTGGTAAGCATAGATGGGAGGCCAGTTGTAGAGACATGAGCCGGTAGTACCTGGTGTGTTACTTTCTGATTTTGAAGTGGTAAGAAGGTTTAATGCATGTGGCTGGTTAGGATATTTCTTAAAGTTGACAGAGTTTCATGAAGACTCAACAGCTGAATTCACAAACACATTTGAAGAAGGGCATGCAACTATATGGGGATTGATAGTGGTCGCCATAGAAGAGCAGATAGCAAAATTTATTGGGTTACCAATGGTTGGAGAGAACTACCCTAATGTTTATGATGCTAGATCAGCTAGGGCCCAGTTTACCCTACAAGGTGACCCTCCTCTGGAGATTACCAAACAAGATCACAAAATAAATGTCTATCCCTCCGCCATATAATGAGTTGGCTATGCATATTATCAGGTATTTTACATGTGAAGAGAGATTTTCCAATTTGTATGCACATCACTTTAAATTACTAATTTATGTAAGGCATAATCTTCCAATGAATGTCCCCAATTTCTTGTACAATATGCTATGCATCAGTGCAGAGGAGACCCAAAAAGGAAATGTCAATTCCGTCACCCACCATGCCCTAATTAAATTGTTAATATAAAGATCTCTTAGGGATTCCTCTCCCATGGCATGGTTGGAATTTTTCTAGCATAAAAACCTACAACCATAGGTTAAACCTAATGTGCAATCTGGTCATGATGATGCAATACCAATTGACCCAGCCATTGAGCAAGATGCTTAGGGGGTAGAAACTAAAACAATTTGCAAGAAAGTATGCCCTTTCTTGCTCATGAGAGAAATGTACCTACTTCTACCTGAACAAAAGGAAAATGGAAATTAGAGGGAGAAAACTCCGTTCTTGTAGCCAAGCCACAAACCCCTACTGCCTCAAAGGGGAAGAAAAGGAAGTTGGTTCCTGCAGCAGCTACTCCTGCAACAGAGAATCCGAAGAAGTTTATTAAGAAAAAGGTTTTAGATATTGAAGACAACCCTGTGCAAAGAATCCCTAGAATGAGTGGACAACTCCCTAGAGTATCCTCAAAAATCCAACCCGCTTCTCCTTTGCAATCTAATGAACAACCCAATGTACAAATTATTCTGGATGATTCCCCAAATCAGTCCGCAATTCCAGACTTTCCTCCAATTTCAACAGAAACTTATGAAGTCAAACCTAATGTCTACCAAAATAGTCCCCAGAAAATCCATTAGGATATCCTAGGTAGTAACGAGGAGAGTGCCTCAGTAACCCATCAGTTAACCTACTCAGAAACTATCCTAGTGCCCTACAACAAAACTTGGTTAATAAGTTTCTTAGAATAGTCATGGAAGGAACAAATGAGGCAAAGTAACCAGGCAGAAGATTGTGGCCCAATCACCTTACAGACACTTCTCTTTGGATTACATAATAAGTATGTTTTAACAACAACTTTATGGGGAGAAGAGGAAAATAAAATGAAGAAAGTAATAATATAGCAAGGGGAGGAGATTGTAGAATTTAAGGAGCAATTGGAAAAATAGAAACAAAAGATGGATCATGCCCTTAAGTTGGCTGATCAAATAATTGCATGTAGGCCACCCCCTAGGGTTTATACCATCTATTTGAAGGAATAGTTCCTCTTGTTCCAACTAATGATGGCCATTAAAGATATAGACTCTGAGTTCAAGTCAGCCCAAGAATTTTATGGCCTATACCAGACCCTTACCTCATGGAAACAAAATTTACTTTGTGAACTATACATACATAACTTCATTATTCCAGTAGAGACTGAGTGGAACCCTCTACTTTATATAGTGGATGTACACCTAAGGGCATTAATTTCCTAGATGCACAATGAGGCCAATTATGAAAGACAACTAGAAAATTACAGGGAACAAGAGAAAATAGATCCATTGCCATTGAGGACATAGAGAAACAAGCCAGATATACTACTTAGAGATTGGCTCAATTTGACCTATGGAAAAATTAAGGAGGAAACAAGGGATAAAATTTTTGGGATTCGAACAAAGGTCTATGTAGAGTATGACACTTTGTCTTACTTCATCTTTTAGAGAGCCTTGGTTGGTGTCAGAAGCAGATGGGGTAGGTTATCTGAAGCACTTAAGAAATTAGAACCACACAGTCCTATCAACCTCCAAGAAACTATTCACAGAGCACCAAAATACATGCAACTGGGTAGGCAAATTAGGCAGGAACTCTGGTGTCCACTCACCATGAAGCCACCAATACTCCTTTGGCCCCTGTATGACATCAACACTGACCGACTTGATCAACTATAGGAGGATCAAAGGGTGGATGTTTGGGAGAAGACAAGGGGGTTCTATTACACTTTCAAGAGCTAGAGGCAAGGGAGGAAAGATGTCAGAGATTTTAGAGTAACTACCAGAAGATGCAATGCTTGAGGACAAGCATTCAGCTTACCAGGGGGTAGATGATGAGACCATTTACTATCTCTATTATATTAATCTTTATACTATGTTTTTAAGTATTACCAAAACATTTGTGGACTTATAATCAGTTGAACCTATGTCAAAGTACAATTAGAACCATTAAACCCATGGGTAGAAGAGATATTTCATATTTTGCAAATATTATATATATATTGCAGTATTTCATATAATAATCAAAATGTGTGTTCTAATATCTGGATCAATTTGATTAAGTTTACTTGTATGAACATCTTTGCATGATAACTAACCTACCAGGAAGTAGGAGCCGCTTGGGAGTGGTCGACAACATTCAAAGAGGATGTTGAAGACCAGCTGCAAATAGATAACCATCATGGCATCAGAAGAAACGACTACTACAAATGAGGAGCCATTATTTCATAAATGAAGGAATGTAGCACTTCTATATTCCCTCTGTGCTCCCAACATGTTGACTTGGTCACCCAGAATTCATTGCATATGTTGTGGGATATTACGTTTCCTATTTTTCCTCTCTAGCGTAGTTTCAGTTAGATGGTTCCTTTTCTATTTTAGAATAAAGAAGTCAATCCTCTATTTATAGGGATTGGACTGTTAATTTGTAAGTTTGGAGATTTTGGAGTACATTCTCCTATTGTATCTTGCACAACAAGTTCATTTCCAATTTTATGTATCATTTTCATGTAATCAGATCTTGAAATATAATGAAGTGACTTTTGGTTTATCTTCTGTGTTAATAGATTAGCAGAAGCCAACCAAGGGGGCTCACTTGGGAGGTAGATTAGAGTAGAGTAGAGTAGAGTAGATTTTCTTTCAAAATTTCTAGAATTCTAGATAGAAGATTATAGTTTCTTCCTGCAGCATTGTAATTTGTGAATGTTCCTGCAGCACTTGCATAGATAGTTTTAGTGAATGCTCTCAGATGGAAAATTGGCTTAAGTAGAATTTGTAGTTTGTAGCATTCATTTCAGTAAGGAGTAGGTGTGTTTCCTTTCCTACAACTCTAGTATAGATTCCTTTCATGTATTTTACCTTCCTGCAGCATAGGTAGAATGACTCTTTAAGGGACTTAGTGCACATACTGTGCTGCACCATTTCAAGTATACGTCCCTGGGTTGACAAACTAAATGCACCTCATGGTGGGAGAAGTGATCCTTAGATTGAATAAACAATTCCTAAGAGATGCTTTGGGCACGATTACTAGGAACCTATTGTGAGGCGGTTCAATCTCTAGAGGATCAAGTTAAGTCAATGTCAAAGATTCAAAGATTTTTCGGATGGAGAAAGACATTGGTTGTTTAACTTGTACAAGGTATCGTGTATTTGAGGTCTGAATACCCACTAGATGATACTTGTGACAAAGTTGATAAGTAACCAAGAGCAACAAGCCAATATGATAAAGAGGTTTGTGAGAAGCTAGGACAAACAAACATGAGGAATCTAATGACCGTGACAAAGTATGATAGCTTTTATTGCAAAAGTGTGACCAAATGACAAAGATTTCAAGATTGGACCAATTTTAACTTAGATCCCATATGACAATTCATGAGTTCCCATACGACCATACACTGGTCCTCATATGATTTTCTTCCCTCTAAGTGCTCTTTCATATGACAAATGTAATGGCATGAAATGAAAAAATATTTTGGAACAATTTTCCACTTGTGCGTGAAAGATTTCAGATAATGTTGTCTAATTTTTGAGGTAAATATCTTGACATTTTATGTTTTCTATTGTCAAAGTGTTCTTGTTTGTAGGACATGTCAAGTTTCAAGGTGTACAAACACATCAAGCACAAAGATTGAAAAAACAAACACTTCTACCCTATAGACAAATCGAATTAGTATCACAATCTTTGCCCACGCTTGATATTCCTTCACCTCACACAAATTGATATTGGCTTTTGTCAGGACTATGCACGTTGTGGGTTTTGGAAAGAGAATCAATGCTCGAATTGCATAAGATCACCATTTCCATATTCACGCTTTAAAATATCATTGAGAATACATATGTTGGGTGTAAAAATCTTGTGGTGATCCGGGTAAAGTCCACTTGGAGAAATCCATGCACAAAGATTATGATACTTTTGGAGGTAGATCGGGTACCCTCTATCTAAAAGTGTCTAGTAAGCCCATTCGTTCATGACTAACCCTTATAGTTTTGAAAGAAAAATTAAGGCATATAGCCCTAAAAGAACCCAAAATGTATAGTATTTCATGCAAGATTGAGACCTCTCGGCCCTACACAAGTTGAATGTATCTCCCTTGTAGTCTTGTAAACAAGATTAAGATCAAGAATGAGCCTACAAGCACCCAGTCAAATGTAGTTCTTTCTTAGAAAGATTGAGGCAACGAGGCCCTACAAGGGAAGGGGAATTAGAGATAGAAAATATCCATGTCTTCCCTCTCTTTGAATTGAAGGAAGCATTTGATTATAGTGGGGTGGAAGTAGCCAAGTCCGCTTGTTCCCCACTTGGGTCATTCCCAAAAGATTGCTCTCTTGGAAGACCCTCTAAAGGTAAATGAAAGAAACATAAATGGATAGCTAGTAGAGGTCAATATTTATGATTTTCCAAGAGGAAAAGAGCATAATCTCCTACTCTATAGTGTCTCCCAAACACATCAAGCACATGCTCATTTACCAAAAGAAAAGTTTTACTTTCTCAAGTTCAATCAAACATGTTTGGGTTTTTGATTCTCAAGAAGAGAAGAGAGTACTCCCCTAATGTCTAATCTTACCAAAAAAAACACACTCTAATTAAGCTAGGTGCCTAATAAATCCACTAAGAAGACACATGTTTTTTTTGGTTGATGTAATCTGAAGGCAACCTGCAAGCACAAACGTTTAGTAGTTTCAACTCTTCTTTGGAAAGCGTCCTACAAACATAAATTGTTAGTAGTCTTAGCAAAATAGTGTGCAAGTGTAACTTTGTCAAGTGAATCTTCCTCAAAACATCCTGCAAAAACTATTTAGGTTACAAAACCAGATAGTAAAAAGATCATAGAAGACATACAAAAGATTAGAAAACCAAAATAAGCTCAAGAGAAACCCTAAAAATGCTCACTATTTTCCAAATGAAAAAGTATAGAATACAGACTGTTAGTGAATGTACGACAATACATTAGTTGTCATATGACATACCAGAGTCTCACAAACACTGATGTGACAAATCTAATAGCTTGAAATGACAAAAGACAAAAAATGAAAGCTCATACAACAACATACCTATTCCCAGATGACAAAGAACTATTTTGAGATTTTTTGTACGATAGAGGACAGCCAACAGTATGAAATAAAGTGTAGTTTCATCAAAAATATGTAGAAAATCATGAAAATAAGGCAAACACATAACTTTTTGCCCCACGGTGGGTGCCAAAAATATGTGTGGTAAAATGTGTGATCAATATTTTGAACCAAACACTTCAATAAACCATTATAGCAAAGGGGTTAGTAAAAACATAAGATTCAAAACACTATCATAAAACCCTTGAAACTGGCTTATTGCTTCCTAGTTGAAGTGAGTATGATTCTCATGGAGGTCCATCAGATTGGACATAGAGAAATTAGTGACTTGAATACTTCAAAATGGAAGATTCAATGCAAAGGAGATGAGAAAGATGCATAGACTTGCATACTTAGCTCTCAAAACTTAGAAAATGAAAGATGTAATGAGCTATCAAACTATGAAAGGAAACTAGAATGAAAATGCAAGCGAATAATGTAAGAACAATGCATCTATTATTAATTTATGAAAGGAAACTAGAATACAAATGCAAGCTACTAATGTAAGAACAATGCATCTACTATTAAGCTATAAAAGGAAACTAGAATACCATTAAGCTAAGAAATGAAGCTAAAAATGCAAGAATTCAAGAAACTACTATAAAAGAAAAGAACTATGAATGCACTAATGAGTGCTAGAATGAAAATAACATTATAACTCTACTCCAAATCTTCTTGTTTTTGATGAGCAAGGGGAGCTATGCCTTTTATAAGAGATTCCAAGAAATGAGTGGTTGAGATTAAGAGGCAAAAGAGATTGATCAATGGTGGAGATGAAACTTCCCTCAATCCATGTGACATGATAAAGTGATTTTGATTGGTCAACTCTTTGGAGAATAAGAAAAAATTGGCATTTTTCCCTTTTTATTTGTTTTATTTTGATTTTTGAGTGCACACCCATGTTTGAATGGGTTCACTTTTTGAACTTAGGACTTTTTGATTTATCCCAATGTTTTTATGCTTTTTGGGTTTAGGCTTTGATGTTTGATGATTTGATTCAACAAGTTAGGATTATAATTATATAAGCAAGTTTGTTTAAATGCTCAATAATTAGAGTCTAGCGATAATGTCTTAGATTTAGGATTTGTTAAGACCAATTATTTGAGAAAAGGGGGCTATGGGTTTTCTAGACCATTTTTAGGTGATTACAAATGCACTATTAATTTAGTGATACGATGTTTACTACTCTACCACACAATTTCTACACACATCTTGCCTATTTTTTTGGTACGAAGTGAGACAAAGTCATAATCACTTATTTGTGAGATCCACACGATGCACCATTCTCCTTCACTTTTGCTATCATGTATTATATCTTCTTCGACTATTTATATTATGAGAATCTCTACTTGCTGATTGCTTGTTTTAGTGAACAGGTACTTGACACATTCCACCTGACTTGTAGGATTGGAGTGTGTGTATATCCCTGACAATGGCATAGGAGATATTAGCTTCATTCTTGCATACTGAGCCAATGTTGTTTCTATATGGAAAGTGTATTCATGTTATTATATTAACTCATGATTCACAAGCAAAACCAATGACACCAAAGCATGAAGATCAAATTTTTCTAATCTATGAAATTGAAGTTAGAGAAGTGTTAAAATATAATTGAATATATGACCAGTGGGTCAAAGAAATGGAACAAGAACTATGAATTGCAATTGATTTCAAAAACAAGCTCAAGATTAGTTTGACTAAGCTTGAGGCACTGCTACTTCATAGGAAGTTAACTAAAAAGAATGGTATTGGATCAGAAGAAGGAGAATGCTCTAGGTCTAGTCAAGATAAGCCTAAATACAAGAAGAAAAGGAAGAAGACCAAGAAGAATAAAGTGACCAAGAAGTCTGAAGATCAAGGGTTCAAGGAAAAAAAGAATGATTGTAAAAATCTTGGACTCCAAGAAAAGGATCATAAAAGGGGATTTATATCTTTTGATTGTAGAAGGAATGATCATGACCCAAATATATTTAGTAGTATGAGAAAGAGGATTGAAAAAGTAAAAATACAAAAGGATAGATGTTTTGCATGCAAGAAATATGGTCATATTGTAAGAAAATGTATTGCTAAAAGAAAAGGTAAGAACAAACAAAGAATGGTTCAACAAATCAAATTCAATATATCTAAAGTTACTTCTGAATATTGTAGAATCAAGAATAAAGAAAAAGGTGACACTAAAGGACCAAACATTACATTGTAGAAGAGTGAAAAGGGCTGAAAGAAGGGAAAATAAAAGGAGGACAAGGAGCACATTAAAAAAAAGAAGAAACAATAGAAAAGGAGAAAGGTGAAGGTGAGAAGAAGTATAAGAAGAAGTAAAGAAGAAAATAGAATAAAGAAATTTCAGATATGGGATCTACATCACTAAGATCCAAAGGAAAGTCAAAAGGACTTGCTTCTCCTACTCAAAAGTAAGATGCAAGGGAATGCATTAGTCCAGAGGAGCTCCATGTCCATATCATCTAAACTGGATTGATGTAAGGAGGTTACTACTCAGGGGGAGTAGTAAGCATAGAGAGGAAGAACTACCTAATCAAACAATGAATTTTGTAGAATATTACAAGAAAGTGAAGAATAAAGGAAGCTAACTGATTTATCATTGGGGATGTCACAAGAATGTGTATGTACAAGAAAGAAAGGTGAAGTCCTAGAAGATGAAGAGGAAAAAGAAGCTGATATTGATTTGACAAGGATAATGTTATGAGAATAGTTAACAAACCTTTTTAATTTATGTCAAGGGGGGAGAGAAATAAATGTGAAAAAGACAACTAAGGTAAATAAGATATCAGAGGAGAAGTTAAGAATGAAGTTGATCAGATGAGAGATGCAAGTTTATGTATACTTGCACATTAGAAAGAGGTATGATAAGAAATATGATGTGCACTCTAGGGGGATCAATTTATGAAGAGAAAAATATGTAATATGATTGGAACAAAGATAAGCATGTTCCCAGGGGAGCAGAAGAAGTGCTATTAGAGAGACTCTAAAAGATATTGCTGGTAGTACTATTGATTATCTTTCTTGGAGTGAGACTATTGGGTTTTGATTATTTTACTTATTTTTCACATCACATGTTTCCATCAATGCCAAAGGGGGATATTGTTGGCATATTGGAAAAGTTGGAAGATGAATGCATTGGCATTGCTGTCAACATAGAAGAGGAATTTATTAGAAGATTAGACTCGTTAACTTAATTCTTGCAAGTTAGCCAGTGGAGCAGAGTGTTTAGAGGTTCGGTGAGAAGTGGACATGATAGATATGGAGTCATACATGCATAAGAAGGATTTTGAAGGTGTTTACCATGTTCACCCAAAGTTTTAGAGCATTACATGAAGATCTAGATAGGTAAATAGGTTACAGAAGATTACTGGTAGAAAATGTGACAATCAATATCAACAGGAAGCCAATAAAAAGTCCGGTGTGATCAACATAGAAAGAATTTCAAGGAGAACACTTAGGAGTTTGCCTGGGACATACTTTGGTATTTTAAACTCAAAGGATTTATACTTCAGAGGTATGCAAGGTATAATCTTATTATCTTAGTTGCTTGATGAAAGTGTTCTTCAGGGCTTGATAAAAAAGGGTTGTCAAATCCAATGCTTGTGACAGATTTGAATGGATGAGTATTTTTTCATGATGTTGGAAGATGTTCTTGAAGTATGTTTTTGATGAGATGGTGATACTTAGGATCAAAAGGACCCGATTGGTTGAATTTTGGGTCAAATGTATTGTTCTTTTTATTATCATTTGTTCTTGGATGACCTTATTGATAAATCATGTTGCACATTTACAAAACATGTTATCTAGGAGATTCATGATATTGAGAAGGTGGTTATAATTTGTGGTTAGGATTAAGAAATCATAGATGAATTCAAATCAAGTGATCTGGCCCTTAGATTGAAAGAAATGATGAATTAGGTCTTTCTAACCTTGTTTTTGGTATAAGATAATGAATTAGGGAAAATTCAAGTTGCGAATCTTGGTTGTAGATGTTAGAGGTGGATAAGTAAGGGTAGAGCCTGATTCAATGAAATAAGAAGAGTGTTGAATAAGAGGATTGAGTAGAGATATGAAAAGTGTGCTTATAAGAAATTATAATCAAACATTAGAGTCTTCAATCTCAGTAGTTCACAAAATCCTATTAGATTGTAGTATGATTAATCATTGTAGTGATAAAAAATATAAGACAATTAGATTTACTTAGGGTTGTAGCCAAAGGAATTTTCATTTGAGCAGTGAGCTCTTGGAAGTGAGTATGATTGCATGTGAAATCCCCATATATATTGTAATAAGGTTATACTTCTAACAAGGTATTTTATTATTGTGGGCAATTATCCCCATCATGTTTTTCCACTAACAGGGTTTCCTCGATAAAAATCTTGTCTCAAATTGTGTGGATATGATTCTGATTGTGTGTAGTTGCATATTCATTATTTCAGTTGATTAGATCAGAATTAAGGGTTTACAAGTTTAAGGGTTTTGAGGTTAAAGGGTTTGAAGTTTGAAGTGTTTAGGAACAAATAATTCAGCCCCCCTCTTAGTTTTTCATTTTCATAGTATCAACATGATTAAACCTAGAATTTTGAGGTCTCTATCCAATGTAATTAAGGTCTTCTTCCACAACACTTGGTTTATTCAACTTGATCTTAATCTATAATAAGAGACCACACATGCTAGTAGTATGAGGCTTTTCACAAATTTTACAAAGATCAACTTGATTCAAGGGACATTCCCTTAGAGGGTGTTTTACTTTGTATTTGGATTAATAGATAGCTATTGGTTCAATGTTCTTATTGAGTTGACTATTGAGATGAGGGAGGATATCAATTTTCAAATTTGAAATTTCTTCCATAACTTGGGACACATTAGGAGACAAATCCTTCCTCCTAGAACCTCTAGTCCCCATTCTAGTCCTAGAATAGTTCCTACATATTTCAATGATATCTTCTATTGAGAGTTTATTGATATCAATTTTTCCCATAAGATTAAGGGATTCCCTTGAATCATCAACAATACCTTTCATAAAAATTATCTTGCTAATTTTTGCATCCAATCCATTGACACATCTCCTATGGACAAACTAGAATATATTACCATAATCTTCAAGGCTTTCAGTTAGTAATAACTAAGAGGGGGCAGTGAATTAGTGGCCTCAAAAATTAATCCTTAAATCAACCCTAAAAACTTATAACCATAGATTATGTCTCAATTTATCTTATGTCCTATAAGATGTATGCCTTGAAATAGTTTAATCAATTTTCTACTTGTCGGATTGCTTTGTTAATCTCTCTTCTATATGATTACCGATAAGCAGTTAACTATTTATCGAAACACAGTAAGTATGCAGAGTATATCAATCAATCCAGAAATGCATATGTGAAATGTAAAATAGTAAAGTAATAAACCACAAACACATAACACATGGATTTTAACATGGAAACCCTGTTAAGGGAAAAACCACTAGGACTCTTCTAAAGTGAGCCCTGTTAAGAGCCAACCTTTTTAAAGGTTACAAACACACTATTAGATGTGACCTTGTTAGAGGATTTAAGAATAGTTTGTCACCTAGTATCTGGAATATAATGCTACCATCCTTGATAGAACACTCACTTGGCCTGTCAATAGGTATCGGGCATATCCAATGCTACTTTTATGATGAAAATTTTTGATACTCCTTGGGATGTATCTCAATTGTAAAAGACTTTTAAGTCATGCTCAGTTAAGAGGCTTTATGCTTCAATGGCTAAACTAAAACACTAATGATCTGTTCATACATACAACTCAAATGCAGATTTTTAGATCTATTGTAAGTCCATTACCTCTCTGATCAATATAATCACTTATACCTTTTCTCCACACTGTTCTTCTCTGTGATGCTTGTCTCACTATTCATCGATGTCTACAGAATCTATCTCTTTCCTCAGCTTGTTGATCAGGACTGAAAGAAGACTTTATTCTCCTTCAAATTTTCTTTAGCATCTTTCCTTTATTCCCTTGTTCACCCCACAACCCCCCCCTTCATAATGAATTGGGTTTGTCTCTACATAGACATGATTTCCCCTTTTTTTGGCTTTCTTGATTCTTGGTGTGTTCCACAATTCTTGCCAATAGATTTAAAGAAAAATCATGATTTATCTCAAAGAGATCTTCTTTCCAATTGGATAAATTAGCTTTAAATCAATTACTTATCTCTGACTTTATTTGGATGATTAAAACAATGATAAGTATCTATTAATTCTATCTTTAGCTTCTTGAGAGCTAAGCATTTTGTCATTTTTTGAACTCTCTATTATGTCGGTCAACACTTCAGTTAGTCATCGGTGATAATTGACTATTCCATCGATGTGACTTCAGTTGTCATCGGGATCTCCATCCTTGTCTTCTCCATCGAGCAACACTAAAATTATTTCCGTCGGGTTACTTTGTGCTTTGCTCATCGGTCAACACTGTAACTCTTCTCATCGATAATGTTGTGCATTAGCTCATCGAGTAACACTATGACTCTACTCTTTTACTCTGACTATCGGTGTGAACTCTATCGGTGTATGCAGTCACTGAGTGAATACTTGACTTTTATGCATTACTGATAGAATATCCTTGATTCATCAGTTCTTTGAAGTCTTTTAGTAGTATTTCAATGACCATTCATGTTATATCAAGTTGACATCAATTACAATACAATACATTAACTGATTTAATGCCTTGCATGATCATCAACTTAACATCTTCAAACATTCAATCAGTTACATGTCATCAATCTCTCCCTTTGGCATTGATGGAAACATACTACATTATCATACTATACTATTACTAATACAATATGAAATATACAGTTTCATCAAGCTTTTCCAATGTAACTATTACAAATGTTTGGCTTTCGGTAAGCTCAAATAGCTTGATTTGATTCTTGCAGCTTTCTTTCCATCTTCAATCTCTTCACTGGATAGATGTAGAATCTTTCCTTCTCTGATGTGATGTGTTCTCCTTCTGTGTCAAACTCTCTCCCTTTGAATGTTCTCCTTTCTTGTGATGTCTTTTGTCAGTAATTCTCTTCCTTTATGTGTACTCCCCTTTTCTAGTTACATCTCTCCCTTTAGATTCTTTGATGGATATGATCTCTCCCCGAGTTTATAATGGATATAATCTTTGTATGATAATGAGATATCTCTCTCCCTTTGACAGCATTTCCAAACAAACATCTTTGCAAACACAAATTTTGCAAAACATGTTTTTGACAGTAATGTCAATTGGATCCTTTCTATCCATAATATATTCCTTGAATTTCCCATTCCATCGGTAATAAATCTGGTGCTTGGAGTAGATAAATACCTTGTTGTGTATAGATGTATCATTGAATTCCATGTCTCTTCTTGCATCAAGATGAATGATATTCTGATAATATGTAGGCTGATGCATCCTTCTAGTCAGCTTACTGACCAGTAGACAAGGGTCTGACCCCTAGTCTCTTTCTCAAGTATTCAAATGCATCCTTGGGTAGTGGCATGGTGAAGATATTGGCCAATTGTTTCTTTGATTGCACATACTCAAGTATCACTTCCTTTGCCTGAACTTGTTCTCTCAAATAATGATACTTGATGGAAATATGCTTTGTTTTAGCATGCATGACTGGATTCTTGGAAATGTTTATTGCACTTGTATTATCACAATAGATAATTATTGGTT
>MU225806.1:1681131-1699800 GCA_018584345.1 Thuja plicata | reverse complement strand
CTTTGTTTAAGGATTTGATACAATAGTTTTGAGGTGACAGGGTAATTTGTAAGGCAACTTATCTTAATTTCATGTGAGCTGTAAGGCAGTTTACTGTATTTTGTTTCTATGAGATCTTAGCTTATTTAACTCTATAGCCCAAAGGATAGGCACTGGTCCAGAAGTTAGTCTGATAACCTATCTTTGTCCAAGTTATTTCAAGATATCAAAACAAATTTAATCAACATACTCTTGTTACCCAGAACAAGTGAACTGAACTCATTTAAGGACCTATGTCAGTAGGACAGTGTCCATATTAGTGATTCCTTGGAGAGTGAATCATTAGGTTATCCCTCCTATATCAAAAGGAAGAAGGATGAAAGTCCTTATATCACTGGTATTTTCTATATTTAAGATCATGGTCTGTATGGTTAAATCTTGCATCTAGTTATGCTTGGTCATTTGCAAGGTGATTTATAAGTTGGTTTAACAAAGGTACATAGAAAATCAGTGTCCACACTATAACATACTGTGTAAACAGCAATCATAAAAGGTAAAACCTGCCTGAGTATATGTGGAGCTCAAAGACGAAGAAGGACCTTATCCAGTCCTT
The DNA here is from genome assembly GCA_018584345.1 of Thuja plicata. Classification (NCBI taxonomy): domain Eukaryota; kingdom Viridiplantae; phylum Streptophyta; class Pinopsida; order Cupressales; family Cupressaceae; genus Thuja; species Thuja plicata. Next base: position 1,699,208 of record MU225806.1, on the reverse strand, counting down.
AGCAATTAGGCTTTTCTTGTCTCTGAATCAATATTAGAAGACATGGTGTTCAAGTAGTCATTTAAAGCACTATGATTCATACAAGAAAAATCCCTAACAACACCTATGAGAGGTTTTCACCATTGGATACATCTTCTTTCTTTACTATTTTTGGATATGATACTTCCACAGAGTGGTTTTAACCATCAGTCCTCTTTTTCTTTTTAATTTTCAGTTTTTGACTAAGAAACTTGATATCCATCTGTGACATGTTCTCGCTGCTTGCATTGGTGGAAGAAGGGTATGGTTCACAAGAATTGAGATAATAAGCTAGGGTGTGGTCATTGGGAAATTCAAGGATAGGAGTAGGATCTATTTCAGTCCAATCAATTAAGTTTGGAAGTACCAATGATAGGGAGCTAGTCTTTGGGAAGGACTACATCGCGTTAGCATCAAGACCATTAACTGACATGACATGATCCGTTAGTAGAAATCTCATCACCATCTCTCCATAAAAGGAGGCTTCTTGCTTGTGGCCTATGAAATTCTTCTAGACTTATGTAATCACCAGTTTCTTCATCAATGATAGGGGGAAGGAACTCTTCTTCTACTTTAGGATTATCAGTGTCATTGGGAGTAGTGTTAGACTATTTACGAGGAGATGAAGGTGCCGCAAACATGTGAATTATATCTATTCCAATATCTTCAGTGGCGATAGATATCTCTTCCCATTCATAGTCATGAGAGTTAGTAACCTCATCATCAGATCTATTTAAGTATTCAACAATGGTTATCTTATGTACCTAGTTAGCTATCTATGGATCAAAGTGAGGTAGATCAAGGATATGTGAAACTATGACCAATTGCCCCCAATTAGGATGTAAATCCTGTTGTCGGGGTGTCTCTTGAGTAATTTTTTCTATCAATGATATCTCTGGACCAGCTGTTATGGTGTCTCCTACCTCTTGAATGGGAGGTTGTGCTAACAAGGGGGTGTGAAGATCTTGTGGTACCTCAATGCTAGGTACATAGCATTCTCCTTGGTAGTTGGGATCCTCTGTGCCAACATGTAAAAATATTTTATAGGACCATTTCTCTAATTCATCTGTTTCATCACTCCCTTTATCTGAGTGTGGACTCTCTTTTGAAGCGGGTTTATCAGTTTGAGTATTAAAACCCAGTCCTATTTTGTCTCTAGTATTCTAGAACTCCATGGGTATAGGTTCAATGAGCCCTCGTCCTATGTCATTTAGAGGTCCTTTTCCTTTGTATCCCATCTATTTTAAGAAATCATATCCCTTGCCATACTGTTCTGGGGATATTTTTACGTGTTTGACCTCAGATTCTACTAGTTCTCCTTTGTAAAGCTAGTCCAAGACTGCCTGTTCTTCTCTGTTATCTAAAGAAGATGTGGATGCCTTTACCATGTGAGTTGCTTTGTGCACTTTTGGCTCTTTGGATGCTATAGGTGTGAATGTTGAGGAAGGTTTTCCATAGGATCTTGGTGATACTGGAAGTTCTGTCAGTGAGGGAGTTAGGTCCAGCTTGTACTCTCCCATACCTGTTTCTTCAAGTTTTAAGGTTTTTCCAAAACTCTTCAGAACCATGGCCTTGGTAGTTTCAGGAGAAATTGCATCCATAGCCTCCTTGTTATGTGGGATCATGCTACAAACTTTGATATTATTACAAGTGTAGTTAACATCTGCAGGAATCGTCACTTCCACCCCTTTATGTGGGAACTTTATGCACTAGTGGTAAGTAGATGGCACAGCTTGCATTTTGTGAATCCATGGTCTCCCTAATAGGATATTGTAGGCAAAGGGTAGATCTAGTACTTGACATGTGACATTCCTCTCAATTGGGCCGACTCTGATAGGTAGAACAATAAGACCTCTGGAGGATCTTTCTTCCTTGTCATAAGATTTGATAGTTATTTTTCTTCTAGAGTTAATTGTCTATTCTGAGAGACTTAGTCTCTTGATGATATAAAGTGTACATATATTCAATCTCGTGCCTCCATCTATCAACACACGTCTAACATGGGACTTATGAATAAGGACTTCAATATGGAGGGGTTGATTATGTGGATGTGTCAATGACTTATCATCCTCTTCAAAAAGGAGAGGTAATGTGGCGTTGAGATGTGATTGACCATCGCTTGGAATTTTTCTATATCGATATCCTTTGGGATGTTAGCAACATTTAGAGCCTATTCTAGGATTTCCCTATGTACTATGGATATTTTGAGCAACTCAAAAATGGAAATTTTGGTAGAGGTTCATTGCAATTGGTCTACCAAGTCATATTTTGCTCCAGGAATAGTAACTATGTGTTTTGCTATTGGTTTGGGGATAGTAATGGTGGGAACCTTGGATGTTGATGCTAGTTTTGGGGGTCCTTTGATTGTGTCTTGCACTTGGCTCCGTCTCACTGCATTTGAATGGAATGAAACACCTTTGATCGTGACCACATTGATTGATTCAGTCTTAATGTCTAGCATATTGATCACATTATCATTGTTGAAATAGGTGTAGTTTACTTCATTACCTTTCCCTTTAGATGTTTCTCCTTTGTTGTAATTCAGGAATGGTTTATTGAATGCAGTATGATCTTTGTTGGTAATGTGACCATCTACTTTGATCTTTTCTACTTCAATTAGGTCCTGAATGACATGTTTAAGTTTAAGGAAATTATTAGTCTTGTGCCCTTTGTTCTTGTGAAAGACATAGTAGGAGTTATCATCCCACCATTGGTTCCCATGGTTTGGAATCTGGGATTGTGAGAACTTTGTTATCCAGAAGTGTTTTGAGAACAGTCTTGAGAGGTTCTCCCAAAGGAGTGAAAGTTCTATGAAGTTTGGAAGTCCATGATCGTCCTTTGTCATTATTATTGTTTGTTTTGGGTATGGGATTTGTTACCTTGGTATCCTTGCATGCTTGCATACTATTGGTTAGATTGAATACTTCAGGTTTAGAGCCAACATTGTATGCGTCTACTATGCCATCATTTACAACATTCTTGTTTTACTTCCACCATTTAGGCTTGAAGTTGGAGTTGTTTGTTTTGATTTCATTTTGATGGGTGATCTCTCCCCTTTTAACCATGACTTCCTCAATATGAAGGGCATTCTTAATCATTTTGTCAAAGCTTGGAGAGTCTTTCATTTGTAATGCATAGTTCAATCTGGGCACGAGATTATTAACAAAGATCTCCATCTTCTGTGTTTCAGGAATGGCCCTTGAATATCGTGCAAAGATCTTCCTACACCTTTGTAGGAAGTGTATAAATGATTCACCAGTTCTCTGTTTGGTATTACATAGGTCCATCATAGTCACATCATGTTGGATGTTGTAGGATTAATGTTGGATGAATCATTGAATTATCTCCTTGAATGTTTTGACCTTCAGATTCAGTTTTGAGAGCCACTCCATGGCATTGCCTCCTAGACTTCCTGGAAATAGGCACATGAGATATGTAGGTTTGTGCATGTATTCTATGCTTAGAGCACATAATTAGCTCACATGGTCATGTGGGTCAGTTTCTCTTGTGTACTTGTCATACTTTGGTCTTGCCACGTTGGGAGGAAACAGAACCATAGTAATACTCTTATCAAAAGGGAATGGACAAATGGAGTCCAAGGAGTATGGTGATTTCGGTTTAGCCTTCTCTTGTTTAAGGTTTGTAAGCTCTGTTTGCATCAATGTTAGCTATTTGGCAAGGATAGATGTAGGAGTTCATACTTCCTTTTCTTTGAGTTGTTCCACATCGTAATCCTTAGGTAATTTGACACCCATTGACGCTAGATGGAGGAAGTATTTCTCTTTATCGTCATCAATTATCCTTTCCAATATCTTGTGGAACCTCTTACTCTATTTGAGTTTTTCATACTCATCTTCAGGGATCTCCCCCTTACTATCCAATCCAAACAGATCACATTCAATGGTGGTTTCTTCATTCTCATCTAGATCTTCGTGCTTTTGACTCTTTCTATTGTCATATTCTTCAAAATCTGCACTCCATTCACGAGTGTTTCTATCCATTTGTGGATAGTCTAGATCAAGTAGGGAACTGGGAGATGTTTCTCCTGGAAAGTGTGTTGATTTAGGAGGTACTTTTGATACTTTAGATGTGTATTAGTTGTGTCTTGTGTCAACCATGTGGTTATGTCTCAACTTTCATCAACGTTTCCCAATAGTGTCAGGTAGAGTCTCAAATCGTTCAAGTGAGTGTGTCTAGGTAGAAGTAACTATTTGTTGTTGGTGGACATAAATGATTCCAGTGTTAGAGGGTTAGAATGCCTTGATAGTGAGCTGGGAACCAAGTTGTTGTAAAAAGAAAGTAGACCACACATATTGAGATAGATTACAAGAGTTTGACGAGACATGCAAGGTAGATGTATGAAAAAGTTTTTGATATAGCCACAGTGAGACCAAAAGAAGCAATAAAAATAGACTAAAGAGTCAAAAAGGGATCCGAAATAAACTATCTTCCTTAGAGAGGCAAAGATGCAAGTTCCCACTATCAAATGTTGTCAGTTTCATTTTGGAAGTGCGTGAAGTTTGAAAATCACATTTTTGAGATTTTTCAGTGATTTGAAAAACACATGTAGACCAAGGTTTGAATTTTGTTGCTTGTTTGAAGAGTTTCTCTTTTTGGTGATCTTGTAAACACGCCAAATAGATTTGTATTGTTAAAAGGGTGAAACAGACAATCATCTTTTTCCTATTCTCTAGGTGGAGGATGAAAATCTTTGCTTGTTGACTCAGGTACACACTCAAATGCTAATCAGAATACAACCATCACCAAGCATGCAATGGCTCCAGTCATGATGCTGTATTAGCCGACTCCAAACGCAAGTGAGGGAAAAATATGATGAGTGTCTTGGGGAAATTAATTTTTCCTTGCACAAAGATTATCACCATTTCGGGGGTGAATCAAGAATTCTTTCAGTTGAAGTTGTTGTAGATTATTTGGCATTCCGTTCAAAACTGTCCCCCATAGAATTGCACAAGGAAAAATTTAGGTGTATAGCCCTATGAGTACCTGAATATATCTAGTCTCACAAGGGAGATTCAAGCATCTCTGCTCTACATATACCCAAGCATGTTCAAGGAATGATGTCAAAATTCCATGAACAAAACTGGCTCCGTCTTTCGAGGCTTTGGCCTACGAGGAAGCAATTATTTATAGTGAGTTGGAAGGGTTAGCGTAAAACCTATCCTCACTTGTGTCATTCCATAGAGATTGTTTCCTCAATTGGTAGGCCCTCTACTATTAAATAAATGTACAAAGGATTGGTGAGCTTAGGATCTCTAGATTTTTGATTCTTTGAAAGAAGAAGAGTATACTCTCCTAATCCATGCCATTTTCTCCCAAAACACACAAATCAATGTTCATTCCTTCAAGCTATGTTGAGCTTGATTTAGATTGTTCCTATTTAAGAAAAATAGGATGTTTGAAGGCAAATTTTTCCTTGTTCAATTGACCACAGTTTTTAGTGCTTTGCATGTCCAATTACTGATCCAAATTTGAATAAAGCGATTGAACTTGTTCTTTGAACCACAAGATTTAATGATTTGTGTTGTTCATTTACTGATCCCAAAATTTAGATGATGAGGTTTTCTTTGTTTAGTTACTCCGAATTATTTTCAAATCATAAATTGACTTGTGAGTTTCTGATTTTCCTTAAAAAGGAAAAGAGCATATTCCTCTGGTCAATTTAGTATAAGATTGGAAAATGTCTTTTAGTTTCAAAAGCATAAGAAAATAATACAAAGTCAAGATAATGGATTAGCAACCTGTAAAACCACAAGTTAGTATCTTCTTTTCTCTCTCTTAGCTCTGAAAGCAATTTGCAAACACAAGTTAGGCTAAAAATATGAACATAATCATGGAAACAACCAAGTTAGCCAATTAGAAATCAAATTTGCAAATGTTAGAACCTTGTAGTTTTGCCCCCTAGACAACAGACGATATTTCAGAGACCCAAAATGATAAACCCTGAAAACAATAAAAGATTGACCCCAAACAATAAAACATACCCAGGATGATATTCCTTTTATGCGAAATGATATTTCATACAAAAAATGTGAAAATGATTTTAAGGCCAAATTTTACCTTCCAGAAGTGTAATGGCAGATGATATTAAAACTCTGGAAAATGATAAGTTGCTCCCAAAAATGATAAAAGATTTAGCAGAAATGATAATTTTCTCCCGGAAATGATAAAATAATGACCGGAAATGATAAGTTGCTCCTGAAAATGATAAACTGCCTACGAATTTTGAAAATGTTAAGGTAGAGAGCAAAATTTGGTGAAATTTCAAGCAATCTTGCCCCATGGTGGGTGCCAGAGATGTGTGTGTAATTTTTGTACCTGTTAAGAGACACAACACTTCAATAAATCATTTCATTAGTGAAAACAAGGGGTTAACAAGCATAGAAATCACTAAAATTGATCTATTGCTTCCTATCTAGGAGGAGTGTGAAAAATGACATAATAGCCCTTAGATTATGCATATTCCAGTGACAAATACAACCTAAGAATGGAAGATTCAAATGAAAAGTAATCTAAATGATTCAAAAACATGCATGCTATATCTAGAAATGAATATTATAGCAAAATAACTAAGAAACAAGCTAGAAAGCACTATGAAAATCCTTAAAACATGAGCAACATGAGATTTCTCCTTCAATTCTCCAAAATATGGGCAGCATAAGGATGCTATCAACTATTCAAAATTAGGAGCATTATAACAATACAATAAAAGAATTTCAATTTCAGGGCCATTTGAGCTCAAAATCTATCCTATTCATAGGAGAAATGGAGGAAGGGGAGAAGACTCTAGAAGGGCTGCCATTAATGAGTGTGTAAGACTCATTAATGAGGTATGGATGGAAGGAATATGTAAGAGCCATTAATGCTTCATTTATGAAAGCATTAATGTGGTATGGGTGAGGGTTTAAGAAGCATGGGTGAGGGTTTAGAGTCAAGCCTGACAAGGTGGAATTGAGGAAAGGAATCTTGAGATTCCTTGAATTTCTCAAGTGGGTGGAGTTGTTAATCATTTCTTAATGGAATGTGAAAAGCTTAAGGGTAGCTTAGGATTAGGTTTAGGGGTTGAGGGATGTGATTAAGGAGATAGAGATGGGAGGAGAGAGAATGAGTGGAGGGGGGATTAGCTAATTAGGATTAATTAGCTAATTAAGAAGAATTAGCATGTGAGAAGGGGTTGGGATGAGTTTGAACTCATGGTTGGGTAGTTGAGATTGGTTAGGTTTGAAGGAATATTAATAAAATGAATTGTTGTAATAAAATATTCATTAATAATAGGGATTTAATTAATCATCCAAGCTTTTGATTTCTTTGTAATAATTAATTAGGACTATAGCCAAATTGAATCAATTTAGGATAGGGGATTGATTTTGCAAGTGATGAGGTATAAATAGGATTTCATTAATTCCCTTTAAATTAATTACCTTAGCCAGGTATGATTTGAATTGATTGAATTGAGTTGATTGGATGGGCTAAAGTGATTAATGCAAATTAGTGATTAGGTCACTTAGGAGATTAAATCTGATTCAAAGGAATTATGCCAAGAAGTAACAGGGTCATTTGGACATAATTGGGGGTATGATCACACTTAGGGAAAATAGGGTCTATGGTTAGAGAAGACCAAATCTAGGTGGTTACATTTGCCCCTCTTTGAATTGATGTGTGAGCAATGCATTGATTCAAAGGAATTTTTTGATGTAGACTTCATAAAGTTTGAGAATTTCACTCATGATCGAATGAAAAGCCTAATGAGATCAGTCTCGCACTTGATCAAACTAAACTAATAGTATTGATTCTAAACTTGGTTGTCATCCAAATATCAATAAAAGATCTTAAAGATAACAATTGTGAACTTGGTTGTTGTCCAAAGATTAATAATACTTATTCCGAACTTGGTTGTCGTCCAAAAGTCAGTAAGAAGCTTCTAGGAGCTTAATAAGAATCTTTTAAAATGAGGAAACACAAGATATCCAGCTTATGAGAACCAAAGCTTTCTATCAAATAGTTCTGACTTAGTCAAGGAAACTATCATGCCCCTATTTTGTTTGATAACAAAGTTGTTTTAAGCAAAAATTTAATTGATGATAGTGTGATCATGCCCCCTCGGGAATGAAATCGAAGGAAAAAGAATGAAATCCCTCTATTGAAAGAATGTATCAATTGCATGGAACAGGTAGAATAAGCAAGAATGGATTAGAAGAAGTGAAGGAATGGGGGTGTGTTTAAGAGGAAACACATGAGTACCAAGTTAATCCCATTGAAAAATATGAGTTCGATTTTGTTCTAAATAGATCAAAGATTTCGGGAAGCATGGGTATGTAAATATCTTGGATTTCAGATGAATTTAAAAATAGAAAGGAGTTTGAGCTCAAATCCTTATGTTGTTCTTCAAAAATGCATCATGCAATCTCTAAATGCAGCTTCATGCAGACTCTTATGACTTTGTCACTGATTTGTAGATATTGTAGCATTTTATCATCATTGGGCATTTTTTGGAATGGATACCACCTAATAGTACAACCATCACTAATATCCATTGATATTATGAAAGTATGAATACTATATTTTATTGAAATGTCAGAAATAGACTTAGGCATCAAGGCATAAAAGCCAAGATAACAAAATAGTCACCTTCCTTTTAATATACCAGATCCTGTGTAAGGCAAGATATTGGACTCACAATGACATTGAAAATTTATATCCTTGGGTACATTATAATTCGTATACCTGAGTGAGAATCTGGATCAGAAAATAGATAAGGAAATTGTTTCAAACTCAAAGTAGTTTACACATAACAAAGATTGAGATATATGCGGCTATCCACCCATAGTGGCAGATCTTACCATAAACATCCAAGTTAGGTGAAATTTATAGGATCATTTGAAATAATCACCATATGCAGAAAATCAAGAAAACATTATGCCCCCCATCCTTGTGACTCTTTGTCTTTGCACAGACATCATTGAGTAACTAAGAAGACATAAGAAATCATCAATTGTGAATCAATAAAAATTCATAACTTCTTAGACGCCCCTAGTTGAAAACATCATCAGGACATAAAAGAATCATAATCAAACCAATATTCAACTGTCTGTTTAAGTAGTACTTGTTCATTCATATGGCAAACATATTAAAGATTCATCAATTAGAAAATTAGAATATAAGCAATATGGTGTTCCATGTCTGTACATTGATAGGATAATCCGTTCATGTTTGTGATCCAATATAGCCTTGTAGGAACTCTGTTAATGTAAATGTCATGTTTGGATATGTGATGTTTGAAAAGACACCCTTGTTTCGAAAAGTGACATCGTTTTGCATGTATCAAGAAACATAGTGTTTGTGAGGCAAACCATCCTAGAGAAACCATAACTTACCATGCCAACAAAGGTGCCCCCAATGCAGAATGACCTATCCTTAAGATGTAAATGCAGAAAAATTCCAAGCGAGGATAAGATAGCCATTTAGTAAATGAAGTCAGCGTTTGAGCACAGGTATAATTATGAATGTCTAGTATTAGTAGTGCATTGATAGATGGAGCGTAGAACACAAGTGATGTCTGATTGCCAGGTTTTCACCACTTGGAACCTATTTTATAGGTTTTCACCAAAGATACCCTTTCTGTAGGACCCTTTTCCATTGTTTTTGGATTTCTCCACGATCAATTTTCTGAATGTTTTTGATATTTTGTAAAAACTTTTTTTTGTACAGGCTCTGATAGCCGAACATCAAGTGTAGAACTGCTTCAAATGTAGAGTGTTGATAAGATTTAGAAGAACGTCTCCTTTAGGTGTAGCCTGTTGATAAGCTCCAGTCCCAAAAGTGGCAGTGATAACATAAGGTCCCAGCCAGTTAGGTTCAAACTTTCCTTTCTGTTCTTTGTTAGGCTAGTTCTTAGGATTATCTTTTAGGATGAGGTATCCCACTTCAAATTTGCATGGTTTGACCTTCTTGTTGTAGCCTTTGGACATACGTGCTTGATACACTTTGAGGTGATCAAACGCTTATTGTCTGCGCTCATCTAGTAAGTCCAGAGAATTCACCCTATCTATGTGGTATTGCTCATCAATAACAAGACCTTGTAAAGATATTCACAAAGATGGGATTTCAACCTCAATAGGTGGTACTGCTTCAGTGCCATAGAATAGAGAAAATGGTGTGGCTCTAGTTGGTGTTCTAATGCTTGTTCTGTAGGCCCATAGTGCCAGATTCAGTTGTAGATGCCAATCTCTGCCAGACTTACTCACAGTTCTGTGTAGAATATTAAGAATATTCTTGTTAGATGCCTCAGCTTGTCCATTACCTTGAGGGTAATAGATTAAGGAGAAATGTTGAGTGATATGGAAATATTCACAAAGTTCATCAATGTCTTGATTTTTAAATTGGCCCCCATTGTCTGTTACGATTGAAGAGGGTATCCCATATCTACAAATAATATAGTTCAGAATGAACATAGCCACCTGTTTGCCAGTAGCTTTGATTAGCGACATGGCCTCGACCCAATTGAGGAAATACTTAGTGACCATAATGATGAACTTATGTCCATTTGAAGAGTTGGGATATATTTGTCCAACCAAGTCAAAGGCCCATTGCCGAAATGGCCAATGTGTTAAGAAAGGTATAAGTTCTCTGGCAGGGGCATGGATAAGATTTCCATGTGTCTGGCATTTAAGACATGCTTTAGAAAATTGAATAGCATCTTTCTCCATGGTTGGCCAGTAATAGCCTACTCTAAGAAATTTCTTTGCTAATGAAAAGCCATTTGAGTGTGATCCACATACACCTTTGTGGAATTATTTTAATACTAGATCAGACTCTTCGAGTTCTAAACACCTAAGAAGTGTACTATCAAGACCTCGTCGATATAGGTTGTTAGTGATGAGGATGTAATGTGATTCTATCCTAATCAGGGATGTTTTCTCATTTTTGGATAGATTGTTAGGGATGGTTTGGTCGGAAAGGTAAGCAATGATATTGTCATACCGAGATTGGTCTCGGGTGTTCAAAGCACATATTACCTGGTATTCAGGGGTATCAAAGGCAGGATATGATAGTTCTTCCACCAAGAAGTAATAGTGAAATTGTTGTTATTCTAGTTGTAACATGGACACCAATGTAGCCATAGCATCTTCTACTTTGTTCTTTGATCTTGGTATCTATTGGAATGTGATGAATATAAAGTATTTCTTCAGGTCATCAACTAGTTGCTTGTAGGGCATTAACTTCTCATCTTTCATTTGATACTCTCCATTGACCTGATTGATAATTAGTTGGGAGTCACCATACACATGTAACTCTACAATCTTCCACTCCATAGCTAGCTTAAGACCATTTAGCAATGCTTCATATTCTGAAATATTGTTGGTGCATGGAAACATCAATTTGTAAGATTTGGGAATCTTGTAGCCTTGAGGGGTTATGAATAGAACCCCTTCTCGAGAGCCTTGTTGAGTAAATGAACTGTCAAAGTATATCTTCCATAGATATTTAGTTAGGTGCATGATTGTTTCATTAGGGAATTCAATCGTCAAAGGTTCACCGTCTTGGAGTTGTGAATCAGCCAATTGATTTGCAAGGACCTGTCCTTTGATAGCTCTCCGTTCTACATATTCAATGTCAAACTCACTTAGAATCAGGACCCATTTTTCCAAATGTCCTGTTATTGCTGTTCTGCTCAGAAGTTACTTTAAAGGATCAATTTTAGCAATGAGCTTTACTGTATGAGAGAGCATGTAGTGTCTTAATTTTTGTGATGCGAAGATGACTACTAAGCATGATTTTTCAATAATGTTGTAAGTGAGCTCATAGGTGACCAGTGTTCTACTAATGTAGTAGATAGCTCTTTCTTTCTTTGTTTCATCTTCTTATGCTAGAAATACTCCTAAGGATGTAGTTGTAGCTGAAATGTATAGGAGTAAGGGTTTTCCATGAATAGGCACCATAAGAATAGGAGGAGTAGCCAGGTACCCTTTTAATTCTTTGAAGTTTGCTTCAAAGTGTTCATACCATTTGAAGGTAACCCCTTTATGTAGTAATTTAGTAAAGGGTTGTGCCTTATCTACAAGTTGGGACATGAATCTCCTGATGGACTGAAGTCTCCCTTGTAGTATCCTCATTTGAATAATGTTGCGTGGATGAGCCATTTCTAGTATAGCCTTAACTTTAGCGGGGTTTGCCTCAATTCCTTTTGCTGAAATAATGAATCCTAGGAGCTTCCCCAATTGGACCCCAAAGGCACATTTCTTTGGGTTGAGCCTGAGTTGGAAATGTTCCATTCGATCAAATATCCTTCTTAAGTCAGCAATGTGAGTACCTCTTTCTTTGGATTTAGCCAATGTGTCATCCACGTAGTCCTCCATGTTTTTTTGCATCATATCATGGAATATAGTTATCATGGCTCTTTGATATGTTGTTCTAGAATTCTTTAACTCAAAGGGCATGACGTTCCAGAAAAAGGTGCCCCATGCGCATGTAAATGCAATTTTCTCTTGATCCTCATGGGCAATTTTGATTTGGTTATAGCTCGAGAATCCATCCATTAAAGAATACATCTGGTAACCTGTTGTTAGGTCTATGATCATGTCAATGTTAGGTAGAGGGAAGTCATCTTTCAGACAGGCTTTTTTTAAGTCTCTGAAATCCGTACAGATCCTGATAGATTTATCAGTTTTAGATACGAGGACCACACTAGAGAGCCACCTTGCATAGGCAATGAGTTTGATAAATCTAACCTTTAACAACTTCTCTAGTTCTACTTTTACCAATAATGCAACATGAGGATGCATCTTTCTAAGTTTTTATTTCACGGGCTTGATCTCGGGAGCTATAGATAAGTGATGCATGATTAGATTAGGATCTAGTCCTGGCATATCAGTATAAGACCATGCAAAGTTGATCTTCTTGTCTTTCATGAACTTTATGAACTGTGCCTTCTCCTCTTCTGATAAAGATTGTGCAAGGTAGACTATTTGAGGATCTTCAATGGTGCCCAAATTTACTGGTTGTGTTGGTTCAATCAGTACTAAAGACCTTTCCTGAAAGTGTTCAGGGAGGATATCAAGAGTCTCATCCTTTGGTGCCTCTGGGAGGTTTTCACCATTGGATACGTCTTCTTTCTTTACTATTTTAGAATCTGATACTACCACAGAGTGGTTTTCACAACCAGTCCTCTTTTTCTTTTTAATTTTCAATTTTTGACTAAGAAACTTGATATCCTCCTATGACATGTTTTACTCCTTGCATTGGTGGAAGAAGGGTATGGTTCACAAGCATTGAGATAACAAGCTAGGGTGTGGTCATTTGGAAAGTTGAGGATAGGAGTAGGATCTGTTTCACTCCAATCAATATAGTCTGGAAGTACCAATGATAGGGAGTCAGTCTCTGGGAAGGACAACATCGCATTAGCATCAAGACCATTAACCGACATAACATGATTTGTTAACTTAATTTCTTCAATATTTAGATCAATAAGAGTGAGATCATCATTAAAAGGGTTGTTGTTAGTCATATGGGGACCAAACTCTCGAGACCCATTAGTAGAAATCTCATCATCATCTTATTGTAAAAGGAGGCTTCTTTCTTGTAGCCTATGAAATTCTTCTAGACTTATGTAATCACTAGTTTCTTCATCAATGGTCAGGGGAAGGAACTCTTCTTCTGCTTTAGGATTATCAGTGTCATTGGGTGTAGTGTCAGACTATTTACGAGGAGCTAAAGGTGCTGGAAACATATGAATTTTATCTATTCAAATATCTTCAGTGGTGACAAATAGCTCTTCCCATTCATAGTCATGAGAGTCAGTAACCTCATCATCGTATCTGCTTAAGTATTCAGTAATGGTTATCTGATGTACCCGGTTAGCTATTTGTGGATCAAAGTGAGGTAGATCAAGGATATGTGAAACTGTGACCAATTGCCCCCAATTATGATGTAATTCCTATTTTTGGGGTGTCTCTTGAGTAATTGTTTCTATCAATGATATCTCTGGACCAGCTGTTATGGTGTCTCCTACCTCTTGAATGGGAGGTTTTGCTAACAAGGGGGTGTGAAGATCTTGTGGTACCTCAAAGTTGGGTACATAGAGTTATCCTTGGTAGTTGGGACCCTCTGTGCCAACATGTAATAATCTTTTATAGGACCATTTCACCAATTCATCTATTTCATCACTCCCTTTATCTGAGTGTGGACTCTCTTTTGAAGCAGGTTTATCAGTTTTAGTATTAAAACCCAGTCATGTTTTTTCTCTAGTATTCCAAAACTCCATGGGTATAGGTTCAATGAGACCTCATCCTGTGTCATTTAGAGGTCCTTTTCCTTTGTATCCCATCTATTTTAAGAAATCATATCCCTTGCCATACTATACTAGGGATATTTTTATGTGTTTGACCTCAGCTTCTATAGGTTCTCCTTTGTAAAGCCAGTCCAAGTCTACCTATTCTTTTGTGTTATCTAAAGAAGATGTGGATACCTTTACCATTCCAGTTGCTTTATGCACTTCTAGCTCTTTGGATGCTATAGGTGTGAATGTCGAGGAAGGTTTTCCATAGGATCTTGGTGATACCAGAAGTTCTTTCAGTGAGGGAGTTAGGTCCAGCTTATACTCTCCCATGCCTGTTTCTTCAAGATTTAAGGTTTTGCCAAAACTCTTCAGAACCATGTCCTTGGTAGTTTCAGGAGCAATTGCACCCATAGCCTCCTTGTTATGCAAGAGCATGCTACCAGCTTTGATATTATTACAAGTGTAGTTAGCATCTGTAGGAATTGTCACTTCCACACCATTATGTGGGAACTTTATGCATTGGTGGTAAGTAGATGGCACAACTTGCATTTCATGAATCCATGGTCTCCCTAACAGGATATTGTAGGCCAAGGGTAGATCCAGTACTTGAAATGTGACATTCCTCTCAATTGGGCCAAATATGATAGGTAGAACAATAAGACCTCTGGAGGATCTTTCTTCCTCATCATAAGATTTTATAGTTATTTTTCTTCTAGAGTCAATTGTCTGTTCTAAGCGACCTAGTCTCTTGATGAGATCAAGTGTACAGATATTCAATCCTGCACCTCCATCAATCAACACATGTCTAACATGGGACTTATGAATAAGGATTTGAATATGGAGGGGTTGATTATGTGGATGTGTCAATGACTTATCATCCTCCTCAAAAAAGGAGAGGTAATGTGGCGCTAAGATGTGATTGACAATCGCTTGGAATTTGTCTATATCGATATCCTTTGGGACGTTAGTAGCATGTAGAGCCTGTTCTAGGATTTCCCTATGTATTGTGGATATTTTGAGCAACCCAAAAGTGGAAATTTTGTTAGAGGTTCATTGCAATTGGTCTACCGAGTCATATTTTGCTCCAGGAATAGTAACTACGTGTTTTGCTATTGGTTTGGGGATAGTAATGGTGGGAACCTTGGACGTTGATGCTGGTTTTGGGGGTCCTTTGATCATGACCTGTGCTTGGCTCTGTGTCACTGTATTTGAATGGAATGAAACACGTTTGATCATGACCACATTGATTGATTCAGTCTTAATGTCTAGCATATTGATCACATTATCATTGTTGAAATAGGTGTAGTTTACTTCATTACCTTTCCCTTTAGATGTTTCTCCTTTGTAATAATTTAGGAATGGTTTATTGAACATAGTATGATCTTTGTTGGTAGTGTGACCATCTACTTTGATCTTTCCTCCTTCAATGAGGTCTTGGATGACATGTTTAATTTTAAGGCAATTATTAGTCTTGTGCCCTTTGTTCTTGTGAAAGACATAGTAGGAGTTATCATCCCACCATATGGGTTTGACCATTGGTTCCTATGTTTTGGAATCTAGGATAGTGAGAACTTTGTTATCCAGAAGTGTTTTGAGAACAGTCTCGACAGGTTCTCCTAAAGGAGTGAATGTTCTATGAGGTTTGGAAGTCCATGATTGTCCTTTGTCATTATCATTGTTTGTTTTGGGTATGGGAGTTGTTAGCTTGGTATCCTTTCTTTCTTGCATACTGTTGGTTAGATTGAATACTTCAGGATTAGAGCCAACATTGGATGCATCCACTACACCATTGTTGACAACATTCTTGTTTTTCTTCCACCATTTAGGCTTGGAGTTGGAGTTGTTGGTTTTTCTTTCATTTTGAAGGGTGATCTCTCCCCTTTTAACCATGACTTCCTAAATATGGAGGGCATTCTTAATCATTCTTTTGAAGCTTGGAGAGTCTAGCATTTGTAATGCATAGTTCAATTCAGGCACCATATTATTAACGAAGATCTCCATCTTCTCTGTTTTAGTAATGAACCTTGAATATTGTGCAAAGATCTTCCTCCACCTTTGTAGGAAGTGTGTAAATGATTCACCAGTTCTCTGTTTGGTATTACATAGGTCCATCATAGTCACATCATGTTGGATGTTGTAGGAGTAATGTTGGATGAATCGTTGAATTAACTCCTCAAATGTTTTGACCTTTAGATTCAGTTTTGAGAACCACTCCATGGCATTGCCTCCTATATTTCCTGGAAATAGCCGCATGAGATATGTAGGTTCGTGCATGTATTCTATGGTTAGAGCACAAAATTCCCTCACATGGTCATGTGGGTCAGTTTCTCTTATGTGCTTGTCATGCTATGGTCTTGCCATGTTGGGAGGAAATGGAACCATAGTAATACTCTTATCAAAAGGGAATGGACAAATGAAGTCCAAAGAGTATGGTGATTTCAGTTTAGCTTTCTCTTGTTTGAAGTTTGTAAGCTCTGTTTGCATCAATATTAGCTATTTGGCAAGGATATATATAGGAGTTGGTACTTCCTTTTCTTTGATTTGTTCCACATCGTAATCCTTAGGTGATTTGACACCCGTTGACGCTAGATGGAGGAAGTATTTCTCTTTATCATCATCAATTATCCTTTCCAATATCTTGGGAACCTCTTACTCTATTTGAGTTTTTCATACTCATATTTAGGGATCTCCCCCTCACTGTCCGATCCAAACAGATCATGTTCAAAGGTGGTTTCTTCATTCTCATCTAGATCTTCATGCTTTTGACTCTTTCTATTGTCATATTCTTCAAAATCTGCACTCCATTCGTGAGTGTTTCTATCCATTTGTGGAGAGTCTAGATCAAGTAGGGAACTGCGAGATGTTTCTCTAAAAGGTGTGTTGATTTAGGAGGTACTTTCAATCCTTTAGAAGTGTACTTGTTGCATCTTGTGTTAACCATGTGGTTATGTCTCAACTTTTTTCAACATTTCCCAATAGTGTCAGGTAGAGTCTCAAATCGTTCAAGTGAGTGTGTCTAGGTAGAAGTAACTGTTTGTTATTGGTGGACATAAATGATTCCAGTGTCAGAGGGTTAGAATGACTTGATAGTGAGCTGGGAACCAAGTTGTTGTAAAAAGAGGGTAGACCACACGTATTAAGAAAGATTACAAGAGTCTGATGGGACATGCAAGGTAGCTGTCTAAAAAAGTTTTTGATATAGCCATAGTGAGACCAAAAGAAGCAATAAGGACAGACTAAAGAGTCAAAAATGGATCCAAAATAAACTATCTTCCTTGGTAAGGCAAAGATGCAAGTTCCCACTATCAAATGTTGTCAGTTTCATTTTGGAAGTGCGTGAAGTTTGAAGATCATGTTTTTGATATTTTTCAATGATTTAAAAAACACATGTAGACCAAGGTTTGAATTTTGTTGCTTGTTTGAAGGGTTAATCTTTCTAGTGATCTTGTAAACACGTCAAATAGATTTGTATTGTTAAGAGGGTGAAACAGACACTCATCTTTTTCCTATTCTCTAGGTGGTGGATGAAAATCTTTCCTTGTTGACTCAGGTACACACTCAAATGCTAATCAGAATATAGCCACCACCAAGCATGCAATGGCTCTAGTCATGATGCTGTTGTTATACACTGAATTTGCCCCTCTGATCTCAAGCTCTCTTGGTCTTGATAATCCAGTATAACATGGGAATCATCTCAAGGTTGTGGGACCTTATGCTAACCGAGATGAGACCTCTAGGTTCTAGGCTGGTTCCTCTTGGATAATCA
>MU225806.1:1651459-1667315 GCA_018584345.1 Thuja plicata | reverse complement strand
AGCCTGACAAGGTGGACTTGAGGAAAGGAATCTTGAGATTCCTTGACTTTCTCAAGTGGGTGGAGTTGTTAATCATTCCTTAATGGAATGTGACAAGCTTAAGGGTAGCTTAGGATTAGGTTTAGGGGTTAAGGGATGTGATTAAGGAGATAGAGATGGGAGGAGAGAGAATGAGTGGAGGGGGGATTAGCTAATTAGGATTAATTAGCTAATTAAGAAGAATTAGCATGCGAGAAGGGTTTGGGATGAGTTTGAACTCATGGTTGGGTAGTTGAGATTGGTTAGGTTTTAAGGACTATTAATAAAATGAATTGTTGTAATAACATATTCATTTAATAATAGGGATTTAATTAATCATCCAAGCTTTTGATTGCTTTGTAATAATTAATTAGGACTACAGCCAAATTGAATCAATTTAGGCTAGGGGATTGATTTTGCAAGTGATGAGGTATAAATAGGATTTCATTAATTCCCTTTAAATTAATTACCTTAGCCAGGTATGATTTGAATTGATTGAATTGAGTTTATTGGATGGGCTAAAGTGATTAATGTAAATTAGTGATTAGATCACTTAGGAGATTTAATCTAATTTGAAGGAATTATGCCAAGAAGTAACAGGGTCATTTGGACATAATTGGGGGTATGATCACACTTAGGGAAAATAGGGTCTATGGTTAGAGCAGACCAAATCTAGATGGTTACACGGTCATCTAAGTTTCCAACCCAATCAACATTTGTATAGAATTGAAGCTTAAATTTGCCTTCTCTTTTATACCATAAGCCATAGTCCTCGGTGTTCTTTAGATATCTCAAAATTATCTTGATAGTAGTCATGTGTGATTCTTTGGGATTAGAAAATAATCTTGCAACTATTCCAATTGCATGTGCTATGTTTGGTCTAGTATGAACAAGATACATTAGTTTGCCAATCATTGATCTATACAAGGTCTGATTTACCTCATTTGATTTGTCTTCTTTTGTCATCTTACATCCGGTTGCCATAGGTGTTCCAACTGGCTTGGAATCTTCCATCTTGAATATCTTCAACACTTCCTTGATGTATTTGGATTGCATGATATATATACCTGCATCTTGTTGAAGAATCTATAGAACAAGAAAGAATTTGGTCTCCCCAAACATCGACATCTCAAATTCTTTGCTCATTTTATTAGCAAAGGATTTACATAACATATCATTACCCCCAAATATGATATCATCAACAAATGTTTCAGAAATCAAAATATTACCATCAATATCTTCTTTTATGTACAGATTGTTAATTTCACTTGTTCTTACAAATTCAACTTATGAGATAGGAGTGAAGTATTTCATACTAGGATCTAGGTGCTTGTTTCAATCCATACAAGGATTTTGGTAGTCCACATACCATGTTTCTCTTGTCTGGATCAACAAACCCTTTTGGTTGTTTAATGTATACTTCTTCAAGTATTCTATTTAGGAATGCAGATTTGACATCCATCTTGTAAACGTTGAATCCTTTGAATGCAACATAAGAAAGTAAAATTCTTACTCTTTCTAGTCTAGAAATGGGTGCAAAGGTTTCTCCATAATAAATACCTTCTTCTTGTGCATACCCCTTGCGTACTAATCTTTCTTTATTTCTTGTGACTTATCCATTCTCATTCATCTTGTTTCTGAATATCGATTTGGTATCGATGACACTCTTGTCATCTGGTCTTGGTACTAGTATCCATGTTCTATTCTTCTCAATCTATTCTATTTATTCATTCATAGAACTATCCCATTCTTCATTTCAAGTGCAGTATTAAAAAATTTAGGATCAAAATCATAACTCATTCCAGCATTCTTGTCTCCTATGATCTAATTCTATGGATGGTGTCTTCTTACATACTTGGCAAGTATTGATTCAACTCTTTGTTCATCATTCTGATCATCATCTTGACCTTCATTTTGATCTCAATTGTTTGGAACATCATTTTCCTAATTCTTGGTAATTGGAGCCTGATGCTCAGGTGCAATGTTCTATTTCTCAGGAGCGATACACTGTTTCTCAGGTAGAGTGTCAGGTTCTTTAGTGTAAACAAACATGTTGTAGTCTTCTGGATCTCTTTTGCTTTCCTCATCATTTTTCTCTGCATATTCATCTATTCTGATATTTTCACTTTCAATGATTTTTTTAGAGGACTTGTTAAGACATTTATAAGCCTTGATCTTGGTGGAATACCCTCGAAAGATGCCTTCATCAGTTTTGGAGTCAATCTTTCCATTTTTATCATATTTCAAAATATAACATTGACTACCAAAAATTCAGAAGTAACTTACATTGGGTGTCCATACCAAAGCTCATAGGGTGTCTTCTTGGTGTCTTTCTTCAATTGTACTTTGTTTAATGTGTAGACAACAGTACTGATAGCTTCCTATTATGCCCTGCATACCCATCCCTACATTTTGTGTGCAAAATGTTGGGTCCCCCATTTTTTCTCTTTTGGCTCTTGCCTTGTTTGCCTTTTCTTTTGTTTTCTTTATTTTCTTCTCTGGGATTTCCCTCCCTAGGGGGTTTGTTTTCTTTCTTCTTTTGTCTTTCGTGCCTTCGGGACCCGGTCCCAGAGTTTTTTCTTTCCAGAGCCAGATTTTGGACTCTGGGATTCTCTGCCATGATGTCCTCTCCTCACGAGAAGGTATGGTGGCATGGAATCCCCGGGCCCAAAGTCCAGAGGTCTGCCTATTCTGGAATTCATGGAAAAGGGTAACTAGCTTTTACCTCAGGTATAAATATAAATTACGCATTAGTTTTACAGTTACCACAATTAAACACTTGTGTATCTAGAGCGAATCAAAGTGAATTAAGATGATTTCAAGCTTCTTTTTCTCCCATGTTTAGTAGTTGTTAACCAGGGATTTGGCGATAATTGTTCACGGTAATCTTTGGGTTTAGCTCATGGCAAGGTGCCTCCCATGCCTACCTTCCCTATTGTGTTCATCTTCTAGGTAGGTTCTTTGGTTTCTGCTCTTGACTTTTCTAGTTTTTGTTTTTGTTCTGTCTTTCTAGTTTTGTGTTTTCTCGGTCTTTCTGGTTTGCCGTCTGTGTTCTACATTGTTGGTTTGCTTCCCGTTGGTGGGTTGGACCTTCTAGAGGGATTGTCCACCCTCTGCATGGATGTAGATTAGTGTTTGTAATGTACATTGTCTTAGGTTAGCTCATGTAAATATGTGTAGTTGTATAAAACCTGTGAAAAGCTTGTGGGTGTTGTATATTTTGTGCATGTGTGTTTCATCGTTTGGTCCTCTATATTTTTATGTATATATCCTTTAGATTTGCTGTGCTTGGTTGTATATTTCATGTATAATCTTCTAGTTACACATTGGGATCATCGTGTTTTGTCTGTATTTCATCTAAGTTTGCGAGCTTGCCCCATGACAGAATACCACTTGGTTGGAGCTCAGCTCTCTGCTAGTTTCAACCATGACAGTTTTCTCTCTCCATCGTCAATTAGCCTTTACAAAGAATTTATGTCCCATGCATGCATTCAAGACTACCCAAGTGGCTTCCGCTTTGTGTGCATTCAGATAGTTGGCACCATCACCGCCATAACTCCCTATTTATTACATAGCCATGTGACGCCCACATGGGCCTGACAACTCACTTTCCAGTCATGTTCCCCAATGGTTACTTTTCCAGACTCTAGGTCCTACGCCCTTGCCCTGCCCATATCTTACTTTTGTCAAGTATGCTGAAACTCCTGGGCCTGGATTATGATTGAAATTCTAAGTTGTCATCATATGCATATCTTTCCATATTTTGATCTAAACTAACTTTTTAGGTGAAGAGCGCAATGCCGTGGTAAGTTCTTTGGAATCCAGAGTAGCATTTTTATCTTATAAGTATTTAAATTCTCACGGTCGCCATACCTTGTAGGTTTTCAAACATCCCACTTTCACCATGTCAGAGGCTTCTGCATCTTCTCCACCCGGGAGCCCAGAGCTCCCCTCCACGGTAGTCACCAGGGAAGCCATTAGGTCCAAGATTGAGAGGGCCTTGGAAAAGCTTCCCCTCAGCATGAAATACTTGAAAGACAATGTTGTCACGGGATCAAAGATTGAATCCCAAGTTCAATTGGTCACCGACACCAGCGTCAAGATGTGGTCAGAAATGCAGGCCCTAGTTAAGATGATGTTCATTCAATGAAAATCTGGGGACTAATTGGCCATCAATGTTGGAGAGTCTGGGATTCTACAGGCCGCAAGCCATGAAACTCATCCTCACCCTTGTGACACACTACAAGTCCTCTATCTGGGCTGTCATGCTCGCCACTTCGGTCTCGACCAAATACCCTACACCCATCGTTTCCCTGGACGCTACAAATTTTTGGGCGGGTCTAGGGTTTCTATAGTTTGACAAAGTAGTTGTCATCACCCAATCTGATGCCTTGGCACAATTTCAGTAGCTGGAGGTTATGGCCTAACAATATTTGAATAATAAATGGTGAAAGACCCCAAAGAAAGTTTCAAAAATGATGAAGTTGGAAATCCCCAGATCTGAATTTAAGGAAAGCATCCAAATGGGGATCATAGAATTATGCAGGATTTTTAGGCAACCCCATGCCTGAGAATTCTTAGGGTGGATGTACTACTTCCTACTCAGAATCTCCACCAGCGAGTAGTATTTTGATTGGACTGCCATCATTTCTAATCATGTGGACTCGTAGTTTCTTTAGGTGGCCCAGACCTCAAAGTTTTATATGATGTCCTATTTTCTCTGGGCCTTAGCACAAAAATACCCCATTACAAATGGGATACTCACATCAGGTGAACTTGGAGTTGGCCTGGGGCAAAAGACTCCTTGGGATTATTTCCCACAAATCCAATGGGAGGCTAGTTTCCTCAGCTTCTGTCGGGTCAATGATGCCTTCGTCTATTACAATCTTCTCACACCTACCCGAGACACTAGGTACCATCTCTCTAAAGAGGCCATGGATTTGGTCAGAATTTATGGCCATTATTATATCCAGTTCCAACAACATACTTACATTTGGGTAACCGGCTTCTCTGGGAAACCATATTTGTTTCCCAAACACTGTGGGAACAGAATAATCCTTCTAGAATATTGCTGACAAATGCTTGAGCTGCACGCCTTGTACACTATAAAGAAGGTGGTAAATATTCCATTCTCGATCACTTGTGGGAATTACACATGTAGTCTAGCCACAGCTAAAGAGCTAGATAATGAAATTAAAAGCTTGGGCCTAATAGAATTCTATCTGATGTGGAAAAAATTTGATCCGCTAGGCAAGATTGCAACAACACTTCCCCGGGTATCAGAGCCCCATAGATTTCACATGGAGGACTTATAGGAAGATTTCCAAAATGATTTTGAAGTCCAGAGCTGGCATTTCATCTAGATGACAATGGGGATGATGGAGAGGCTGAAGCTACAAAAATTCCTAGATGACTTTTCGGACACTGGGTCCACAGTGGACCCTCAATACAAAGAAAGGGGAATAGATAAGATGGCTCTCCCTAAAATAAATTAGAATTCTCAGGAGGGGCCAATCATTGAAGATATCACCTGCAACATTTTTGAGCGTAGCCATGATTATTTCAAGAGGGCATGCATGGGGAGTACGCACTAATTTGGCCCAGCAGTACTTAGATTGACCCCCAGAGCTGGAACCTCTTTGCAGGGAGAGGATAGAGGAAAAAGAATCATGGGGACCCCTTCATGAACCCCATCTGTAGCCCCCATAAAAGAACAGATGCAACAAATGCTAGCAGTCTCCCAGCTGATGAAGGAGAAACTGATCACAAGGTTGGCCACCCCGGTCCTCATGACCGGGCCCATTCGTCCTCCCTCTTCCCCTTCACTAGCCGCATTAATGGTTTGAGCAACAAGAAGTAGAGTGGAAGAGGAGTAGGCATCTCTAATGGATATGGGGCCTCCTTTGGTGATCGGGTGAAAGAAGAAGCCCAATCCAAAGCCAAGGATAGAGCCATAACTTGGGATGCCAAGCATCCCAGAAATTCAAATTGTTTCTTCCGACTCCCTAGAGCTGGAGAAAGAATCGAAGCCCATGACCCCAGAGAATCCTCTGCCCCATGATGAGTTTGATGATGTGTTGAGGACTGATGAATTTGGGAACTTGCAGGGGGACATCATATAGCTAGTAGAAGAGATTGATGTGCAAGAAGAACTCCTAGAGCAAGAACCCATGCAAGAACAAGAAGCCCAGGAAGAACTAGAAGAAAAAGGCAAGAACAGGTGAAATTTTTTGAAGCCCCAGAAATATAGGTTGAAGAGGTCTTGGAAGGCTGGTAGACCCAGGATGAACAAATGGAATCATTTGGGGAAAATGGACCCACGAGGACAACCATGACCCCAACTATCATGTTCCAGATGCCACTACCAAAGGTTTCATTTGGGGAGGTAATCACAACAACCCAAAATCTAAATCTCATCTTGACGCCTCCCCCACCTCCAAAAGATACACCAGTAGAGGAGGACATCCCAGTAGCAGAAGCTGATAAGAGCAACAATAGGTTGAAGAAGAAAACTCCAGGGCAAAAAATGATGATCCTAATATTGCCAAGGATGTAGACAGTGAGGTAGAAGATACAGGTACCACTAGAGAAAGTATCGCCAGAGAACCAAAAGGTATAGAGAAGGAGCATGAAGTAGCTCATACTGTTGAAGGGGCGAGGAGTCATTTGATTTTGTAAGGACCTAGCACTCCAGACTTGACCTCACATTGGAGGTAATCAAGAAACTGGTAGGGAACCTATGTGATAAGGCCAATACAGTCCAATATTATTTCAATTTGTATAAGTCTTTTGTTTTGAAGGTCTCCAAAGCTGATCCGTTTAGCACTGACACATGCACTCTGGATGAGTATGTTTTGGGGAAGTTTGACAAATTAATGAAATCAAGGTACCAATCTCTAGAGGGGATAGATGGAGCAAAGATGACATGAATAACTTGCATGATGCTCAGAGGTCACGATGCGACAAAAATGGCCGAAGAATTTAAGGCAAATGTTTTGGACCTGGGTGAGCAGTTTGAGGTGGCCAAGTATCGCAGGGCCGACCTTAAAGACATCGATGAAGATGGGATCTCTTGTCTCCTCTAGACTTCCAATGAAAATAAACAACAATAAAGTCCTCCAGATTCTGGAGATGATCAAATGGGAAATGTAATTTTTGTATTCATTTATTCTTTTGTGTGCATGCTCTCGGATCCCAGAGTTTCCGATCTAGTGTTATTTATTTTTGTATTCTTTAAGTCACCTGTGTCCCTATTCTCAAGGCCGACCGGTCACTTTTAAAATAGTAATAAAAGGTGTTAGAAAATAGGTAATCACAACATGGCATGTCAGCTCGACAAGAGGTTTCTGACAGATGGTCTTCCCAAGGCATCGCTTCAATGTTACATCTAGCGCATTGGAGACAGGGCGCCGCTTTCCCATTTATGAGGCATGTAACCTCATTCCCTGGGGGATCAGATTTCTTCTCCTCTCCTACCAACTCTCTTCTTGAGGTTGATTCTTCCATTCCTCCCTTCTTGTCTTATTCTTCTAACATGTTAGACCTTCTCTGTCTCAAGGTCTTTTGTAGTGTGGTGCAGGTAGTACTGGCCACCAAAAAATAGTATTATATTGTAAAGTGTAAAATAAGTTAGGTTAAGTTTTAGGTCAAATGATGTGTATAAATGATAAGTCTGGCCTCATTCCTAGGGTTGGAAAAATTGATGATTTTGCACTCCATAGTTAATAGCAGTTTGGTTTTCTCAGTTCCTAGTTGTAGAGCTCAATGCTCCATAGTTTCTAAGCTTTCAGTAGTTAAATGATACCTTGGAGCCACCATTGTACCACACACCAGTGCTTGCTGGAAGATATGTTAATGAAGAAGGAAGAGTTCTATCAATGAAGTTGTTGGCATTTTGATCTCTGGTTAACAATATTTTATGCTTTGTGTTGTTTATGTCCTTTTCTCTGATGCTTTAAGTAGATTAACGAACTCCTTTTCCTTTGCTACTGATCTAATATGAGTTGATGGTTCTATATTTCTTTGGTATTTAGTGTAGTGTGTTAGAGCATTGTTGATGTTTTGAATGTTTAGTATAACTATAGGTAGATGAAATAATTCTAACTCTGTAGTATCTTTTGAAGTTTATTAGTTAGGTAGATGTGCTCTTGCAGGAAACCCCACTCACTTGAATCCCTGGAGAAGATGAGTTAAGATAACTAGCTATCCCCCTCAAACAAAATAGTCACACTTCCCAACTGAGCCCCGCACTATCAAGACCTAACTCTCACATGCTTGGAGGCCCATGGAATCTCATTTCCCTGGATAACCTTTACAGGCAAAGTTTTTTGGTACCCCGGTACCCAGTGACAACTTACCTTGATTGGCAGACTTAGTCACAAAGTCTCGTCAATGGAAACTGGCACTAGAAGGAGGGCATGAAATCATCCCCCTCTGAGGATTCAGATTTTACACCACCCGAGGGTTCCCCAAGCCATAGTTTTAGGAGTCAAGCCTTCAGTGGGATTGGATCATTTTCACCAGGAAGATTTGAAAGAATCCTTAAATTTTCTCCCAATCCTGAATGGTTTGTCAAACTCAAGCCTCCTGCTCGAAAGAAATAGACCCCAAAAGCCAAGTCAACCGCCATTGTCTGGGGATATAGTATACCATAGGATACCCAAGTCCCCCAGACAATCTTGAGAACTAGTGCTCAACCTAGTCAAAATCCAACTCCCCCAATGGCTGTTTATTTTGGAAATACTGAGTCCCCAATGGAGAATTTTCCAGGTGCAGCCAACGATTTACCTTCGCACCCAGAAAATATTTGTCCTTGATATGAGCACTTAGGCTCATGAACCACAGAAGAGCATCTATAGGCATACAAAGATGCCATGAACCGACACCAGATCCAACATGAAGACATTGTGACGTGGATGTTCCTTTTGTCCCTAGGACAGAACAAATTGAACTGGTACCTTAACCTTCCCGCCAAGTCCATCAATAGTTGGCAAGACATGGAGGATGCCTTCTTGGCCACCTTTCGCATACACGTGGACCCAACATGGTCCTACAGCCAGTTCATTTCTATCAGGAAGGAACCAAATGAACCCCTTGCAACATTCAATCACCGGTTCCAATGCGCCTTGAAATTGTGCATGGGTCCCTTCATCCCATTTGCGAATGTGACTATCTAGACCTATCTCAATGTGATGGACCCCTTCGTTGCCACTGTCCTCTGGAGAAAAACCACCCTGGGAGACCGGGATACTTTGGTGAAGGTTTACAACCTAGCCTTAGAACTGTCTCGTGGCCTTAACAAATCCCCGGGCGAGATTGGGTAGAGCATGCCATTTAACATGATACCTGGCAGAACTTCTTACGCTGGGGGATATAACCCTAATCGGGTGATGGGTGCCCCTGTGATGGCCATCAATCCCCCACCATCGCCAATAGACTAGCAGGCCTGATATGTATATCCATCTCAGACCCAGACAATACCAGGTCTTGAATCTTTTCCCTATAACCATCCGCAAC
This sequence comes from Thuja plicata, assembly GCA_018584345.1. NCBI lineage: Eukaryota > Viridiplantae > Streptophyta > Pinopsida > Cupressales > Cupressaceae > Thuja > Thuja plicata. The sequence goes on along the minus strand of MU225806.1, from coordinate 1,657,781 downwards.
AAATGCAACAACCACAAACACAACCACCTGGAGTGCCTTTCTTCCATTTGTCTATAGCTAGAGGATTGCCACCCTTGACTCTGGAAAATACTACCACTTTCCAAGGGAACCAACAACAACAACCATCACACTATGACGTGAACACCCAATTGACCACTGAGGTTGAATCCCTCCAGCAAATGTTATCCACACTCTCTATGGACATGGGTCAACTGAAGGTGGGGTCCTACACACTTAGAACATCAATTCTCAGAGGGGGAATATTTTCTCCAGCCAAGGAAACAACAATGCCAGAGGAAGAAACTACAACAATGGGCCCAAGCCTAACCAAAAGTAATGGAATAAAAACACCAATGCCAGAGGTCCACCTCCAAACCAAAACACCAATCAAGGTGGTGTTGGACCATCCCATTTCATGCCAGTCATAGCTTTTCAGCCCATGAGCAACTGGTGTAGGTTGCATGACACAGGCTCTCACAATGAGGTAAACTGTACCATGCTGGAGAAATTCATCATGATTTCCTAGCTGGACACACAACAAGCTTCTGAGCCTACTCCCCTAGAGCCTCCTATACAAGAGCCCACTCATGGTGCCTTTTCTTGTGAGACCATCTTCTTTGGGATAGATAAAGGAGATGAAGAAGAACATGAACTACAGGGGTTCTTTGATGAATATATTCTAGCTTTTGAGGCCAATGCCTTTACCAACCCACAGGCTCCCTACAATACTAGGAGTCAGGCTGGTAAAGGACCAGTTTACATGCCCACACCTCCCACGAACACTCCTCCCTGGGACAACACAACTGATTGGTCTGTCCCTCAAAAAGGCCCTAGCTCTAATCAAGCTAAGGACCCGACCGAGGGAAACCACCAATTCCTGGGGGGTAGGTTCAACATCACGAAGGTGTTAGAATAAACCACCACCTTCATGACCTTAATGGAGGTTTTACTCAACTTTTTGAGTAGAAGAAGTCCCTTCTGAAGCTCTTGGGAAACTCAAAAGCTGTTAGTTGCCCACCTAGGACTGTCTCTTTTGAGGATGCCAAGGCGGATATTTTTTGGGGGAATACTAAAGATCGTCCCTTCTTGCTAGGCCTAAACATACAAGGGAAAAGCATACACAACTGCCTAGTAGATTCTGGGGCTTCAGGAAACATCATGCCTTTATCCATATGCCAGAAGCTCAGATTCTGCCCCACCCCGTCTAACAGTGCAGTAATCCAACTGGATAAGACTGTTTTAAAAGGGGTGGGTGAACTAAATAATGTCTAGATTCAACTCATCCAGGACCCCAGGATAGCCAACACAATCGAAGTTCAAGTGGTAGACATCCTAGAGACTTATGGGATGTTGCTAAGTCATAATTGGTCCAGGTCCCTGAATAGATATTTCTTGACTGACTTCTCCCACTTATGGCTCCCCTGGGAAGGATAATCTAACAAGATCTGAGTTTAAAGTGAGCCCCAGATGAGACAAGCCCTCACCAAATTTGGGAGGGTGAATGAGGTCCTATTCTTTGAGACTTCTCCCAGGGTGTACCACCCCCTCGATATCCTAACATTTGATTTCACCCCCGGGGAGGACCCCATAATTTTGCAAAGAACCCAGGACTTGGAAGAAAAGTTAAGTGTTGAGGTTAACTCTCAGGGTATCGTAGCGACCCACGCCATAGTTCTGTCTAGCAATTAGTTCCAGGTACATTATCAAAAACATTCAGAGCTGGAGTGTGAACCTTTCCTTGCCACTGCTACCCGGCATGTCAATGCCCTCCGAAGGAAAGAACACACACCTAATTCCTTGGGACCCAGTACTTCTACTGAGAGCACCTTATCAGTGCCACATATCCGGGGATCTTGATTAGAAATATCTCTGAAGGAAAATGTCACCCACATACCACCAAAACTAGAGGAAACTCCTCCCAACCCTCCCAAAAATAATCCAAAACCCACTTCGTCTTCCCAGCCACAGATAACCAATGATGAATTGTGGACCCTTAAGTTTGATGGGTCCTGATCCAAACAGGGCTGTGGGGCTGGAGTGGAATTAATCAACCCACGGGGGAAATCTTTCCTCATGTCCTATAGACTATAGTTCAACTACACTAATAACATCATGGAGTATGAGGCTTTGGTCCTCAGACTCCTATTTGCATTAAGGAAAGGAATCACTCACCTCCGGGCTTTGGGTGATTCAAAGTTGATTGTTAAACAAGTCCAAGTCAATATACCTGTCATGATAAGAGGCTAGCTACATACCACAACTGGGCATGGAGCCTTATTGAGGATTTTGATGCCTTTGGCATTCATCTTATTCCCCAGAGATGGAACTATGTGCCATATTCCCTTGCTATTTCTTCTAGCACACTTGAGCCCATGTCCGGCTCGCGACTCTGGAGATTTTCTATTGAGATGATCCCCACCCTGTCCATTCCAGATAATATCACCCATTTTTAGGTCTTTGAGGACAATCAACATATCCTAGCCTTCATGGCCAATGTTGGTGTCTTTGAGGAACGGATAGTGGAAGAGAGAGATCATGATGGTACTGGACAGGGTGATGAAGATGATGGGATCATGGACCTACCAACCAACACCATCCCGAAGGGGATGGTTGCACTTGAATGAATCTTTGACTTAGACACTCGGGGATAGGAAAAGATATCATCCTCCTTTGAGGGAGGGAAATTTTAGAAAGTGAACATCGGCCAGCCCAGTAAAGAGAAAATGATACACATTGGCACCTCCTGCTCCCCCAAGGAGAAGGAGAAGATTCTTGTGGTTCTCTGAGAATACATTGATGTGATTGTGTGGGAGTATGAGGATCTAAAGACATATGATACATCCATCATGACCCATACTATCCCACTCAAACCTGATGCTAAGCCTTTCCAACAAAAGCAACAACTTGTCAACCCACTGATCAAGCCTCTGATCCACTAGGAGCTTCAAAAACTACTGTCAGCCTGGATAATCTTTCCAATCTGGCATACTACGTGGGTGGCCAACCTAGTCCCTGTGAGGAAGAAAAGTGGAAAAATTCACCTTTGCGTGGATTTCTAAAATTTGAACAAAGCCTCCAAGAAAGACAATCACCCTCTCCCCTCGTTGGATGAGGTTTTACAAATCGTGAACGGATCACAAATGATATCTTTCTTAGATGGGTACTCCGAGTATAACCAGGTCATGGTTAAATTTGAAGATAGAGACAAAATGACGTTTACCATCGAGTGGAGAATATTTGCATAGCAGAGAATGCCCTTTGGCTTGATTAACACAGGGGCCACATTTCAAAAGGCCATGGACATTGCGTTCGAGGGCCTTGTGAACTAGTGCATAATCATCTACATGGATGATTTGACTGTCTTTTCCTGGGAAAGGCATGATCATTCCACCCACCTCGCCCAGATTTGTGAAAGATGTCGTTGGTATGGAATATCCCTCAACCCCAAGAAATGCATATTTGGGGTCACTGAAGGGAATTTTCTTTGGCATATTGTCTCCGAGAAGGGTATATCCATCGACCTTGAGAGAGTTGAAGCGCTGCTAAACCTACAAATGCCTGGAAGCAAGAAGGAAATGCAGTCTTTCTTTGGAAAGATCAACTTTGTCTGGCGGTTCATCACTGAATTTGCGAAGATCGTAAAACCACTCAATGAAATGATGAAGAAAGATACCAAAATTGAGTGGAGTCTTGAAGAAAAGTGGGCATTCACCCAGATTAAACAAATGATAACAGAGGCACCAATTCTGGCCAGTCCAGACTATTCTCTCCCTTTTTATATCTATTCCTTTGCTTCACCGCATTCTGCCGTGGCAGTATTGACACAAAAGGTCAAAGGGGAAGAATGACCAATAGCTTTCATGAGCTCCCCCTTCAAGAACACCAAAGTTTGGTATTTGTCCTTGGAAAAGTAGGCCTTTGCTCTTGTTCACACCGTGAAGAAATTCTGGCATTATATTCTTCGGAGCAAGGTGCATGCTATCATCTTGGACCAGGCAGTAAAGTCTCTACTAATGTAGAGTGAATTGGGTGAGAGATGGGGGAAATGGATTATCATCCTCTAGGAATATGATTTAGAAATGCAAATCATGAAGATAGTCTGAGGCTAGGGACTATGTAGAGTGATGGCAGAAGAGACTCCCCACATTGAGTGTCAAACAAATACAGTGGAGTCCATCACTTAGGATCCATGGTACACAGACTTGGTGTACTTGTTGTTGAATAAAAGATACCTGGGGGGATTGCCTCCAAACAAATGTTGCACCCTGTGGTTGAAAAGTGCACACTTCATGATAAAAAATGCCTTACTTTTTCATAGGAACTACGAGGGAGTGTACCTCTGGTGCATTGATAGGGTTCAAGCTGCAAAAATAATCAAAGAATTTCATGGGTAGTTTGGAACCAGGCATGGCTCAGCTGATGCCAATGCCCATTAGATTCTCCAGGATAGATATTATTGGCCCTATATCTTCAGAGATGTCTATACTCATGTTAGGAAGTGCCATACTTTCCAAACTATGACACATTGTGAGAGAAACCCGGCTATGCCTTTGCAACTAGTTTTCAAAGCTAGACCCTTTGCCCAATGGGCATTTGAATTTATCAGGGAGATCAACCCCAACTCTTCTGCCAACCACTGGTACATTCTAACTGCTACTGATTATTGCACTCAGTGGTCTGAAGCAATACTTTGCAAAAATAATATGGTAGACGTAGTTATAAAATTCCTAGAAGAAAACATCATCACAAGGTTTGGAATGCCCTTTGCTATAGTTTGTGACAATGGTATGAAATTTTCTTTGGTGCAATTAATTGAATGGACCTATGATTGGAAGATCACTCTAAAGTTTTCCAGCAACTATTACCCCCAGGGGAATGGTGTTGCTGAATCAACCAACAAAAAATTGCTTGAAGTGATCAAACACCTGTTAGAACAGAATCCCTGGGACTGGCACCAAAAGCTGAAATTCACCCTTTGGGTGGATTGTATTCAAATTAAGTCCACCCTAGGGACATCCCCATTCCATCTAGTTTATGGCCAGAACCCAGTGTTCCCCATTAACTTACAAATCCCGATTTTACAGTTTATGCAAGAATTCAGCAATTGGGACAATATTGTGGAGGTTTGGCTCCTAAACCTAGTGTGGATGGAAGAAAAAAGAGATGCGGCCCTTGAATATTTTGTGCATCACCAATTAGTAGTGAAATGATGGTTTGACCGGAGAGCCCAGTATAAGGCCTTTTAGATTTTGGACTTGGTCCTCTTGTGGGATAAGGCCCGGGAAAAGAAAGGAAAGCACACCAAATTCCTGTTAATCTCTAAGTTCTATTAATGATTAGTGACCAACACTTAGTCATTCACTTAGGTAGTTTTAGTTGGCTATCACTGTGGCTTAGCTAAAACTATGCAAGGCCGAGCAACATTGTCGAGCAGTTTTTTAGTTTGCCGAGTTACATTGCCGAGCTGAGTAGGACACAGAGATGTTAGGTGCCGAGCGACAGACAAGTCAAGTGCCGAGCATAACATTTTTTGTATACATGTCTGAAATGATTCAAAATTTGAGGATAAGTGATCTGGCTGACTTGTATAAGATTTTTGGGCTGACTTATGTATGCATTTAATATTCTTCTACGGAGTTAGTTATGCATTTAATTGTTTTATCCTATGCATGATCTATTGTAAACATTAATTGTAATACCATCAAGGTATGGGTATTAGATCTTGATCATTGATCTGGATCTTGTTATCAGACTTGAACAGATATATTAAATTTCTTCTAAACCCTATTTTGGAGGCATAAGGAGAGAGAAAACGAAGTGTGTGGTGACTGCATTTTTAAGTGAAATGCATAGAGGGTTATTTTGTTAAGAAGCAGAGATCAAGCAGAGTGACAACACAATGAAAAACATAGTAAAGTTATATCAGATTGTGAGATCATAGAAGGTACTGGAAAGAGGAGATCCATCATCAGCATCAAAGTGCATAATGAAGGATCAATACTTGAGATATTCTAATCATTGTATCAGGTGAAAATCTCTTAACAGAGTGGTTCTAGTAGACCTTTCTTTATCTCCTAACAGAGTGCTTACTTTATTGTAAGTTGAAATCCTTTCACAGGGTAGATTATAATTATCTTTAGCTCTTAATTGGGCAGACCTTTAATAGGGTAGATTACATTTTGTAATCAACATTTGTAGCTTTAACAGGCACACTTTATTACTGCAGTAGTGGAGAATTTTGTGGGTGTCATCCCCACCCCAATTTTACCTATTTGGGTTTCTGGGTTACCAAGTTATTGTGTTATGTGTTATTTATTTCATT
>MU225806.1:1592607-1645308 GCA_018584345.1 Thuja plicata | reverse complement strand
TGGCTGACTTGTATAAGCTTTTTGGGCCGACTTATGTATGCATTTAATATTCTTCTACAGAGTTAGTTATGCATTTAATTGTTTTATCCTATGCATGATCTATTGTAAACATTAATTGTAATACCATAAAGGTATGGGTATTAGATCTTGATTGTTGATCTAGATCTTGCTATCAGACTTGAATGGATATATTAGATTGCTTCTAAACCCTATTTTGAAAGCGTAAGGAGAGAGTAGACGAAGTATGTGGTGATTGTATTTTTAAGTGAAATGCATAGAGGGTTATTTTGTTAAGAAGCAAAGATCAAGAAGAGTGACAACACAGTGAACAACAGAGTAAATTTATATCAGATTACGAGATCATAGAAGGCACTGGAAAGAGGAGATCCGTCATCAGCATCAAAGTGCATAATGAAGGATCAATACTTGAGACATTCTAATCATTTTATCAGGTGAAAATCTCTTAATAGAGTGGTTCTAGCAGACCTTTCTTTATCTCCTAACAGAGTGCTTACTTTATTTTAAGTTGAAATCCTTTCACAAGGGATATTGTAATGATATTTAGCTCTTAACCGGGTAGACCTTTAACAGGGTAGATTACATTTTGTAATCAACATTTGTAGCTTGAATAGGCACACTTTATTGCTGCAGTAATGGAGAATTTTGTGGGTGTCATCCCCAACCCAGTTTTACCTATTTGGGTTTTTGGGTTACCAAGTTATTGTGTTATGTGTTATTTATTTCATTTTGTGGATGCTATCTGAGATTACATTAGATTCATATATGTATGAATGTGGATTAGTTTGTTTTAAGTGTTTAAATTTGAAGATCTGATTCACCCCCCCTCTCAGTATCTTGCTTTCCCATTATTGTATTTCCAACAATTCCAACGGCTCTGGCTCAGACCATATTTGATCTCAGAGATTTGCGGGGAAAATACCTATCACCTTAGTACCATGACCGGAGAACCTGTCCCATTGCCCGTAAATGTACAGTTTCTCAAACATTATTTTGAATGAGGTAGATTTGTCCGGAGTTGTATTATATGTAAATCTTCTTGCTTGTAAATATTCCTTTCCTGGTGCTCTGTTCGGGGTGCCTTGTAAATAGTTTTGTTCGCTGTCCTCTTGGACCACCCCCTTTCCTTTTTGTTTTTCTTTCGGCTTTGCGCTTTCTTTTTCTGGGCTCCCAGTGTTTTTCTCCCCCCTTTTGTAGACTGGTATGCTTCGCATAACATCTAGTCCCTAGGATGGTGCCTTTTGCAGTACGGTGAACTTTGAATCTATTGTTAGCATGGTGGAATTGGTCCAGTCTCCAGAATTATTTTGTAAGTATGGTAACAAGATGTGAGTAATCTTCATCGGATTCATCCCAAAAAGTCTGGAAATAAGTTAAATCAAAATCTAAAGGAACAAGTAATCAGGCACACCGAGTCTAGTTTGTTGGCCCAAGTCTGAACCTTTAAAATTCTTCCTGGGTCTAAAGCTTTTCTTCCCCATTTGGAAAATTAAGATGGATAGAAGGGTGAAAGAAGTGCCACCGTTAAATTCAACTAAGCTTAAGCTTGATGGTGAAAGAAGTACCTCCTTCCCCTCAAGAAAAGAATAAAATATAAAAGAAATAAAAGAAGGGATGTAGAAACTCTGGTATCCAGGGGAAACGAGTGAATTTGATGACTTTGGATCGATAGATTTAGTGCATCTTCTTTGCTTCTCCTAGAGGTCATCGACTTGATTTTCCTTCAAAGCACACACTTCACAACTGATGAAAGACCAAGGATTGAATCATGTATGTGCCGGATTGTCTCAGACGCTTCACTCCTTGCAATCAGGATACTCTAAGTAATGATTGGTTTTGGTTTTGCTAAATAGAGATTCTGTGGTTCTCAAATGCACTAAGGCATCCGTCCCAGATAGTTTCCATTTGTTATGCCCTGCATACCCATCCCTAAATTTTGTGTGCAAAATGTTGGGTCCCCCTTTTTTTCACTTTTGGCTCTTGCCTTGTTTGCCTTGTCTTTTGTTTTTTTTGTTTTCTTCTCTGGGCTTTCCCTCCCTAGGGGGTTTGTTTTCTTTCTACTTTTGTCTTTCGTGCCTCCGGGACCCGGTCCCGGAGTTTGTTCTTTCCAGAGCCAAATTACAGACTTCAGGATTCTCCACCACGATGTCCTCTCCTCGCAAGAAGGTATGGTGGCATGGAATCCCTGGGCCTGGAGTCTGGAGGTCTGCCTATTCTAGAATTCATAGAAAAGGGTAACTAGCTTTTACCTCAGGTATAAATAGAAATTACACATCACTTTTACACTTATTGCGATTAAACACTTGTGCATCTAGAGTGAATCAAAGTGAATTAAGATGATTTCAAGCTAATTTTTCTCCCATGTTTAGTAGCTGTTAACCAGTGATTTGGTGGTAATTGTTCACGGTAATCTCTAGGTTTAGCTCATTGCAAGGTGCCTCCCATGCCTACCTTCCCCATTGTTTTTGTCTTCTAGGTAGGTTCTCTGGTTTTTTCCCTCGTCTTTTTTGGTTTTTGTTTTTTTTCCATCTTTCTAGTTTTGTGTACTCTTGGTCTTTTTGGTTTGCCGTTTGTGTTCTGCATTTTTGGTTTGCTTCCCATTGGTGGGTTGGCCATGCCAGAGGGATTGTCAACCCTCTGTGCTTCTGTAGATTAGTGTTTGTAATGTACATTGTCTTAGGTTAGCTCATGTAAATATGTGTAGTTGTATAAAACCTATGAAAATCTTGTGGGTGTTGTATATTTTGTGCATGTGTGTTTCAACCTTTGGCCCTCTGATTTTTTTGTATATATCCTTTGGCTCTGTTGTGCTTGGTTGTATATTTCATGTATATTCTTCTAGTTTCACGTTGGGCTCTCCGTGTTTTGTCTGTATTTCATCTGAGTTTGTGAGCTCACCCCACGGTGGAATACCACCTAGTTGGAGCTTGGCTCTCTGCTAGTTTCAACCATGGCAATTTTCTCTCTTTGCCGTCAATCAACCTTTATGTCAAATTTATGTCCCATGCTTGCATTCAAGACTGCCCAAGTGGCTTCCGCTTTGTGCTCATTCAGACAGTTGGCGCCATTGCCACCATAAATCCCTATTTATTACATAGCCATGTGACGCCCACATGGGCCTGACAACTCACTTTCTAGTCACGTCCCCCAATGGTTAGTTTTCCAGACTCCACGTGGGCATTGAGATGTGGTCAGAAATGCAGGCCCTAGTTAAGATGATGTTCATTCAACGATAATCTGGGGACCAATTGGCCATCAATATTAGAGAGTCTAGGATTATAAAGGCTGCTTGCTTCCCATGTTTTGTGCAAGCCCCAGAACTCATCCTCACCCTGGTGGCACACTGGATACCCTACACCCTTGGCTTCCCTAGATGCTACAAATTTTTGGGTGGGTCTAGGGATTCCCCAGTTTGACGAAGCAGCTGTCGTCACGTGATCTGATACCTTGGCACAATTTCAGTAGCTGGAGGTTATGGCCTAACAATATTTGAATAATAAATGGCTAAAGACCCTAAAGAAAGATTCAAAAAGGATGAAGTTGGAAATCCCCAGATCTGAATTTAAGGAAAGCATCCAAATGGGGATCATAGCATTATGTAGGATTTTGATTGGGTTGCCATCATTTATAATCATGTGGACTCGCAGCTTCTTCAGGTGGCCTGGACCTCAAAGTTTTATATGATGTCCTATGTTCTTTGGGCCTTAGCACAATAATTCCCCATTATAAATGGGCTACTCACATAAGGTGAACTTGAAGTTGGCCCAGGGCAACAGACTCCTTGGGATTATTTCCCACAAATCCAATGGGAGAATGTTTCCTCAGCTTCTACCAGGTTAATGATGCCTTCATCTATTACAATCTTCTCACACCTACCTAGGATGTTAGGTACCATCTCTCTAAGGAGGCCATGTATTTGGTCAGAAGTTATGGCCATTATTATATCTAGTTCCAGCAACATACTTACATTCGGGTAACCAGCTTCTCCAGGAAACCATATTTGTTGCCCAAACACTGTGGGAACAAAATAATCCTTCTAGAATATTTCCGACAGATGCTGGAGCTATATGTCTTGTATACTATAAAGAAGGTGGTAAATTTTCCATTCTTGATCACTTGTGGGAATTACACATGTAGTCTGGCCACAGCTAAAGAGGCAGACAATGAACTTAAAAGCTTGGGCCTAACATAATCCTATCTGGCGCGGAAAAACTTTGATCCACTAGGAAAGATTGAAAAAGTACTTCCCTGGGCACCAGAGCCCCACAGATTCCACATGGAGGACTTTTGGGAAGATTTCAAAGATGATTTTGAAGTCTAGAGTCGACATTTCATCTGGATGACAATGGGGATGATGGAGAGGCTGAAGCTTCAAAAATTCCCGGATGACTTTTTGGAAATTGGGTCCACAGTGGACCCTCAATATAAAGAAAGGGGAATAGACAAGATGGCTCTCCCTCCAATAAATTGGAACACTTAGGAGGGGCCAACCATTGAAGATACCACCCATGATGTGGTCGAGCGTAGCCACAATTATTTCAAGAGGGCATGCCCGGGGAGTATGTGCCGAGTTGGCCCGGCAGTACTGAGATTGATCTCCGGAACTGGAACCTCTTCATAGGGAGAGGATAAAGGAAAAATAATCATGGGTACCCCTTCACAAACCCCATTTGTAGCCCCCATAAAATAATAGATGCAAAAAATGTTGGCGGTCTCCCAGCAGATGGAGGAGAAATTGATCACAAGGTTGGCCACCCCGGTCCTCATGACCGGGCCAATTCATCCTCCCTCTTCCCCTTCACTGGCCACATTAATGGTTTGAGAAATAGGAAGTAGAGTGGAAGAGGAGCAGGCAACTCTAATGGATTTGGGGTCTCCTTTGGTGACTAGGCGAAAGAAGAAGCCCAATCCAAAGCCAAGGACAAAGCCAAAACTTGGGATGCCAAGCATCCTAGAAATACAAATTGTTTCTTTTGACTCCCCGGAGCTGGAGAAAGAACCAGAGCACACCCTAGAGAATCCCCCGCCCCATGATGAAATTGATGATGTGTTTAGGACTGATGAATTTGGGAACTTGTAGGGGGACATCATACAGTCAGCGGAAGAGATCGCCGCATAAGAAGAACTCTCAGAGAAAGAACCCGTGCAAGAACAAGAAGCCTAGGAAGAAAAAGAAAAGGGGAAAGAATAGGTGAAATTTTTTGAAGCCCCAAAAATATAGGTTGAAGAGGTCTTGGAAGGCAGGCATACCCAGGATGAATAGATGGCATCCGTTGGGGAAACCAGACCCACGGGGACAACAGTGACCCCAACTATCATGTTCCAGATGCTGCTACCAAAGGTATCATTTGGGGAGGTGATCATAGCGACCCAAACTCTAAATCTTAGCCTGATGCCTCCCTCACCTCTAGAAGATACACGTGTAGAGGAGGACATCCTAGCAGCAGAAGCTGATAAAGAGAGGCAGAAGGATGAAGAAGAAAACCCCAGGGCAAAAAATGATGATCCTAATATTGCCAAGGATGCAGACATCGGGGTAGAAGATATAGGTACCACCAGAGAAAGTATCACCAAAGAACCAAAAGGTACAGAGAAGGAGTTGGAAGTAGCTCATATTGTTGAAGGGGTGCAACAAGATCCAGGGGAGAAATAACAAGAACAAATTTTGGCTGCAAAGCCACCCCTATTGCCACAATGGTTGGTGGAATCTCAAAAGAGAAAGGCCCCAAAAAAACCCAAGGCCCATCTCTCCTTGGCTGAGATGATGGAGCTGGCACAAAACCTCCCAAAGGCTAAGAAATCCTAGATGGTCCATACTCTTCAGACTGGGCTGGGTGGAGATATAGTCATGGTGATCACAACACCTTCCCTAGATGTGGATGAAGCAATGAATAAGGCTGGATATTACAATGTCACATAGGTGTCACTAGGGAAGAGAGGAAAACAGGGTGAGTTAGACCTATTAAAAGAAGTAGCAAAGGCAGTGGAGGCTCGCTATGAGAAAGAGGCCCCAAAATTCAGGGCAAAGAAGGAGAAAAATGCAAATCTTATGGGGTTGTTAATGGATCTGGCCAAGCCTATTAGTGTCATTTCCCTAGGTTCCTCCACATCTGATGTGCCACTTCCTCAGGGTGACATAGATGCACTATAGGCGATTAAAAGAAAGGCTCAGGCGGTCGATGAATGGGTTACCTTGCAAGTGGGAAATGTCCGCCATTTCTTAGTATCCACACTCCCGGACCTATATGCAGCCCGCCATGTCTTGCACCAGGTTGAAACTACTATCTCCATCTGGGAGGGAGATATTGAAAACTACAAGGCATGGAAGGTCGAGTTGGAAGAAATCCTCGGCATCAGGGAGGAGATTGTCTCTGAATCTAGAATTTTGGGAGAGGAGTCATTTGATTTTGTAAGGACCTAGCTCTCCATACTTGACCTCACATTGGGGTTAATCAAGCAACTAGTAGGGACCCTGCATGATATGGCCAATGCAGTCCAATATTCTTTCAATTTGTATAAGTCTTTTGTTTTGAAGATCTCTGGAGCTGATCCATTTACCACCGACACATGCACTCCGAAGGAGTATGTTTTGGGGAAGTTTGATGAATTAATGGAATCAAGATACAAATCTCTGGAGGGGATAGATAGAGCAAAGATGACGAGAATAACTCGCATGGTGCTCAAAGGTCACAATGCGGCAAAAATGGCCAAAGAATTTAAGGAAAATGTTCGAGACCTGGGTGAGCAGTTTGAGGTGGCCAAGAATCACAGGGCTGACCTTAAAGATATTGATGAAGATGGGATCTCCCATCTCCTCCAGACTTTCAATGAAAACAAACAATAATAAAGTCCTCCAGATTCTGAAGATGATCAAATGGGAAATGTAATTTTTGTATTCATTTATTCTTTAGGGTGCATGCTCCTGGATCCCAGAGTTTTGGATCCAGTGTTATTTATTTTTGTATTCTTTAAGTCACCCATGTCCCAGTTCTCAAGGTCGATCAGTCACTTTCAAAATAGTAATAAAAGGTGTCAGAAAAAAGGTAACCACAACAAGGCACGTCAGCTCGACAAGAGGTTTCTGACAGATGGTCTTCCCAAGGCATCACTTCAATGTTACATCTGGCACATCGGAGATAGGGCACCACTTTCCCATTTATGAGGCATGTATCCTTGATCCCCGGGGGATCAGATTTCTTCTCCTCTCCTACCGGCTCTTTTCTCAAGGTCAATTCTTCCACTCCTCCCTTCTTGTCTTATTCTTCTGACATGTTAGACCTTCTCTATTTTAAGGTCTTTTGTAGTGTGGTGCAGGTAGTACCAGCCATTGGAAAATAGTATTATATTGTAAAGTGTAAAATAAGTTAGGTTAAGTTTTAGGTCAAATGATGTGTATAAATGAAAAGTCTAGCCTCATTCCTAGGGTCGGTAAAATTGATGATTTTGCAGTCCATAGTTAATAGTAGTTTGGTTTTCTCAGTTCCTAGTTGTAGAGCTCAATGCTCCATAGTTTCTAAGCTTTCAGTAGTTAAATGCTCCCTTGGAGCCACCATTGTACCATGCACCAGTGCTTGCTAGAAGATATGTTAATGAAGAAGGAAAAGTTCTATCAATGAAGTTGTTGGCATTCTGATCTCTGGTTAATGATAATTTATGCTTTGTGTTGTTTATGTCCTTTTCTCTGATGCTTTAAGTAGATTAATGACCTCCTTTTGCTCCGCTACTGATCTAATATGAGCTGATGGTTCTATATATATTTGGTATTTAGTGTAGTGTGTTAGAGCATTGTTGATGTTTTGAATGTTTAGTATAACTATAGGTAGATGAAATACTTCTAACTCTATAGTGTCTTTTGAATTTTATTGGTTAAGTAGATGTGCACTTGCAGGAAACCCCACTCACTTGAATCCCTGAAGAAGACGAGTTAAGATAACCAGCTATCCCCCTCAAAAAAAATAGTCACACTTTCCAACTAAGCCCCGCACTATCAAGACCCGACTCTCATGTGCTTAGAGGCCTGGGGAATCTTATTTCCCCGGATAACCTTTACATGTGAAGTTGGCAGGTACCCCGGTACCTAGTGACAACTTACCTCTGTTGGTGGATCTGGTCACAAAGTCCCATCAAAACTTCCCTCCAGAATGTTTGAGCGATTATTTTCTCTATCATCAGTATTCTTGCACAATCAATAATGGATCTTTTTCTCCTTTTAGCAATCACATTTTACTGTGGTGTTCTTAGTGTAGAAACCTGTCTTTTAATTCCATGCTCATTGCAATAGTTAGTGAATTCATCAGAAAAAAAATCTCCTCCTCTATCTGATCTTAAGCATTTCAATTCCTTACCACTTTGTTTTTCTACCTGTAACATAAGAAATTAAATTGGTTTTTATAGAATATGTGCTACATTTAAATTATTTTGTTTGTTATTGTCATGGGGGTAAATCAGATACTCTCCTTTTATCCTTAGATGTGCAAATGAAAGATCCAAGTTGATTAACCCCAAAAGGAAGGATCAAAAGGAAGGATCAATGCATAAGTGAATCAATCATTTGGAAATAAGAAAGAAGGAAGATCTAAGTACCCGCTTTATTGATTTTATTAATTTGAATGTGTATTTTAGATTTAGATAGATTGAAAGCCTTAATTGAATTGAATAGGAGAAATGTACTAACCTTGAAAAAATGTAGATCCAAAGAATGTTGTTTTTTGAAGCCTGTGTTGAGTTTCTAGAAAATCCAAGACAAGATCTGGAATAGAAACACAGAGATGAAAAAAACCCAGAACTCTTTTTCCATTATGAGATAGTTCTGATTTGTACCCTCAAGTCAATGTCACCATTTGCCAAAATTTACAATTGCGCCCTAGGTCACAATCGACCTAAAAAGTCTTAGACTGAAATTTTGTTTTCAGATCCCAGAAGTTTTCTAAAAAGGGTATCTAAATCTTCGTCCTGATCTGCTATTCTTAACATGTTCCTGCAAGAAAAATGGGTTTGTTTTTTGGGGGAGGGGTTTGCCTTAGTCAAACCCCAGTTTTGGAATTAACCTCAACTATATAATTGAAATTTCTGGAATAATCAAAGTAAATGAAACAATTCACCTTGCTCATGTAAAAGTCCTTGTGGAGGATTTCGAATCCTTGAATCCACAAGTACGGATTCACCAAATGAATGTGGAATGTAGAATGGATAATTTAGGATATCTTCAATCAATTTATTGGTAGATCTTCAACACCAATCTTGAATGGGTTCTTGAATTGGGAGAGACTTGGAGGAATGTAGATGGAGAAACCTTCAACAAGAGGGCTCCATGGAGCTTGATTCCTTCAATGGCCACTAATGGATCTCCTTGATGAAAATGGATGCTTGAGAAGTGCTTGAGAATGGATGAATGCTTAAATGGCTACTTGGCTTGCTTCAAATCTTGCTTCTTCACCTTTGGATCTCACTCTTCAAGTCTTGAAAGTTTTAGGATTCTTGATTATGCTTTTGCTTCTTGATGCTTGGTAATGATTAGAGAAAATGAGAGAGAAAAGATTCCTTTTATATAAAATTAGGGCACAATCTTCTAGAGAGGCTGACATAGGAGAATTAAATTATAATTAGACCCATACCCCTAGAAGAGGACCTACATTAAATATAATTGAGGATTTATTGTCCCGAAGTCTGAAACAGCCGACCCGGAAGCAGGAATTAAATTTTTCTAGAGACCGACATCTGGAAACCCTAAGATTTTGGAGTTTGGGCCCTGAACCTAAAATAGGTCAATTGTGACCTAGGTCAAGGTCAAGGTCAACCTTGACCCAAAAAGGTCAACCTAGACCCCAAGGCCAAGGTCCCAGTTTCTCAATCTGGGTTTCCAGAAATAGGCTAGAAAGAATAGAAATGGGGCAGAACATGAGGATAAAGATAGATAAAAGTCAGGAACCCATTCAAGGTGCTTTACATGACCCCAAACCACTTACTTGGAAGGCTAGACCAGTCTACCATAGAAGTGATTCTATTTTTTGACTATACATTTAGCCCTCACTTTAGCAAGAGTATGTACTCAATACAAAATCTTGGTAAAGGAGATCATAGAGAATAGATAATCTTATTGGAATCATAAAGGGACAAATAAATCCTCAACCCCCCAAGGGACTTAAGTCTTTATCAACCCTAAGATCATGATAAGAGAGAAATCACCAATTAAGGAGAAGGAGAGAAAGGGTATGGTCACCTCACCCAATGATAACTTATGTCCCATTGTGAACCATACAAAAAAAAAAGTGTAACTAGAAAGATGGAGTTGAACCACCTAGTGAATGTGGCTACAGACTAGTCAACCCATCAGGGAGATCCATTCTTAAGGATACCTTCTAACCTTAAGGGATCAAAACATTGTATATTGCAACTGGAGGACTCAAGAGATCCGTATAAATTTAAACTGGAGGGATCAAGAGATCCTAAAAAGTAAAATGTCCATGCTTTAAGGATTAACCTTTAATCCATAAAGGGAAATTTTTTTAAGTATTGAAAATATTTTGAAGGTGCGTGTGTGCAAAAAGTGAGTAGAGAATATACCCCCATGTTAAAGTCATTGCTAACACTTTAATAGGAGCAATGGCTTGAACATAAACATAAACAAATCTACTGATTACGTTTCCACTATGAACTGCCCCCAAACAAAGACAACTCATGTGAAATATCACATAAACATACAAAGAACACAGAATGGATCTACCTACTGTGGGGTCAGTATGATCATAAGATAACATGCACATATAAATATGATATTATTTCAAATGAATTGACACCGTTCCCAAAGAAAGTAGAATCACAAAGGATAAGCCAATTAGGCACATTGCCTACCCTCCCCATCTTGATTTATATCACGTAGGGAAGGTGAGAAACTTGCAAAAGGGACTATATCCAATATAGTAGGAATAATAGCCAGTTCCAAACAAGGATCCTCTTGAGAATCGTGTTGCTCGATACTAGGTGTAATTGTCAATTGAGTTGAAAGCATATGAGGTAAGTCAATGTCAAGGTCAACGGTCTCATATTCATCACTAAGATCAATAGGATAATCTTAAGTAACCGCCTCATCAAGATTAATTGAAATTGGATCTAAGATGTGAATAGGATCATCACACTCATTCATCTTAACATCATTTTGAATATTGACTTCTTTCAACACATCAGGCATAGGTTGATCAAAAGAAGATACAAAGTTTTGAAAAAGAGAAGCACGGGCCCTAGCATTATCTCTATGCTTCTTATGACATTCATTACCAGATTTATTATGTTTTGATTTGTTTGACACATGTAGAGAGCTAGGAGGAATAACCACTGATTACTTCACAGGTTCTGTAGGAGGATTGGTAGGATTCACAGTAGGCTGAGAAGTAACATTGGAAGGTTGAGTAATAGAGTTATTAGTAATGGATAAAGGAGGTATAAAAGGAGTTGGAAAAAGACCATGGTTGAGATCTATCCGAGGAATTCTTAACTCAACTATCTTGTGATGTTTATAGGCTTTATATGAGTGAAAAAGGTTGTCAGGGCAAGGAGGACATGAATTGGCTAATGAGGGCCAAAATAAGTCAAGAGTAACACAATCTCTAGGCCTAGAAGGTTGATATAAACTATGATTAATCATTTTTACTTCTCTGTTATGAATGAACTTAAGACATTTATGAATAGGAGAAGAAATAGCAGTTATCCAAGGAAAACCAAATTTGACTTGAAATTGATCAGATGTAGGAACAATAATGAAGGTAGTATCTACAACCTTTCCACAGAGTTCAATGGGAAAGTTAATAGAACCAAGTGCAGGATAGAGAAAACCATTACACGTTTGGATCCATGCATCCGATGGATCATAAAAATCATGTTGTAGGCCTTTCATAAAAAGATTTTCTTTAGTAATAACATTGACTAATGATGTGGGATCAACAAGACAACCACATATAGGTATCTTAAAAATCCTAGCATAAATATAAAGGGGACCATCAAGAGTCTTAGTAGTCTCAGAGTCATTAAAGGTAATTGAAAGTTCCCGAGGTCGCTTATCCTTAGTTTTTTTTTAAGGTTTAGGTAGAACTGGAAGTTGAGGTGGAGGTGAAGGATCTTGAACAATAGGTTGAGATACAACAACGCTCTCCACATGATTAACAATGTGATTAAGATCACCCATCTTTGAATTGTAAACGATATCCACAGAAGATGGTTGAGCGATAGTATTATTATCATGTGTAGGTAGACGATTCATGTAGATTTGAAGGTTTTGATTAGGAGGAGAGACAAATTTGTTTCCACTATTATCAAGATTATCAACAGATAAAGCATTGGAATCGGTTAAGTCTTGAACTTTAAGTTTTAGAGAATAACATTTTTCAGTATCATGGCCATTCCGGTGATGGTATTGGAAATTTTTTTTAGAATCAAAGTGTTATGCCCTACATCCCCGTCCCTACATTTTGTGTGAAAAATGTTGGGTCCCCCCTTTTTTGTTTTTTCTTGCGGCCTTGCCTTGTCTTTTTTTCCTTTTTGTTCCCTTTTCTCTGGGTTTTTCTCCCCCGACGTTGTGTCTTGTTTGTTTGCTTTCCATCTCTGGGACTCCAGTTGGAGGTTGTCTTTTGTTGGAGACCAGATTCCGGACTCTGAGATTATTCATCATGATGTTCGTAAGGAAATTATCACGAAGAATCCCCGAGCCCGAAGTCCATAGGTTTTTCTTGTCTAGAGATTGTTGAAGGAGGAGGATTGCCTTTTACCGCGGGTATAAATAGGAATTATCTGTCACTTTCACATTTACCGCAATTAAAACCTTCAAGCACTTAGAGCGAATTAAAGAACAATTTTAAAGTGATCAACAGAGCATTTGCAGAGAGTTTACAGTAATCATCGCTTAAAATTTTCAGTCGTTCTCAGGCAAGTGCAAGTGCTTCGTGGTAGCGACTTTGGCCGTTAGATAACTCAAGCTGTTGCAGAACTCCTATGGTAAATCCTCCTTCCCTCCGTCTTCTGCATTCTCAGGTTGGTATTTTCGCTTTCCCTCCTCTTTGTTTTGTTTTCACTCTCTGGATTTTCTTTGGTTTTTTGTTTGGTCTTTTTGTTTGTTTTGCTTGTTTTGTTTCTCTGTTTCATTTCTTTGTCTGGTTTTCTATTTTCTGGTCTCGCCGCCCGTTGGTGGGTCAGCTCTGCCAGAGGGTTGTCCACCCTCTATGCAGAAGTGGTTTGTCTGTAAACTTTGTAGATAAGCTGTATATATGTTTCTGCCTTGTCTGGTTTTCCAATGGGCGTCGTCCTGCGTTGTATATTTATGTATATATGTATATAGTTGTAATATAGTCTCTGTATATCCTCCTCATTTCTATGTATATATCCATTGGCTCCATGTATATCCTCTCGGGTGGCTTAACAAGCTGGTCAAGTCACCTCTATATCTGGTTTTCCACCTCCGAGCTCGTTTCGAGGTAGAAAATCACCTGTTTGAAGCTCGACTCTCGGCTGGTTTCAAACAGGAAGTTTTCTCTCTCCTCCATGGAGTCTGTCAGAACCTCATTTATATCCCATGCGCGCAATCAATTCCAGCCAAGTGGATTTCCCTTTTTGTGTGTTTAGACCGTTGGCTCCGCCGACATTGCCATAACTTCCATTTAATACCTCCACACATGGCGCCCACGTGGGCATGGTGACTTGGCCTTTTTACATATTCTCGCTAACGGTCACTTTTCTGGGCTTCGGGTCTCCTACCATCACCCATCCTGTGTCCTTACCCAGTGTGACAAAATCCCCAGACCCAAATGTTTAATAAAATCTAAGTTTACAATGTTTTTTTCTTTTCAGGTATCTTTGCATGAAACTAACTTTTCAGGAAAAGCAAACGTCATGGTGGTAAGATCTCCGGACCCCGGAGTAACTATTTTATTGTGATAAAAATATTCTGATGGTCACTTCACCTTGCAGGTTCCCAGAATTCACCTAATCAATCATTTCTGAAGCATCCGCATCTTCTCCACCCGGAAGTCCAGAACTTCCCTCAACGGCCACTAGGGCAGCAACAAAGTCCAAGATGGAGAGGGTCCTGGAGAAACTGCCCCTCACCATGAAGTTTGTGCAGAACAACATCATTACGGGCTCAAAGATTGAGTCCAAGGTTAAACTTATAACTGACACCGGCGTCAGAACGTGGGCAGAGATGCAAGCCTTGGTAAAAGTGATGCACATCAAGCAACAAGCTAGAGATCAATTAGCAATCAACATCGGAGGGTCCGGGATCCTCCAGGCCGCTTGCTTCCCATGCTCCCTGCTGTCTCTGAAGCTTATCCTAACACTGGCTGCCAACTACAACTCTTCCATCTGGGCCATCATGATTGCAGCCATGGAACCCACAGGATACCCCACTCCTCTGGTATCCCTCGACCCAGACACATTCCAAGCGGGATTGGGAATCCCACAATTCGACAGAGCCACCATAGTTACAAGGACTAATGCCTTGGAACACTTTACATAGTTGGAAGATGCTTCCCAGGTATACATGAATACCCATTGGCTCAAGGCCCCGAAGAGGGACCCAAAGAGGATGAAGATAGAAATCCCCCACTCTGAATTCAAGGAGAGCATCCAGATCGGGATAATAGCATTAGCCCAGGTATTTGGGCAACCCTCTGCCCAGGAGTTTGCCAAATGGATCTACTATTTCCTCCTCGGCATCTCCACCAAGGGAGAATTCTTTGACTAGGCCGCAATAATTTCTAATCACGTCAACTCCCATTTTCTTCAGCTAGACAGGAAGAAGAAGTTCTATATGTCTTCTTATGTTTTCTGGGCCCTAGCACAACAGAGGCCCCATTCCAACGACCTACTTACAGATGGCGTGCTCAGGATTGGCCTGGATCAAAAAGCACCGTGGGACCATTTCCCACAAATTCAATGGGAGGCCATCTTCCCCAGTTTTTGCCAGGTAAACGATGCGTTCATTTAATACCATTTTCTTACACCCACCCGGGATGCCGGATACCGCCTGTCCACTGAGGCAATGAAGCTAGTCAGTAGTTATGGGCACTACTATATTCAGTTCCAATAGCATACATACATTAGTGTCACCGGCTTCTCCGAGAAACCCTACTTGTTGCCCAGGCATTGCGAGGACAAGATCGTGCTGTTGGAATACTACCAGCAAATGATGGAGTTGCACGCCTTCTTTTCCCTCAAGAAGGTCCCCAATGTCCCATTCTCAGTCACCTGTGGGAACTACACTTACAGTCTGGCCGCTACAAAAGAGGCAGACAATGAGCTGAAAAGTTATAACTTGTAGGAATTCTACCTGGCGCGGAAAAAATTTGATCCACATGGGAAGATTGCCACGGCAATGCCTCGGGCTTTAGAGCCCCATCTTATACATATGGAGGACTTCTGGGTAGATTTTCAGGATGATGTGGAGGTGCGAAGCCGGCACTATGTCAGGATGATGGCCAGAATGATGCAACTATTGAGACTCCAGAGGTTCCGGGAGAATTTCTCAGACACCGCTCCCACCATCGACCCCCAGTACAAGGCCAAGGGGATCGATAAAATGGCTCTGCCAGCAATGGATTGGGCTGCCCAGGAGGGGCCCATGATTGAGGACTTCACTCAGGAGGTGGTCGAGCGAAGTCATGACTATTTCAAGAGGGTGTGCCCCAGGAGTATTCGTCAGGCTCCCCGACCGGCGCAAAGGATAACATCACAGTCGGGACTCAAATTGACCCCGGGGGCCGAGACTTCTTCGCAGGGCGCAGATAGAGGAAAAGGGATAGACATGACCCCTCTGACACAAGAGGTCCCTATACAAGAACAAATCAAGCAATCAGTGGTAGCCTCCCAGCAGATGAGGGAGTAGTTAATAACGAGGCTGGCCACTCCCTCACTCATGGCCAGACCAATTTTTCCCCCTTCCTCTCCGTCGCTGGCAGCCCTAATGGTGAAGGCAATAGGGGTGGATCCCATGGAGGCAGTAGCAATAGCCGATGCGGGGCCACTGTTGGTTACCCGGAGGAAGAGGAAGCACATCAGACAGGTCAAAGTGGAGCTGGTACCGGCACCTACGACATCCCTCCCCTGAGAAGTAGAGATCCTTTCTTCCAATTCCCCGAAACTAGAGAAAGAAGCAGAGCTTGTAGAGGTCCCAGCCAATCCCCCTCTGCAAGAAGAATTTGACGATGTATTTGCAATTGACGAGTTTGGGAATTTGCAAGGGGACAATACACAAGCAGGGGCAGAAGTCCCGAGGAAAGAAAAAGAGGCTGCGGAGAAAGAGAATGTTGAACAAGAGCCTACAGAAGAGGAGCAGATGGAAGAAAAAGAGCCAGAACTGGAGATTATCTCTGGGGCTCAAGAGATGCAAGGTCCGGGAGTGGACCAATTAAAGCAAGGTGAACAAATGGCATCTGCTGGGGGAACTGGACCTTCGGGAATAACCATAATCCCAGCCGCCACGTGCCAATGGCCACTCCCAGGAGCAACCTTCAGGCAGGTTATCACAGCGGCCCAAACTCTAAATCTCGGCCTAATACCTCCCCTACTGCCGGCAGAAGAAGAGGCCCCAGCAGAAGAAGAAGAGCAGCTTGAAGAAGAAATCCCTGAGGAATCCTATCAGAGTCCAGATAAAGGAATAGGTACAGAGGACAAGGCTGAGGAGATGGAGGTTGAAAAAGGAAATACTACTGCAGAAGAAGTTGAGGCAGGGAGGACGAATGAGGTCCATGCCACCGAGGAACCGCAGCCACAAAGCACTGGGGAAGAATCAAGGGAACAAATTCAGGAAGGAAGGCCACCCCTCCCCCCTCAGTGGCTGGTAGAAAGCAGGAAAAGAAAGGCTCAGTCTGCCCCTGTGATTCCTCTCTCCTTAGTGGAAATGATGGCCCAAGCCCAGGCCCTGCCAAAGGCCAAGAAAGCCCAGATAGTTCACACTCTCCGAACTGGGCCGGGCAGAGAAATAGTTACCGTTGTGGAAACACCTCCCCTAGACGCCAATGAAGCAACTACAAACCCCACAGACTACAAGGTTGTAGAGGTATCCCTAGGCAAAAGGGGAAAGCAAGGTGAGGTAGATTTGCTGAAGCAGGCAGCAAGGGCAGTGGAGGCCCGATATGAAAAAGAGGCCCAGAGGCTCAAAGATGAAAAGGAAAAGAATGCCAACCTTATGGGGTTTCTTACTGAGCTGGCTTGACCAATCAACACCGCTCCTCTAGAGGCCTCCACCTCAGGAGAATTACCGCAGAGTGACATAGAATCCCTGCACGTAATGAAAAAGAAAGCCCAAGTAGTGGACGAGTGGGTCGCCCTGTAGATAGGAAATACCCGGTGTTTCCTGGTGTCCACTCTCCCAGATTTATACACGACCTGGAAATTTATTCATCAGGAAAAAGTGCTTATTGAGCAGTGGGAGAGTGACGCCGAAAATTACCAAGCGTGGAAGGTGGAACTTGAAGAGCTCCTCACCTTGGGAGAAGATATAATTTTTGAATCTAGAATTTTGGGTGAGGAATCATTTGATTTTGTAAGAACTCAGCACTCCAGACTTGACCTCACATTGGAGGTAACCAAGCAACTGGTGGAGTCCTTGCAAGAAAAGGTAAATACTGTGAAATGTTCTTCTAATTTATACAAGTCTTTTTTGATAAAGGCTTCTGGGGTTGATCCCCTTAGCACAGATACTTATACCCCTGAAGATTCAATTCTGGGGAGTTTCGATGAGATAATGAATTCCTGATATCAATCCCCGGAGGGGATAGATGGGGCCCAGATGGCGAAATTAACCGATATGATACTTAAGGGTCATGACGCGGCGAGGATGGTGGATGAATTCAAAGAAAATATTCTGGACCTGGGGGAACAAGTTGAAGTGGCCAGGCACAAAAGGGCCAGCCTGAAGAATGTAGATGAAGATGGCATATCCCGCCTCCTCCAGGCCTTCAATGATAATAAGCAGCCTTGAGCTTTCTCCGGAGGCCGGGGAAAGCTCATATTGAGCATTCTTTATTCTTTTTGGGATGAAAGTTCCCGGATCCCGGAGTCCCGGGATCCAAAATTTTGTATTCTTTAAAGTGACCCGTGTCCCTGTCCCCGAGGCCGACCGGTCACTCTCAGAAGCGGTTAATAAAGACTATCAGAAGGTGGTTGGCCACATCAAGGAAGCATTAGCTTGGCAGTTGGTTTCTGATAGGGTGGTCTTTTCGAGGTGCCGCTTAGAGGTACACCTGGCACATTGAAGACAGGGTGCCACATTTCCCATTTATGAGGCATGTCGCCTCAGTCCCCGGGGGACCTACTTTCTTCTTTCTCCATTCTGGCTCTCTTCTCGAGACCGATTCTTCCGCTGTATATCCTTGTCTTATTCTTCTAACATGGCAGACCTATTCCGTCTCCAGGTCTTTTGTAGGGTGGGGCAGGTAGTATTGTCCCCCAGATATTATATTTTATTGGAACGTGATGTAAATAGGGTTAGGGTTAGAAGAGAGTTGTATAAATAAGCAGATCGGCCCATTTCCAAGGGTCGGCGAAATTGATGATTTTTTTGTCCATAGTAATAGTGAAGGAATTTCTCATTTTAGGTTGCAGAGCTCAATGCTCCATTATTCCATTCTCAGTAGTTAGATGCTCCCTTGGAGCCACCATTGTATCACGCACCAATGCTTTCTGGAAGGAACATTAATAAAGAAGGAAGAATTCTTGGCAATGATGTTGTTAGCATTCCTACTTCTGAGTTAATGGTATTTCATGTTTTGATGTTCTTTATGTCTTTTACTCTGGTATGTTAAAGTAGATTAACAAACTCTTTACTCTCGCTACTGATAAAATGCTAGCTGATGGTTATGTGTTTCTTCAGTATTTAGTGTAGTTTACCAGAGTACTATTGATGTTCCAGACATTTCAACATGACTGTATTTAGATGAAACATTTCTAACCCTGCAGGATCCTTTTCGCTTTATTTGCTAAGTGTAAAATGCTTGGGCAAACCTTACTTTGATCGAATCTCTGGAGAAAATGAGTTGAAGAAACCAGCTATCCCCCTCGAAAATAGTCACGTCTCCCAATCGAGCCCCGCACCGTCGTGACCCGACACCTAGGTGCTTGAAGGCCCAGAGGATCTATTTCCCCGGGACAACCTTTGCAGGCGGAGTTGGCCGATTTCCCCGGAACCCGGTGACAACTTATGATTGTTGGCGGACCCGGTCAGCAAAACCCCGTCAACACAAAGGATTTTGAAGCTATTGTAGTAGGAAGGAGAGGTCAAATAGGAGGCAAAGTAATCATATTAGCACTTAACAAAATACTCATAATGGAATGTAAAGATTCAGAGAGAGGAGTAAATGTATGATTCATACAGAAAGCAGTGGATATAGAAGTGGCATTGTGTGATGCAACAACAACTTGATCAACAACCACATTCGTCTGTTTATTAATATTGATGTAGTTGTTAGGTTTCTAAAATTTGTTAGGATTAGGAGCATTGTCACTCTTATTAACTAGAACATGAGCCATTGGAGTGTTTCTCTCAAATTGACTCACTTGTAATTGATAATGATGAAGTGCTACACAAAGTTGTTAAAAAGAGGTAAATTCAGTAAGCAAAATCTTATCTCTAATATCCTTTTGTAAATTTTAAATAAACATGTGTTGAATATCAATATCAGGAAAAGAATAAGAAATCTAAGCATACAAATGCTTAAATCTACCCATGAAATTAGTTAATTTTTCCTTAATGTTTTGTTTATAATGTATTAAATCAGTTAAGGAAACTTGTGGGCCGCTATTATTTTGAAATTGTTGAATTAAGGTATTAGCAAGTTTAGGAAAAGTTTCAATGGAATAAGGAGGTAAAAAACAATACCATTGCAAAGCCTTACCATGAAAGGTTCTAGCAAACAGTTTAGCCAAAATCCTATGGTCATGAGCATAATCACTACAAAGGATTTGAAATATTTTAACATGAGTAAGAGGATGAACTTTACCATTATAATTCTCTAGATGAGGCATATCGGCTTGTTGAGGAACAATAGCACAGATAATGTCTAAATATAAAGGACTACCCGTGTCACATGTAGGAATGCTAAACTTGGATTGAGTTAATGATGCAAGTTTTTGTTGTAAAGATGACACAGTCTGAGCCAAACTAATAATTATGGAATAATTAGAAGACATAGGTGGCATAGGAATGTTAGGAGCACTAGGAAATGTGTCGGAAGTAGCAGGAATAGAAGATACAATTGGTGGAAAATTTTGAACCACAGTTGGAAGAGGATTAGTATAGGTAAATGGTACAGTATGATATGAAGGTTGTGAGGTAGGTAAAGATACCGGTGGAAAACTCACAAGAACAGATGAAATTGGGAGAGATGTAGTCATCAAAGGAGGAGTATAAGTATGAATTCTAGGTAAAGGAACAGAAGAAGGTTCTTGACTAGTGATAGGAGGTGTATATCCTAGATCTTGAGCCTCTTGAGCTAAAGGTTTAACATTCGACTGGACAATATGAGTGATACCACACAAGAAATTAACACCTTGATCACTATCACAAAGGACTTTCTTAAGAGCCTCTATAGCTTGAATATAATCTTGATTATGGTTTTCTTGGATAAGCCAATTTCCCATTTTATCAAGTTCAATTGAAAGTTTTTGCACTTGTTCAAGAGGAACTCTTAAAGCATCCTCCTCATCATTAGATGAGTGAGAAGAGTTATTCTCCATAGAAGGATTGGAATCATGAGTATTCAAGTTGTCATCCAAGATCCTATAGAAAGGAGAGGAAGATTCAGGATCAAAGGAACCCAAGAGTCTATGACTTCTTCTAACCGAGATACTATAAGTAGGACTAGAAGTGGTAAAGATCATACACTAATGTAATTTAAATGAACTAATTTAGAAATCAAAGAGTTGATTTTAATTTTTGAAAGGAAATGCAAGAACATAAAAGAAAACTAATCTAATATGCATGAAATATCTAGTCATAAAAGATGTATATCTAACACCAAAAAGAAAGAGTTGTCTATCGCGGGTTCACCAAAATGTAACATAAGAAATTGAATCAGGTTTTATAGAATATGTGTTACATTTGAATTATTATTTATTTTTTTTATGGGGGTAAATGAGATACTCTCCTTTTATCCTTAGATGTGCAAATGAAAGATCCAAGTTGATTAACCCCAAAAGGAAGGATCAATTCATAAGTGAATCAGTCATTTGGAAATAAGAAAGAAGAAAGATCTAAGTACCCGGTTAATTGATTTGAGTAATTTGAATGTGTATTTTAGATTTAGATAGATTAAAAAACTTAATTTAATTGAATAGGAGAAATGCACTAACCATGAAATATTGAAGATCCAAAGAATGCTATTTTCTGAAGCCTGTGTTGAGTTTCTAGAAAATCTGAGACCAGATCTGGAATAGAAATGCAGAGACAGAGAAAATATAGAAATAATTTTCCATTATAAGACAGTTCTGATTTGTACCCTCAAGTAAATGTCACCATTTTCAATAATTTCCAATTGCGCTCTAGGTCACAATCAACCTAAAAAGTCTCAGACTGAAATTCTATTTTCGGATCTTGAAAGTTTGCCAAAAAGGGTATCCGAATCTCCACCCCAATCTGCTATTCTGAACTTTTTCCTACAATAAAAATGGGTTTGTTTGTTGGGGAAGGGGTTTGCCTTAGTCAAACCCCATTTTTGGAATTAACCTCAAATATATAATTGAAATTTATGGAATAAACAAAGTAAATGAAACAATTCACCTTACTCATGTAAAAGTCCTTGTGGAGGATTCAAATCCTTGAATCCACAAGTATGGATGCACCAAATGAATGTGGAATGTATAATGGATAATTTAGGATGTCTTCAATCAATTTTTTGGTAGATCTTCAACACCAATCTTGAATGGGTTCTTGAATTGGAAGAGAATTGGAAGAATGTAGATGGAGAAATCTTCAACAAGAGGGCTCCATGGAGCTTGAATCCTTCAATGGCCACTAATGGATCTCCTTGATGAAAATGGATGCTTGAGAAGTTCTTGAGAATGGATGAATGCTTAAATTTCTACTTGGCTTGCTTCTTCACCTTTGGATCTCACTCTTCAAGTCTTGAAAGTTTTAGGATTCTTGATTATGCTTTTACTTCTTGATGCTTGGTAATGATTAGAGAAAATGAGAGAGAAAAGATTCCTTTTATATGAAATTAGGGAACAATATTCTAGAGAGGCCAACATAGGAGAATTAAATTCTAATTGGACCCATTCCCCTAGAAGAGGACCTATGTTAAATATAATTGAGGATTTGTTGTCCCGAATTCCGAAATAGCCGACCCAAAAGTGGGAATTAACTTTTTCCAAAGACCAACATCTGGAAACCCTAAGATTCTAGAATTTGGGCCCTAGACCTAAAAAAGGTTGATTGTGACCTAGGTCAAGGTCAAGGTTTACCTTGACCCAAAAAGGTTGAACTAGACCCCAAGGCCAAAGTCCCAGTTTCTCAATCTGGGTTTCCAAAAATAGGCTAGAAAGAGTGGAAATGGGGTAGAATAGGAGGATAAAGCCAGATAAAAGTTAGGAACCCATTCAAGGTGCTTGAAATGACCCCAAAACACTTACTCAGAAGGCTAAACCAGTCTACCATGGAAGTGATTCCATTTTTTTTACTATACACTACCATATCTTTATACCATTTAAACATCTTGAATGCTTCTGATTTTTCTTTCAAGAACATAACTGTCATCATTCTAGAATAATCATCTACAAAGATAATAAAATATATATCACCATAGTAAATCTTTATTCTCATGGGTCCACATAGATCATTATAGACTAATTCTAGAATAGCATGAGATGTATGGGTTTTTCTCTTGAAACTAGACTTTGTCATCTTACCTTTTTAACAATTCTTACACATGATATGCTCAGGTTTTGACATGCTTGGTAAGCCTCTTAATTTCCTTTTATTGATTATCTTAATCATGTTGTCTGAATTCACATGGTATAATCTCTTATTCCATAACCATATGTCTTTGTTTCTATCCATTAAACAAGTGGTGTTAATGTCATCAAGATAGAAAAGGTTACCTTTTGTCTGTTCACCAGTTCCAGTCAACCTTCTCGATTCATTAAAGATCTTTACCTTTTTATTCTCAAATGCTACTCAGTGACCTATTTTATTCAGCTATGAAACACTCAATAGATTATAGTTAATTCCTTTTACCCAGCATGCATTTTCACATTTGATTAGGTTATTCAACATTATAGTTCCTTTACCTTCAACTGGACAAGGTGTGTCATTACCCATTCTTACTAATCCACCATTATAGTACTCAAAAGTTTCAAATGCTTCTTTATCAGTGGTCATGTGGTGAGTGCAACCACTATCTATAATCTAGACATCATTCTTACTAACCTTAGATATGAGTGCAGTATCTACATACCTTTCTTCTTTGTCTAAATCATCCTTCATGGCTACAAGTACCATCTCAATGTCTTCATTAGATTTGGTGTCAATATCTCCATCTCTGTTCTTAATTAGGTAACAAGATTTCTTCCCTTTGTCCTTGTAGTCTTAGGTATCTCTACTGTCAGATTGTAGATTACTTTGGTAATCTCTATTATCACTTCTATCAAACTTATTTTCATATGATCTGTCATTATTTTTGTCATGTTTTCTTATGTTAGGACATCTAGCAGCAAAGTTTCCAATCTCTTTGCAATTAAAACATACAAGTGGTAATTTACCTTTGTATCTACCTTTTCCTCTCTACAATATTCTAGCCATTAGAGCTTCAATCTCATCAAGATCTTGGTCATCACTGTCACTTTCACTATCATTTATAATAGTGTATTTATGACTTGACTTACTTATTTTCAAAGAAGATTTGAATGCAGACTCAATAGATGGTAAGATACTATTATCAAAGTTATTCATCTCAAATGAAATCAGTCTACCAACCAAGCTATCTAGAGTGACATTATTGTTCTATATTTCTCTCATTTCTTGTATAGAAGATAGTCTAATAGAATATACAGTAAGGTTCTTAGGATTTTACTTACCACTGTCTCTTCTTCAAGTATGCCTCCAATTCCTCAGATAGCATTGACTACCTCTTTTATTCTACAATTGTCCCGAGTGATATTTTCTCCTTCTCTCATTCTTAGGTCATTGAATTTACCTCTTAGGATTTCTACCTTTTCTCTTAGTACATTAGCATATCCTCCATGTACCAGCTTCAATTTATCCCACATTTGATTTACAGAGGTGCAGGTTTTGATATCTTCAAACTCAGCATTGGAGAGTGAGGAAGCAAGCTGTATCATCATGAAATTATGCTCATTCTTTTCTCTTAATTTCTCAAGTGTGTGAGGTCCTACAGGTAACACAAATTTAGTATCTAAGTATTGAACAACATAATTTCCAATACCTGATAGGTGGAGTCTAATCTTGCTTTTCCATGATGCAAAGTTGTCCTTGTTCAACTTGGGCACATCTTGTTTTCTCATCTTGTGATATTTTTCTTGAGCTGTTAAACTCCCTTTATAAGCACACAAGCTCTGATACCAATTGTTAGAATAACTGAGAGGGGGGGGGGGGGGGGAATNGGGGGGGGGGGGGGGGGGGGGTGAATTAGTGGCCTCAAAAATATTCCAATAAATTAACCCAAAAACTTAGGACCACAATATTAAGCCTCTAGTTATCTTCAATCCTACAAGATGAATGCCTTGAATTAATCTCAACAAATAACTACTGCTTGAAGTTCACTGTTAAACCTTATTCTTACTGTTTACCAATTAGCAGTCTTTCATTTACCAAAATGCAGTAAATTTCTTAGTGTATACCGATCAATCCAGATTAGTTATGTGTAATGAAAAACACTAAAGTAATGACTCATAAACACATTGGCACATGGATTTTTAACGTGGAAACCTTGTTAAGGGAAAAACCACTTGGGACTGGTAACCCAAAATTTTCACTTTTTTGAAGTGAGCCCAGTGAAGAGCCAACCCTGTTAAAGGTTACAAACACAGTGTTAGGTGTGACCTTGTTAGAGGATTTAAATAGAATAGTTTGTCACTTGATATCTGGCATCTCTATGCTACCTTTTATGACCAAACCCAGTGTAGTTTGTCAAATAGTATTTGGCATCTCATGTTATCTTCATGACCAAAATTTTTGATACTCCTTAGGATGTATCTCAATATAGAAAGGATTGTTAAGTCCTACTCGGTTAAGAGACTTTATGATCCAATGGTTAAATTGAAATAGTAAATGATTTGTTCACATATACAAATATACTTTGTAGATTTTCAGATCTTATTGTAAGCTCATATTACCTTTCTGATCAATGTATCTTTTCAATACCTTTTCTCCACTTCTTTTTGTTTGGTGATGTTGTGCTTCTTTGTTGCTCGGTGTCCGCAAAATTAGCTTTGTTCTTTAGCTTGATTGATCAGGACTGTATGAATTTATTCTTCACCAGTTTCTCTCCAGCATCCCTCTTCTCTATTCACCCCCTTTATTAGTAATTAATTAGCTTGTCTCTTTATAGACATGATTTCACCATTTTTGAGTTCTTGACTTTCTTGTTCTTGGCATGATCCACAATTCTAGCCAATCTAGCTTTAAAGCTTTACTTCAGTTTTATCCCGTAGATTTATCTTTGACAACTGGAATAAAATAACTTTAAATCTTTTACTTATCTCTGGTTTTAACTTGGCGATAAAAATAATATTAACAACCAGTTAACTCCTTCTTTAGCTCTTTCCAACTAAGTCTTTTGTCATTTTTGAACTTCAGTTCTTTTTGGTGTTTTAACTATCTGTTAGCTCCGGTCAACACTTCATTTTTCCTCGGACATCTCCATCAGGCTTGTCTGTCTGTCAGGCATCACTATAAAGTTCTAATCATCGGTAATGCTTGTCGGATTTCTTGCTTGGGAAACACTATGACTTTCCTCTCAGGTTTCTCTGTCCGTCAGTGTTTGTAGTCACTTATTGAATACTGATACTTTATGCATTACTGAAAGAATAAAATTTATCTCTCTAGTTCTCTGAAGTCTTTGTATATAACCAATTAGATTATATCAAGTTGACATCAATGAAGATACAATACATTAACTGATTTAAAGTCTTGCATTAACTTTCTGCAGCTTGGTGATCATCAACTTAACATCTTCAAACATTTGATCAGTTATAGGTCATAAAGAACTCCAAAGAGTTTTAGTTATGTAACTAATCCACATAGTCAACTCCTAAAATAAGTTTCATATCTTAGAATAGAGCTTCATTAATGCGATGAAGAAAAAAATTCATTAATGCCACAAAGGATTCCAATTCTAAAACAAGACTCCATTAAATGCCATGAGATAAAAAAGAGTTAACCATGAAAGATAATCATTTATTTCCATAGGTTTGAATAAAAAAGTCATGCATTCATTGTGGTATATCAACTTTAATCATGTCTATAATTAACCTAACATATCATCAAAATAAGATACATACAAGTATATAGATCATCACCATGTTAATTAATTATCAAAACATGATAAGTTTTTATAGTTTAAACCATGCACCAAAAATGTATTATTTTGATCTCATCATCCTCCTCGAGAGATTGGGCAAGATATCTAAAGAAAAAAAACTCAACAGATCATGGTAAAGAGATTTGGTGGTGATGTTGCATGATTGATAAAAATACATAAAATACTAGGATACTGCATTGAAAAAATGACAAGAAGCCATAGATTTGATGGAAATGCATGATTGGAAAGTGTAACTAATTATTTGATTGAAATAATTAGGATAGCTAGATTTATTGAGCCGATTAAGCTAATTGGCTAGTTGATAGCCAATTGGATTGATAGAGCTATTTGATGGTAAATTTGATTGAGATAAATGTGAGCATAGGATAATTTGATGTAGGATTGATTGATTACAGGTAGATAAGTTAACATTGATGGTTACAGAGAGATGTCATCCCATGTTAAGTAGTGAGTTGATTGGTTTGATATTGATACGAGTGACATGTATCAGTGTGAATATTGTAAGAGAGAGAGAGAGAGAGAGAGAGAGAGAGAGAGAGAGAGAGAGAGAGAGAGAGAGAGAGAGAGAGAGATTTTNGAGAGAGAGAGAGAGAGAGAGAGAGAGAGAGAGAGAGAGAGAGAGAGTTATTTTAATTTTTAGGTGCTATGTTGAGTTTCTTATGGAAAATGGATGAACTCATCTAGATATTAAGTAATTCCAAATGAATCAACATACCAATTGAGTGGAGGAAGACACATTAGAATGTTAAGGATTTCCATTGTTTACATGTGAACCATATGTCCTCAATGATATTAGACAGTCATGTCCTAAGACAAGTTAACATGTTATTAGAGAATAAACCAAAGGTAACAAACAAGTGAACATATCCCATAATTGCCTCTCTATTAAAAGACATGTCACCAAAGATTAAAAAATCAAATCAAGGACATCAAACAAACGACCATCACACTTTATGCAGAAATGATTCTTTTCAGGATTGATGTGAATAGCCTGATAGGTTGATAAAGTTTGAGATTTATGGTCTCAAGAAGGAGTCATCCTATATAAAACAAATTATGGATCATGATAGTGTGTG
Source organism: Thuja plicata (assembly GCA_018584345.1). Classification (NCBI taxonomy): domain Eukaryota; kingdom Viridiplantae; phylum Streptophyta; class Pinopsida; order Cupressales; family Cupressaceae; genus Thuja; species Thuja plicata. The sequence goes on along the minus strand of MU225806.1, from coordinate 1,617,674 downwards.
CTAAAAACATGAGATAGTTTAGTAAAGTTTGAAGGCTGCATGAATGAAAGCTAGTTAGGTAAGTTGTTGGCTGATTCTTGATTATGCTACAATTGGGTTTATTAAAAAGGTTTGTGCCTCCAAGGAAGTTTATTAGATTTTTTGTTGGATTTTTAAAAAATTTATAACTTTTCTAAAAAATTTCAAGACTTTTTATGATTTAAAAAAAAAAATTTATTAACCACTAATTCCCAAGTAGGATTGTATTTGTTTTCCCCTAATGTCTAGCAAGGTGTAAGGAATAATGCAAGGGTGAATGAAATGATTAGCTAAAAATGGATAAGTCAAGGATGGAGGAATCTTATGTGATGTTCAAGGACTATCACATGATGTATTAACATGTTCATCCAAGTTAAAGAGACAAATATGTTAATGTAAGGTAATAACATGGTGCAATGAATGACATGTGGTCCGAAGGAATGCACATGTTAATAGGATTTTGAAAACATATTTTGAATTTTTATGTCCTTAGTTTGGATCAAGATCTAGGCATAGATTTGGATAGAATGAGGATAGGATATTTCTTGGATAATAAATATCAGAGGTAATAAGGGAAGATGGAAGCAAAATATGGATAGGAAAATGGATAATATTTGAAGGCTGTGGGGTGTTGATAAGTTAAAGAAAATAGGATGCATGATATATATGGATTTCCTTAACCTTATCAAGATTAAAGGTGGAAAATTAATTATGGAAGTAGATAGGTTAAATGAAGGATAATGGAGGATGTGGGATAATAGCATGGATGAAACTATCCCCCAAGTGTAAAGTGCAAGAGGATGGTGGATTACATATGATACCTGTTTGCCAGGTTTTAATCACGATACTTGCCCAAGGTGCAAAAACAAGTGGTTTTCACCATAGGAAAAAATATTTATCTTTACTTTTTCATCATTTTTTTGGTATGTGTGATACAAGATGCCCGTTTGCCAGGTTTTCATCAAGGTGACTATTTTTTTTCTTTTTTAATTTTTTTTGACTTTATAGAAGAGAATGGATACATTCTAGGAGATAGAGAAAATTAATCAAGCTTCTTAGTCTTTGGATATTACCCTTAAAATATTGTATAATGAACTATGGTTATTGAAGGTATTCTCAAAGATTTTGATAGGTTGATGATAAAGGGAGATAGAATGATAAGGTAGATGACAGTAAGGTTTTATGTTAGTTATTGGATAAGAGAGATGAAATGATAGAACATAGGTGTTGGATAATGGATAGGATATTGTAATTTTGGTGAAGTGGATGTAAGCTTTAGAAAGATCAACAATGGCACACACCTTTAAGGACCGTGGAGTGATGGAGGAAAATGGGATTTTTAAGTTTTAGATTTTGATAGAGAAAAATATGTGGGTTTTTGTACATAAGGACCCAAAATGGAGGAAAGATATGGATGATGTTTAGGTGGAGGATTTAAGGAATCCTTTGGATTATAAAAGAATGAATGCCAATTTTGAATTTTATTTTGTGTGTATTCTATGAGACTTTGGAATCCACATAGTTCTTGATTTTTCCTTTCTTTATAGTTATTTAGAACACATTGTTTCAACAAGGGATTTTGGAACCCACACTATTTTTAATTTTTCATTCTACTTTTGGATCAATTTTTTCTTTGGTTTTATATGTTGATTAGATGAGACACGTCAATCCTTGAATGCATGTGAATTTTTGGACTTCTAAATTTTATTCTGGACATCTTATTTTCTTCCAAGAGCATTGAGATTCATGAATGAATAGGAATGATAATGAGGCATTTTGGAAGAGTTCATGAAGATATATGTTTGTGTGGTTCTCAAGGATGTGTTAATTTTTTTAAATCTTGATTTATGCTGGGATAAGTGGATTATGAGCTAGGATTGATAAGAAAGGTTGATGGAGGGATATAATGACCTAAGATATATGGAAGGGTTGAAAGAAAAGTCTTTATTTTAAGGAAAATAATTTCTCCTCAGAAGATGAAAAATGAAATGTTTCAAGTGATGAACCCCTTTTCATGGCTAAAACATTTGATGATAAAAATGATGAAATTAAGAATTATGAAGTATCTATAAAGAAAATAATGAATAGTCAACAATTACATGGATTTATTTTCATGAAAAAGAGGATCCAAATACTTGGGTGATTGACAATGAATGTTCTCATCACATGAATGGTGAAAAAAGGAAAGTTTACGAAACTTGAGAAGTGGAATGGATGATCTATCAAATTTTGTGAAGGAGCTACTCCAATTTGCGGAAAGGGGATATAACAATAAATATAAGGAACTACACAAAAGAGATTATTTATGTCATAGGATTGAGACACAATCTACTTTCTATTATCTGAATGTGAAACAAAGGATACAAAATCAATTTTCATGACAAGGGTTATGAAATTAGAAGAGGAAGTTTAGGAAAAATTATAACATAAGGAACCAAGAATGATGGGAATTTTGTAAAACTTAACGAGGCAAGGGAATAAAAATGTATGTCAACATAATCTAGATATTATTTCATGGCATTGAATGCAACAACTAAGGTAGATCCTACATTTAAACATATGGGATGTAAGGTAATCTATCCAAAATGAAACATAGAAGAAATTAAAGTAGATGGTGGTTGAGACATCAATCCTAATGAATATTAAGTGGATCTTGAATGAGAACTTCAAATTTCCCTTGAGGACACGGATGCGGAAAGATAAAAATGAAAAGAATATAAAAAAAAAAAGATTCGATGAGGAAGACAAAATAATTATCACATTGAAGGAGACAATAAAAGAAAGAAAAGGATGTGAAGTGAAATTGAAAGAAGAAAGAGGATGAAATAGTTAACCTAAAAGTACAAACTAAAGAAGGTAAGGGGGTTGTTGATTCCTTGAATTTCAAGCTTCAAGACAAATGTTTTGAATGTACCAATCTTGAAGAAGAAATTGCTTCTCTAAGGAAAGAATTAGATGAAGCCAAAAATCATGTGGACAAGCTCAAAGGGAGATTTGAATTTCTTAAGGGGTTATCTAGATCTCAAAAATATGACAAGAGAGGGCTAATTTATAAAGAAGAAAGATTCGAGGAAATTAAATATGAAGGGGAAAGAAAGGTTATTGATGAATCCATGAGGATAGAAGGAAGGAAGTGCAACTCCAAGGAAGATGAAACTAAAAGAATTTCAGAATATTTGCTCCTAAACATTCTTCTTCAACCAAGTATTCTCAACATTTTAATGGTAATTATTATTCTTGCAATAAATTTGGGCATAGGGTGGTTGAATGCATAAGATATAATGCTATGAATTCTCAACCATTCCATGGTCAGTGCTATGTTTGCATTAAAATTGGTTACAAGGGTAACAAAATAATTTCAGAAGTAATAATTATACTATCGCTTCCCATTTTTTTTATGGATATTGCTATACATGCAAAATGTTTGTTAATAGGGCTGATAATTAAATATAATATAAGAATAAATATTAATACTCCACTACATAATGTTATTTTCTACAGCTGAAATAAGATAGGATACATTCCTAGGTTCTACAAAATGAAATTTGCAAGTTCCTCTATTCCATAGAAGAAGATTGATCTATATATTTAAAAGAATAAAATCAAGGAAATTTGGGCAAAGGGATAAAATAAATACAATGAGGTAGAAAAAGGATATGAGCTTCCACCCAATGCAAAATAATCATCCAAAAATTAAAGGAAAAACATGAATTTAGGGGGATTTATTCATTGAATATATCTCCCCCCCACAAAAGAGTTGAGGATTAGTTTTGGGAAGAAAATAGCTTAGGATATGCTTATAAATAAAGTGAGAGAAGCAATGGATATCAAAATAGATTTATTGAACAAAGAATAAGTTTCAAAGAAAAACCAGATGTGCTTAAACTCTCAAAGAATCTACCAATGCATTCAAGAACTAAGTACATTTACACCAGACATCAATTTTTGAGAGAGAAGGTTAAAAAATAATAAGTCAAGTTGGAATGTGTTCCGTTCAAAGAAAAGATTATAGGTATATTCACAAAGGCTTATTCTAAGGACATGTTTGAGTATCTTTATGTTGAAGACAATTATTCAATTGTGTATTGTCATTGATGTTACACATGTATTTACACTTATGTAGTGATGTTACACAAATGTCTACATTCCGACCGAGAACAGTTGGTGAATAGAATGATTTATTTTAGTGTTGACCGAGTTCACTAGGGTATTGAAGAATTTTAGTGTTGACCGAGTTCAGTCGGGCATTTCAGTCATGGTCGGGCATTCAGTGGTATCCGACTAACAGTGATTTATATTCTATAATTAATTGGTTATATGAGGCTTACTGAATTATGTTTTATTATTTAGAAGTATATTCAAGCCAGATTGACAGGGCTTACCATATATATGAAAGTTCAAGTTTGGATTGAATGTGACGGATAAGAAAAAAAGAGTGTAAAAGAAGAAGTGTGGAATTCTGTGATATGAAGAGTGAAGGTGAAATCAGATAGGATTTTGATCAAGTACAGATCACTCAGAGCTACAATAGAACATCTAATCAGAAAGGATCTAGTCATAATCAAAACAAAGATGTGAATCAACAAAGACAATTGCTTACACATACAGGTCAATTCATTGTTACTCTCTAACAATTGTAGCAGTGATCTCAAATCTCTTAACATAGTAGACTTAATAGACTTTTTGTAAATCCTCTCACAAGGTAGCATTTCTATGTTGAAGTTTTGAAGACCTCTAAAAAGGCCACTCCCCATGGGGTGATTAAATCCTTTAACAAGGTCACACCTAACTATGTGTTATTGTAACCTTTAACAGGGTTGGCTCCTAACATGGCTCACTTTAGAAGAGTGAAAAATAGTAACTAGTTACATTGGTGGTTTTTCCCATATTGGGCTTCCACGTTAAATCTTGGTGTCACCTGTGTATATGTTATTTTTTTTATGCTTTATGTTTTTGCACTTAATCTTTGAAGTCTAATTACATTGGATATTATAAATATTGCTTTGACACCCAAGTTACAAAAGAATATCTTAATTAACCGAGTAACAGTGTTAAAGTATTTAAGACATGTAATGGACAAAGGATTTGTTTTAGAGTAACTAATTCACCCCTCCCCTCTCAGTTAATTATCTCATTTCCAACAATTGGTAAGCTCCAAGTGCTTTCAGAGAAGGTTTCAAGGCCTAAGCTAAAGATCAGAGGTGTCTTAGAGAAGGGAGATCCCAAAGCTAAACAACGACAACTTCCTAGAATGGAAAGAGCTGATGAAGCTACATCTATCTACTATTGGAGATGCTGGTTTGCAATTTTTGGAAATAAAATATTTGGAACCAACAGGGACTATGACTGTGGAACAGATGATGGAATGAAAGCTTCATAATGCAATGATGATTGATATAGCTTCTTCACTTAGCTACTCAGACTTTGATGAAGTCAAGGACTGCCCTACAACCTATGATATGTGGAAGAGATTATAGGACATTCATGGAGGAGATGCAAATGTAAAGAGAGCCAAAGAAGAAAGTCTAAAATGACAATTTTAAAAGATGAAAATGAAAGAAGGAGAAGACATTACAAGATACAGTGAAAGAATTAAGAAGATTGTGAGTGCCATCAGAGATGTAGGTGGAATAATTGAAGATACAATAGTGGTCAGCAAGGTACTAATAAATTTACTTCCTATCTATGCTATTAGATTTTCAGCTATTCAAGAGATGAGGTGCAATAAAGATATAACTCTGGATACATTAGTGGGAAGGCTTACAACTTTTGAGTTGGACAACTTTGACAATTACTCTCCTAGCTCTAGCAATCTTGAGTCTACATTCAAAGCTAAATTGAACCTGTGTAAGAAGGATAGATACTCAAAAGGGAAGTAGATTGAAAGTGACAGTGATGATGAATCTAATGATAAAGATCTTGAGATCATTGAAGCATTACTTGCAAGAAGAGCCACAAAAGGAAAATGTAGAGGAAAGATACCATTGATTTATTTTTCATGCAATGAGGTTGGTCACATTGCTGCAAAGTATCCGAACAAAGAACAAAAAGATGAGAAAAAGTTCAAAAAATTCAAAGGAAAGAAACATTTCAAGAACTACAAAAGCTACAAGGATAAAGGTAAGAAGTCTTGTTATATTTCTAAAGATTTTGACAATGATGAAGAAGAAGAAATGGTTTATATTGCTATTAAGGATGAGTCAGATGAAGAAGATGAAAAGACAACACTTTTCTCACACATAAATAAAAATGACACATGGATAATTGATAGTGGTTATTCTCATCACATGACTGGTGATAAGACAAATTTTGAACATCTTGAACACTATGATGGTGGGAGTGTCAGTTTTGGGAATGATGAACCTTGCCCTGAAGAGGAAAAAGTTGCATTATTCTGACAAAAGGAATCAAATGTGATAATGCTTATTAGGTTGAAGGATTGAGGAGAAATATACTCAGTGTAGCACAACTGAATAACATTGGCTTCAAGATAGAATTCATGAATGGCAAGGCCAAGCTCCTGGACGGTAAAGGGAACCTAGTTGGAACTTGCAGACAAACAAAAGGTAATCTATTCTATCTTGATCTCACTGAAGGTTCATGTTTTATTACACAAGTAGAAGAAAGATGGTTATGGCATAAAAGGCCGTGTCATGTAAACTTTGATAATGTGGTAAGCATAAGAAAGAACAAGAGAGTCAGAGGTATTCCTATTTTGAAGAAACCCGAGTTAGCAATATGCAAACAATGTCAAATTGGAAAGATGATCAAGACAAGTTTCAAAAGAAATAATTACAATACTGATGGTCTTGGAATTGGTACATACTGACCTATGTGGACCAACTGGAAGAAAAATCTATACTAGAGAGAAGTATTTTATTCTATTTGCTGATGATCATTCCAGAATGATGACTATCATGTTTCTCAGAGAGAAATCAGAAGCTTTTCAAAAATTCAAATGGTATCTTGCAAGAGTTGAAAAGGAAATAGGAAAGAAACTAAAATTCCTAAGATCTGACAGAGGAGGAGAATTCATTTCTAATGAGTTCAATGAATTCTGTAATGAGAGAGGAATCAAAAGCCAGGTATCTGCCCCTAGTACACCACAACAAAATGGAATAGCAGAGAGAAGAAATAGATCCATTATGGATTGTGCTAGAACCCTAATGATTGAAAACAATGTTGCTTCCAAATACTGGAAGGAGGCCATCATCACTATAGTGTTCACCTTGAATCAAGTTCAACTGAAGAAAGGTAGTAACCAGACACCTTTTGAATTATGGTATGGCTATAAACCTAATGTTCATTATTTCAAAGTATTTTGAAGTAAATGCTACATCTTGAAGGAAGAAAGAAATGGAAAAATAGATGTAAAAAGTGATGAAGGAATATTCCTACGTTACTCATGTAAACGAAAAGCATACAAATGTCTGAATCTTACTACTCATAAAGTCATAGAAAGTGTAAATGTCAATATTGATGAGTTTGCAAAACAATGTGAAGAAAAGAGAAGTAAAGAGCCTGAAGACTACATGAACTTTGTGTATCATGAACCTGATACTATACCTATGAATTGATTAATGGTGACTGGATAGAAAAACTGTTGACCACTAAATATACTAGCACAAACTGTGCAACCCGAGTTGTAATTTGTGAAACCTAAGATGCTAGTAGAAGAGACTGAGTCACAGATAGAGGGAACTGAGTCTTAGATAGAGGAAACCAAGTCATAGACAGTGGAACCTGAGCATCAGACAGAGGAACATGAAATAATGTTTGAGAATGATAGACCTAGTGGATCAAGTCCATAATCTAGAATGAAGGATCCAATACTTTCAAAATATGTTAAAAGGCATCATGCACCTGAGAAAATAATTTGAGATCTGATACAAGGTGTAATGAAAAGGAAAAAACTCAAAGGTACATGCTTACTAAGTGAATTTGAACCTAGAACTGTTAAAGATGGATTGAATGATGAAAGTTGGATAGAGGCAATGAATGAAGAAATTGAGAAAATTGAGAAGAAAAAAAACTTGGACTCTTGTGCCTAAGCCAAAGGACAAGAATGTGATTGGAACCAAGTGGATTTTTAGAAATAAGATGAATGAAAATGGTAAAGTTTATAGAAACAAGGCTAGACTAGTTTATAAAGGATATGCTCAAGAAGAGGGTAATAACTATGGAGAAATTTTTTCTCTTGTTGCAAGACTTGAAGGAGTAAGAAATCTTCTGGCATATACTACACATAAATGATACAAAGTATATCAAATGGATGTGAAATCTGCATTTGTGAATGGAATCCTAGAAGAAGTCTACATTGAACAACCTGAAGGATTTGTTGATCCTAGCAGAAGGAATATGGTTTGCAAGCTTCACAAAGAATTGTATGGATTGAAGCAAGCACCTAGAGCCTAGTATGAAAGACTACATAGCTATCTAGTAAGTATTGGATTTCAGAGAACCAATGATAACTATAGCCTGTACATCAAAGAAGGACCACAAAACAAAATACTATTAGCAAATATATTTTTTGATGACATATTATTCACTGGTTATGATGACCTATGCAAAACATTCTCTGTAGCTATGAGTAAAGAATTTGAGATGTCTATGTTTGGTGAGATCAAATTATTTGTTGGATTACAAGTACATCAAATGAAGGATGGTATCTACATTACTCAATCAAAATATATCAAGGAGATACTTAAGAAATTTGGTATGGAAGATTCCAAACCTATTGGAACACCTATGTGCACTCAACATAAATTGTCTAAGGATGATGATTCAAAAGAGGTAGATCAGACCAACTACAGATCCATGATTGGAAAATTGCAATATGTTGTTCACACGAGACCTGATATTGCATTGGCAGTTGGTATTGTTGCAATATTTTCAGCTAATCCCAGAGATAATCACCTAACGAAAATCAAAATAATTCTGAGATATCTGAAGGGTACTGAAGACTATGGTTTATGGTATAAGAAAGGTGAAAATTTTGATTTAAAGGCATTCACTGATGCTGATTGGGCTGGAAGTGTCGATGAAAGGAAAAGCACTAGTGGTGGAGATTTATTTCTTGGAAAGAGGTTAGTGTCTTGGACTAGCAAGAAACAAAATTGTATCTCTCAGTCTATAACAGAGGCAAAATATGTTGCTGTAGTAGTGAACTGTTCAAACATATGGATCAAACATTTGTTGTTAGGAATGAAGGAAGAAGTAAATGAATTAGTTATTATCTACTGTGAAAACACCGGTACCATTAACATTTCAAAGAATCCTATTATGCACACCAAAATCAAGCATATAGAAATGAAGTATCATTTTTTGAGGGAATTGGTACAGAATAAAGAAGTAAGGTTGGAATATGTGAATACTTAAGAACAAGTTGTAGACATATTCACCAAACCTTTACCTAAGGATGCATTCTTGTATCTTAGAGGAAAGCTAGGGGTGCTTCCCCTAACTGAAGCTCACTAAAATATAGTCAGTGATGCATCAACCCGAGCACCAGTGAAGTTCTATCAGTTGATGCAGGTACATCATAGCACATTGCAAATGAATTAGTACACCTAGGTACATTACAATTGCAAAGTGAAATAATATTGACTATTGGTATTTGTGGAGATGGTGTCTTTGGCATCTATTTTCAAAGAGAGAGAGTTTTCTATAATACATAAGAATAAGATAAAAGAGGGAGAGTTTTCTATAATACATAAGATAATACAGTAAGAGGGAGATTTTGATGTCAGAGGGAGTTTTTGGATAAGAATCAGAATGAAGCTAAAGACATTAATGAAAATTTTATGTTGCTCTACAATTCTTTGTATTATGACATGTTGTGTTGCCATCAATGCCAAAGAGGGAGATTGTTGAAGACAATTATTCAATTGTGTATTGTCATTGATGTTACACATGTATTTACACTTATGTAATGATTTTACACATGTATTTACACTTATGTAGCGATGTTACACAAATGTCTACATTCAGACTAAGCACAGTTGGTGAATAGAATGAGTTATTTTAGTGTTGACCAAGTTTAGTGGGGTATTGAAGAAGTTCAGTGTTGACCGAGTCACTCGGGCATTTCAGTAATGGTTGGGCATTTAGTGGCAGCCGACTAAGAGTGATTTATATTCTATAATTAATTGGTTATATGAGGCCGACTGAATTGTGTTTTATTATTTAGAAGTATATTCAAGCTGACTTGATAAAGCTTACCATATATATGAAAGGTCAAGTTTGGATTGAATGTGAAGGATAAGAAAAAAGGAGTGTAAAAGTAGAAGTGTGGAATTTTGTGATATGAAGAGTGAAGGAGAAATCAGATAGGATTCTAATTGAGTGCAAGTCACTCAGAGCTACAATAGAACATTTGATCAGCAAGGATCCAGTCATAATTAGAATAGAGATCTGAATCAGAAAAGACAATTTCTTACACATACATGTCAATTCATTGTTACTCTCTAACAATTTTAAGAGTGATCTCAAATCTCTCAACAGAGTAGACTTAATAGTCTTTTTGTAAATCCTCTCACAAGGTAGAATTTATATGTTGAAGTGTTGAAGACCTCTAACAAGGCCACTCCTCATAGGGTGATTAAATCCTTTAACAAGGTCACACCTAACTGTGTGTTATTGTAAACTTTAACAGGGTTGGCTCCTAACAGGGCTCACTTCAGAAGAGTGAAAAATAATAACTAGTTACATTGGTGGTTTTTCCCATATTGGGTTTGCACATTAAATCCTGGTGTCACCTATGTATATGTTATTTGTTTTATGCTTTATGTTTCTGCACTTAATCTCTAAAGTATAATTGCATTGGATATTATAAAGATTGCTTTGAATATATTAATTAACCAAGTAATAGTGTTAAAGTATTTAAGACATCTAAGAGACAAAGGATTTGTTTTGGAGTAACTAATTCACCTCTCCCCTCTCAGTTACTTATCTCATTTCCAACACTTTATATGTAGTTAAAAGTTATCGAGCCTCCTTCTAAGTAGATGCATAAGATGGTGCATCTATCTAGGGGGAGAAGTTTAAGCCATATTCTTTGTCTCCTAAACTGATGTGGTTAGCTCCATAGGGGAGTAGCTGGTCTAACTCATTATTTTTTAATAGAAGAATCATATGTAGCTGGGATTTTGTGCTTAATAGAAGATTTAATGGTCTTAGCCCTTTCTACTTGACTTCAAAGGGGGAGAGTTTGTATAGATTCAACTTGTGGGAGAGGTATCAGTGAAAGGGGGAGAGAGTGTGAATGAGAAATAGATGAATATGTGTATTTCCACCAATGAAAAAAATGAATATTGTTGGAAGTTGGTGTTGTCATTGATGTTCACCCTCTTCTTTTCAAGGTTTAGTGCTTGTTAATGATAATAATATGTGCTAATATTAATATGACCTAGTGGAAGTTGGTATTGTCAATAGTGTTTTCATTGATGCCAACCCTCTACCTATTTGATGTTTAAAGCTTACTAATAATGTGTTGATAATACCCTAGTGGTAATTTGATGTCGACAATCTTCTTGTTATAGTTTTGATACTATGAGATGTTATGTGTGATTGGAAATTGTGTTGTCATCACTTTAATGATACGATTGTGGTGTGTTGTAGGATGTTTACTAAATATGTTGATACTCCAAGATTAGTGTGTTGAAAAATATATATGTTGTTGTTAATGTTATATGGTTGATTGTACCTACTGGTTGAGTATTCTCCTCTATGGATATCATCTCAATGGGTGTTGATATCCACTTCATTACATTTGTGTTGTTGCATTAAGATGTTGATGTTTTTCTATTGACCATAAGTATTGAAATAAGGAATGATGTATGCATTTTTGATCTTATACAATAAGGTTGAATATGAACCATATTATTTGTAGACAATTATGTGTGTTGAAAATAAGTATTTGAGATTAGAGATGATAATATGCACGCTATATGACATCATAATGATGACATATTAAGATAAGGATTGTAAGCATGAAATTGGGATAAGAGTAATTAAGATGACGATTAGAAGAATTGAGATAAGGATAAGAGTAAATGAAGGATGAGAATTAGATGTATTACTCTGACATGGATGAAATAATGTTTCTAATGAATAATTGAGATGTTTTTTTAATCTTTGAAGATTATTGAAGCGTGTGTTTGCAAACAAGTGCTCTGACAGTTTCCTGGAAGAATAATCCAAATTCCTTTGCATTTATTGGCATGAATTTATGGTTTGAAACATATATTGTATATTTTATGTATATTTCTCTCCTATATTTTTAGGTCCTTGGTGTTGCCACTAATGTTTTAGAAAAATGCAGCATGTTGGCAATTTTGGAGTCTGTCAAGACTAGTATGGAAATTCTTTACATTTCTTTGATTTGATGTTTGAAGTGCTGCATCTTCAATGAAATGTTCATAGAATATATGAAATAACTCTAATCAATTTTCACAAAATTATGTGTACTGCAAGTGTTTTTTTGGTGATAGGTTTCATGACTTAGTTTTCTTAGCTTTCTAGTTATGAAGAACTCTTTGTTAGCATGGTTATGGCATCCTAAATCATTTATAAAATATGATACATATTCTTTGGAATAATTTTGGATATTCAAGGAACATATATATGTGATTCAAATAACATTAATTGCACTCTTTGGTGCTACATTGTATCTAGAGTAGTTTTATAGTATTATTTGTGGAGTTAGCTAGTTGACATAGTTTGATATTCTTATGCCATATTTTTATTGCAATAAATGATCTATTTTTTATTATGGTAAAGGAAGATTTTGAAGGGAATCTAGAACACTTTACAAAAGATTCAAAGATAGGAAGATAAATCGTAATCCAAAAGGAGACAACTGGAGGAACAAGATATGAACATTACAGGGACTTCTCCAGCAAATCATTCCAAACAAATACAGCTAGAAAAAAATACACAAGACAAAAAAATGGAACAAAAACAAAGACAACAAACCAAGAAATTAACCCAGCTACTTCATGTACTCAGTATTATCATCCTTTAGCTACATAAAATTATAGATAGAATCCATGAGAGTATCAATACTTTTGGATTGATCATCCTTTTTCTTCTTGGTGTTAGCACAGGTTCTAGAACTAGGTGTAATAGGAGTAGGAACCACGTCTACTTTATCGTCAATATTCACAATGGAATTGTTCTTGTTTTCCTCCAGCAACACCAATAGAGCCCTCAATTTGTCAGTAGTGACTTTCATCCCCTCAAAGCTCTGCTCCATAAGCCAGTTGAGAGTTTCCTCAAGTCTTTGAAGGTGAGTGGAGTTAGTTCGCATTCAAAAATTAACCACAACATTAATCTTATTCTCTAGTTTCTCCAAGAGGGACTTCTCATCCACCAAAGCCTTTTCAATGTTGATGTCATCTCTTGGAGTATTTAATTTAGAAATAAGGATATTAAGATTATCCATCCTTTCCTCCAACTCACCATACCTAAATATTAGTTTCTTTAATTTCCTTATAAACCCAGGTAGTCATCTAAATATCTAGGTCAGAGCGAGCCCTAGTAGACTAGAGAAACCCAGTAACCTCAATATGAAAATCCAAGTCCTTCTGACCTTGCACCTCATCATTCTCACCATCCACTTTATCATATTTTACCTTAACATTAGTGTCCACATTCACAGAGATCACTGAGGAAGAGAGATTTCCCATTTGGGTAGAATCATCATAATCAATGAGAACATGGGTATTCTTGGTCTCCTTCTCCACTTCTACCCTAGTCTAAGAAAGACCAAGAACCAAAGTGACCTTATTTGAAAACTCCTCACCAATGATATTTTAGGAAAAACTTAAACATGAGACTCAACAATAGGATCACCCTCACTGCCCAAGACCTCACCTTCCACATTAGGATTAGGTAAAGTCTCCACTTTCATATTAAATTCATCAACATCCACCTTCTCATCACCAACACCCACCTCCAAAACAACAATCTCTTTAGGGCCTTTAGAATCCATGTTGCCAGATTTCTCACTTAGGGAATCATCACTATCAACCTCTAAAGAGTCCTCTAGAGCGTTATCATAAGAGCCCTAAGTAGTCTTTCTCTTCTCGAAAACATCCCTCAAGGCACTCACTTCAGACTTCCCCTTAGTCTCCTCATTATTATCCATACCTTTTTCCTCAGTAAGTATCTGGGAAGCCTTCCTTTTGTCAATTTTTGGATTATTAGCCACCTTTGGTTTCCTCTTATTAGGGCTTCCCATCTAAATGGTGTAAGAGTTCCAAGGTTTTCTTTGCACTTTATCAACTATGGACTCCACTTGTCCAAGTATAATTGAGATCCTAATCCACTCCTAGAACCCCCTAAAGTCTTAGGTCTTCAAGCCTAATACTATCCCAACTCCACAGTAAGTGTTAGTTGCTTTGTGCTTAACCTTGAAAGATTTCCACCATTGAAAGTACTTCTTGTCACTATATCCTCTTGGATGATTCCAAGCTCAAACCTTCCCAAACATGCTTATAAGTGCTACAAAGGTCATGTTTCTCATTAAGACATTTAATTGACATCTCACTAATCCCATTTCAGTGGGTCTTCAAACCCAAAGTGATCGAGTTCCAAACTAGCTTTGGTTTAGGTCCTATTAGGCCTAATTCTCTATTAGCCCTATCCAGAGGATTTTTTTGGATTCTTGCTAAAATATTCCACAAAAACCTAAAAAAACTTAGGATTAAGATACCCTTTTACAATACCTCTATGATTTTCAAGGTTTTAACTCCCCAAACCATCTGTACACTACTGTCCTAAAATGTAGGTCATTTAGGGCTATTTTAAAGCATTGACAACAATCCACTAATTTCTTGATAGAAATGTATCAAGATGGATTAGTTAGGACCTAAGATTGTAAAAAGGGTTCATTTAGACCCTAAGGCTTCTAGAACTCCACCTGGTTTGTTTCTCTCAAACATGCCTTTGCATTGGCACTCAATTCTTTCCCTGTTACACTCCTAACCGGACAGGCCTTGCTCGCATAGGGCATAACATTAAAAATAGCTACTTGAATCTTCATGAATTTACCTAATGTATTTACACTATAAATAGGCTCACCTAAAACAATCATCCACCCTCAGGAGTTTCCCATGGTTGGGCTTCATGGGGGATCCATGAAAATACAAACTACTCTGGACTGGACTAGTAGACTCCCTAAAACTTAACCAATTTAGAAATGCTAACAAATGAACTCTAAAATACTTTAACAAAGAATGAAAAAGTCTTAAAACTAACTGATTAACACAATAACAACATTAAACTTGTCAATTCAATCCATGTAACCACTCTGTAACTCAAAATGCTCGACTATTGCTAAAAACCAGAATTGCAGAGCTTCTATTGCTATTCAAAACTTCCTTACATGATCAACCTCCTAGGGAAAATGAGCCACACCATGCATTAAGATGATTATTCCATTTTTGTAGGCCTTATCCATTAATCTCCCACTCCTACAATGAGGGGAATCCAATGTTGTCGAGTTGCATGCAACATTTGAAAAATGTTGCAAATGTTGTCATGACAACTTTTGAGCATCTTTGCATTTATGCTGTAATCTATCTTTTAGGGCCTCTAACCCTTAAATTTTGATGAACCAAAATTATTAAATCCTATTAAAGAATCTTTATTTCTATTCCAAGGTATAGGACACATTTAGACCATATTTCCCTATTTAGGCCAAATCTAGGGACTAAACATTAAAAATAAAACTAACTTAAACTAGAATGAAATTAGCACTAACCACTAATTCACCTAGTCACACACAAAAAAAAGACCTTCTAAGGTCTTAATAAAAAAAATACTTAATTGTCTAGAGTCAGTTACAAGCCAAAAATAACTAGGGCTTTGAGGATAGCCTAGGTGCTCCTGCACCATCTTCCCCAAATGAAAAGACTTCAATCCACCCTTGGATTGAGAAAGTTGAGGTCAATGCCCAAATTTTTGAACCCTATTTCCTTTATCCACATTGCATCTTCATCTGGCTGTCCTTTCTACTTGACTAAGTGCTCTTGATGCTCCTTTCTTGTCTTCTTGTAGACTCTAGAATCCAGAATGTGTTCTGCTTTCTTGATTGGTGCAGATGGAAAATTGAGTTCTTCTACCTCCTATATGACTTCAGTCAAACTCTAATATGCATCTGGGATTGGACATTTGTATAAAACTAGGTCTGCAACATTAAACACTAGAGATAGACCCATATCCTCTGGAAGTTCCACCTTATATGTATTTTCTCCATATTTTTCCAGTATGAGACATGGGCCAATTCTCCTCATACGAAGATTATGTGGTGTTCCTTTCTGAAATCTTGCCTTGTTGAGGTGTACCATTACTAGGTCCCCAACTTTGAATGGGACATCTCTTTTTCTCTCATCCACTTTGTTATTAATCTTCTCTGTATTCTCAATGATTATTTTCCTTACTAATTCATGGACTTCTTGCATAGAATGTGGAAATTTATCAGCATAGCCACTTCCCTTAGCTCCATCCTTCAGGTCTCAAAGCTCATATATGCCTCTTGGATGAAGGCCATAAACTATTTCAAAAGGACTCTTACCAGTAGTCTTGTTCACTATGTCATTATAGGCATATTCTACTTTCCCAATGGGTTGGTCCCAAGTTTGACCATAATCCTTAGTTAGACACCTTAGGAGATTCCCAAGACTCCTATTGACCACCTCTATTTGGTCATCAGACTGAGGATGGTATGCTGATCCAAAAGATAAGTTGGTTCCCAACTTCTTCTAGAGAGTCTTCCAAAAATGACTCATAAAATTGGTGTCTCTGTCAGACACTATGTTCAGTGGAAAACCATGTATTCTGACTACCTCCTTGAAGAATAGGGAGGCTATTTGACTTGCATCATTTGTTATCTTGCAGGGTACAAAGTGTGCCATTTTTCTAAATCTGTCCATAATAACATAAATGCTATCCATTCACTACTTTGTCTTGGGAAATCCTACTACAAAATCCATACTCAAACACTCCCATTGTTTGGTTGGAATGGGTAAAGGCTGGTATAGGCCTACATTGGTAGATGAACCTTTGGCCTTCTAATATATAACACAACCTTCTATATATCTCTTGACATCCAAATTCATCTTGGGCCAAAAATAGAATCTTTGGACTTATTCTTGAGTTTTGTTCCCACCAAAATGGCCACTAAGTGCACCAATATGTTTCTCCTATTTTAGATTCTCTCTAATAGACCCCCTAGGGACACATAATTGACTTCGTTTAAACAATAGACCACTCTGTAAAGTATACTCAGAGAATTGACTATGAAAGTGATTTTTATACTCTTGGCATACCTTATAAATGTTTGCAAAGTCCTCATCTTCACCAGATAGGTCTTTGAAGTTGTCTATCCCCATGCTCTATAGTTGAATTTCTTGAATGGTCAAAGTTCTTCTACTTAAGGCATTTTCTACCTTATTTTGCAACCCCTTCTTGTGTTTGATGTTGAAGGTGTAAGCTTGTAGGTATTCAATCCACTTCATATGCTTGTGACTTAGTTTATCTTGTGAGTTCAAGAAACTTAATGCTTGATTGTCTGAATAGACTATGAACTCCTTTGGAAGTAAATAATACCTCCACTTTATCAGTGACTAGACCAGAGCATACATCTCTAGGTCATAAAAAGAGTATTTCTTCTTAGCTTTACTTAGTTTCTCAGAATCAAAGGCCACTCGTCTTCCCTCTTGGCTCAAGACAACACCAATGGCTACATTGCTGGCATCACATTCCATAGTAAATAGTTTTTTCAAAGCTTGGAAAAACCAAAATTGGCTAGGTAGCAATCTTCTTTTTCAGTAGCTCAAAACCATGGTTAGCTTGTTCATTCCGCAAAAATTTAGTCTTCATTCTACCCTTGATAGTATCAAGCATAGGAGTACAAATTGCACTGAATTGTTTGATAAAATATCTATAATACTGTGCTAAGCCATGAAAAATTATTACCTCAGTGCTTGTTCTTGGAGTAGGCCAGTTGATGTTGGCCTCCACTTTGCTAGGATCCATCTTTAGGTTGCCATGAGATAACACAAATCCAAGGTACACTAACTCTTGCTTGATGAATTCACACTTCTCCAAATTTATCATCAGCTCCTCCTCATGTAGCCTCTTGAAAACCATTTCTAGGCATTTGATATGTTCTTCTCTTGTCTTACTATAGATGAGTATATCATCCAAGTAGACTACCACAAACTTCCCAATATAGTGTTTACGGACTTCATTCATCAACCTCATGAAGGTTGATGGGGAATTGAATAGGAAAAATGGCATGAAAATATACTCATACAATCCTTCTATGGTCTTGAAGGTTTTTTTCCACTCATCTCCCTCATTTACCCTGATTTGATGATAGCCACTCTTTAGGTCTATCTTGGTAAAATACCTTGCTCCTCCTAGATAGTCCATTAGGTCTTCTATCCTAGGGATAGGGAACCTATACCTAATGGTTATCCTATTTATTACTCTAGAGTTTTTACATAACCTCCATGTTCCTCCATTTTTAGGGGCTAAGATAGTGGGCATGACACAAGGGCTAATGGACTTCCTAATTAGACCTTGGCTCAATAGTTCTTGAATCTGCCTAGCTATCTCCTCATTTTGTTAATGAGTCATTTTGTATGCATCCTTATTGGGTAGGGTAGATCCATGGATTAGGTCTATTTTGTGGCTTACTGACCTCTTAGGTGATAGGGATGATGGTTTTCCATCATTGACTATGCCTTCATACTTCTACAATAGCTCTTGCACTTCCTTTGGAAACTCTATCTTCTTCATTTCTTTGTCTGCACTTTTTTCTTTTGGTTTCAACACCAATGCAAAACCAACTCCTTTTCCTTCTTTAAGGGCCTCTAAGAAATCCTTCTCACTCACCATGAGAAAATTTGGTCAAGATGACTTTATCTCTGCATCTTCTAGTAGTGACTAGATTTTGAATGTCACATTGTCCTTCTTGAAAGTCTATGAGTTCTTTGCACCATCATGCATGGCCTTTCTATCGAATTTCCATGGTCTCCCTAGGATTAGGTGGCATCCATCCATAGATAGGACATCACATAATAATTTATCCTTATACCTCCTAATTGAAAACTACACCCAAGCTTTCTCATTGACAAGGACATGTTGCCCTTTGTTTAGCTAGGTGACCTTGTAAGGATTGGTGTGGGGTATTCTTGTCATCCTCAACTTGTTGACTACTTCCTATGACACTATATTTTTAGTAGACCCTAGGTCTATGATGAATATACACACTTTTCCCATCATCTTACACTTCACCCTAAACAGTGACCTCCTCTGAGTAGGCTCTTCTTTTACTGGCTCTTTTATAAGAGTTCTTCTCATCATGAGATTCTTCCCTTCCTCTGATTCCAATGGCACTTCAGGGTGTTTACCTCCACCACTAGTTTCTTCTTGGACATAGTTCACCCTCTTGTCACATCCTTATGAAGTTGAACTCTTCTCTAGACATTTGTATATAGGATGTCCCATCTGATTGCAGCGGTAACATTTCATGTTGGCAAAGTAATTACCCCTGCCTTGATTGTTGTTTCTTCCTCTGCTATTAGAGTTCCTTCCTCTATTTGAACCTCCTCTAGTGGGGTTTCCTTCTTGTTGTTCAAAAAATTTGTTCTCCCCTTGGTTCTTGGGTTGAGAACTCCTTCCACCATATCCACCTCTTTGTCCTCTAGTGTCTCTCCCTCTACCTCTTCCTCTGGAAGTACTACATTCTTGTTTCTTCCTTAGCTTCTCTTCAACTTTGATGGCAATTTGGTGGCACTTCTGAATGGTGTTTGGAGTCAAAAGATTCATCTCATCTTGTATGGTCCACTTTAGTCCATTAAGGTATCTTTATACCTTAACCTTCTCATCCTCTACAACTCTAGATCTCATGCAAAGTCTCTAAAACTCTTCAGTGTATTAGTTTACATCTAGGTCCTTTTGTCTCAGACCTTGCCTTCTCTTATGCAATTGGATTTCATAATCCTTAGGAATATAAGCATCTCTAACTTTTGAAACCATATCATTCCATGAAGAAATGGGCCTCTTTCCTTCCTTCTCTCTCTCATCTTGGATGAATTTCCACTAAGTGAGTGTAGACCCTCTCATTCTAGCTTTTGCAATCTTCACCTTTTGAGCCTCAGTGATTCTGTCACACTCAAAATGGTTTTCTACTCCCTCTATCCAGTCAAGGACTATCTCTAGCTCCATATTTCTAGTAAAGATTAGAACTCCTTCTAGTACTTTGCCACTCATAGCCTTTAGATATTTGAGGAATGAATCCTCATTAAGGACAAGGTTAGCTTTAGGTACTTCATCATAAATGGAAAGATCTTTTCCTTTCCCTTCAACCTTATCCTTAACTTTATCTATTTTCTCATCAACTTCATCTACATTTTTCTCTAGTTGATCCAATCTATCTTGGAGAATTCTATTATCCACTTCTTGATCATCCAATTTCTTAGATAACTCAGCATTAGTCACCATTGTTGACTCTCCTACTGATTTAGTTGGTTGGAACATTAACCACAAGTCTGATCAACTATGCTCTGATACCAATCTAGTGTAAGAGCTCCAAGGTTTGATTTGCACTTGCTCAACTATGGAATCCACTTGTCCAAGTCTACTTGAGATCCTAATCCACTCCTAGAACCCAATAAAGTCTTAGGTCTTCAAGCCTAATACTATCCCAACTCTACACTAAGAGTTAGTTTCTCTGTGCTTAACCTTGAAAGATTTCCACCATTGAAAGTACTTCTTGTCACTATATCCTCTTGGATGATTCCAAGCTCAAACCTTCCCAAAAATGCTTATAAGTTCTACAAAGGTCATGTTTCTCATTAATACATCCAATTGACATCTCACTAATTCCATTTCAGTGGGTCTTCAATCCCAAAGTGATCGAGTTCAAAACTAGCTCTGGTTTAGGTCCTACTAGGCCTAATTCTCTATTAGCCCTATCTAAAGGGTTTTTTTGGATTCTTGCTAAAATATTCCACACAACCCTAAAAAAAAACTTAGGATTCAAATACCCTTTTCCAATACCTCTAGGATTTTCAAGGTTTTAACTCCCCAAACCATCTGTACACTACTATCCTAAAATGTAGGTCATTTAGGGCTATTTTCAAGCATTGACAACAATCCACTGATTTCTTGATAGAAATGTATCAAGATGGATTAGTTAGGACTTGAGCTTGTAGAAAGGGATCATTTAGACCCTAAGGCTTTTGGAAGTCCACTTGGTTTGTTTCTCTCAAACATGCCTTTGCAATGGCACTCAATTCTTTCCTTGTTACACTCCTATCTGGACATGCCTTTCTCGCCTAGGGCATAACATTAAAAATAGGTACTCGACTCTTAATGACTTCTCCTAATGTATTTACACTATAAATAAGCTCCCCTAAAAAAATCATCCACCCTACGAAGTTTCCCACAGTTGGATTTCATGGGGGAGCCATGAAAACACAAACTACTATGGACTGGACTAGCAGACTCCCTAAAACATAACCAATTTACAAATGCTAACAAATGAACTCTATACTAATTGCACAAAGAATGAAAAATTCTTAAAATTAACTACTAAACAAAATACCACATTAAACTTGTCAATTCAATCCATGTAAACACTCTATAACTCAAAATTCTTGACTGTTGCTAAAAACAAGAATTGTAGAGCTTCTATTGCTATTCAAAACTTGCTTACATGATAAACCTCCTTGGGGAAATGAGCCACACCATATGTTAAGATGCTTCTTCCATGTTTCTAGGAATTATCCATTAATTTACCACTCCTACAATGAGGGGAATCCAATGTTGTCGAGTTGCATGCAACATTTGCAAAAAGTTGCAAATGTTGTCATGACAACTTTTGAGCATCTTTGCATTTATGCTGCAATCTATCTTTTAGGGCCTCTAACCCATATAGTTAAATAAAAAAACATCATTAAAGCTTATTAAAGAATCTTTCTTACTATGCCAAGGTCTAGGACACATTTAGACCACAGTTCCCCATTTAGGCCAAATATAGGGACTAAACATTAAAAAATAAACTAACTTAAACTAGAATGAAATTAGCACTAACCAATAATTCACCTAGTCACACACAACAACAAGACCTTCTAAGGTATTAATAAAAAACATACTGACTTGGATAGATTTAGTTACAAGCCAAAACTAACTAGGGCTTTGAGGATATCCTAGGTGCTCCTGCACCACTAAATCTATGTGATTTCCATCTTTCACTTTTTATCCTTCTCCTAAAAAGAATTATACAAAGGCCCCTATAACTTGAATTTAGCATAATCACGAATCACCAAAATTAAGCCATCACGAAGGATAGGCTTATCAAGGTTGACCCCATTCTCTATAATACTCGCACACAAAGATGAAAGGAGCAGAAAAGGAAAAGAGACCTTCTTTTGGTACCTAAAGTGATTGACTAGCACAAAGTGGGAATTATACACCCTGGTGAAGTGGCCTTCAAGTGTGAAATATTGCATTGTGACTTTCAGAATTTTAGCCCACAACATCTTGACATGCTTAGTTTTACAGAAATCCCCTTTCTGTTTGACCAGGAGAAATTTTTCTTCAGGGGTTTTGGGAAAGCTATGGGAAACTTCTTGAGCAATTATGCGACCCCTATAATACTTAATGGAGGACACCTCAAGACCAGTAATCTTCGCTATAAGATCCTCAGTAATAGTAAAGGTATTACCATAGATAGTGACCTTATTTTTATCCCAACTATCCACAAACTATTTGAAAATTTCCTTGTCGAAGCCATGAAGTCTCTCCATATAGGAAGAAACATCACCATCTTTCAGATTCTGCTCGACAATGAATTCCTTCCATTTGAAGACACTCGACTCTTCTCTTTTATGCTTACCACCCATGGCAAATTTTTTTCCAAAAGGTTGTATTCTTAGAACATAAAATCTTCACAGACCTTTCACCAAAGATGTTCAAAGGCTTAGAAAATGGAGTGATACACACAACACTAGTCAAAAGTAAAATGACCCATATAGCATGCCACCCAAAATCTGATTAATTTCCACTTTATCCTTTATGCATGAGAAGGCCTTTCATACTTCCCTTCATATAATTAACTATCCCTTTCATCATTAATGCATATTATTCTGGTATTATTGTGGATTTATTCGTATCTAAAGAGGTTTATTAATCCTTATTTAAACCTCTTTCACCCTGCCAAATCATGTTGTCATCCTATTGAACACCCAAGTTAACCAGGTTGTCAGCAATAATATTGGTTTCATGGTAGGCATGGGTGACATGGGTCTCCTCAAACCTACTTAAAAGAAAATTTATTTGCTTGATGATATGAATTATCATCCATGACAGCTTATAAGTACCCTTAATACAATTAATGATGTTCATAGAATCACCTTCTAGCTAAAGTCTAGTACACCCTTGGTCAGCCACAATCTTACAAGCTTGAAGAGTAGCCATGGATTTAGCCACTTGGCACATCTAGACACTAATCGAGAGGGCCATCACAACTATGCATCTACCATTATCATCTCTAAGGATGCCACCATATCCTGCCATGCTTGGGTTACCTTTAGCAACCCCATCAAAGTTTTCTTTAAGCCACCCATTAGGACAAGACTTCCAGACAAAACCATCTCTATTACTGGCAGGATCCTCATTTAAGGCAGAAAAATTACAACTACTAATGATTTCCCTATCATGCAGACCATCTAGAAGAGTCAGAAATTGATCACATGCCAAATGCACATTCTCCACAATGTTCCTAATTATCTTAGCTCTAATGACTAAAGGACTAGAGGAGGACTCTCTAAAAATCTGATTATTGTGTTCCTTCCAAATCATCCAGATCAAATGAGGAGCAATATAAATCCAGGTCAACTTAGCCAAGTTATGAGAGAAGGGAAAAAACCACTAGTTGGAGAAGTTCTGGAGAGAATTAGGAAGCATCCAAGAAACCTACCATTTCATAAACAAAAAAGACCAAACTTCTCTTGAAAAAGGGTAGTTATGCAATAGGTGGGAGGATGACTTAGCATCTTACATACATAGGTAACATCTATTGGGTATCATGAACCCTCTTTTACCAAGGTTATCTGTAGTAAGAACCTTTTTCCTGCACAAAGAGCCAATAGAAAATATTAATTTTAGGAATAAGAGAGTTATTCCACTCTTAGCCCAAAAAGGAGAGGAATCATGTCTAGAAAGCTGGGAGTAGGTGGAAGAAACATAGAAGGCTCTATTTGGCTTGAGATCCCAGACTAGCTGATTTTGAGAATGATCTCTAATAAACCAAGGCTTTAGGTGCAAGCTAATTGGATCCAGGATAGGAGAAAAAATCTTGAGGTCTATCTATCTGTTGTCCCTCCAATAGTCAGAAATCAGATTACCTATCCACCTCTTACAAACCTTCACAACTTGGGAAAATTTAGGATATTACATCAAGAACTTCTCCATTAACCACAGGTCCTCCTAGAATTTAATCTTTCTACCATTTCCAAACTTCCAGTGTGCCCCCTTTGCTGCAAGAATTTTAGACAGATAAATGCTAGTGAAGATAAAAGAACTACGCACTTTGTGAGGCAAGGCAAAGAAATCCTCCAGCCCAGGGGAGTCATAGAGATATATGAATTTAATAATTTTGTTCCATTCTTTCTCATCACCGTAGATTCTCCAAATATGTTTGGCCAATAAAGCCTGGTTTACATCCCTGATTCTTCTAATCCCTAAGTCCCCATATTTTTTTGGCCTGCAAACACTTTCCCAGCCTAACAAATGGAAATGATGCTTCTCTTTAGTACTTGAACACAAATTGTTTTTCTAAATTTTCTCAATAAGATCTGCAAACTTGGAAGGAAGGAAAAAAGAATAAGAGCATACACTGGAAAGTTCTGGAGAGAAGACTTGAGGAGCAAGAATTTACCTGTTAGTAATAACTAAGAGGGGGGGGGGGTGAATTAGTGGCCTCAAAAATTTATCCAATTTAAACTTTAATCCACCAATCAATACTTCTC